>PDGT01000045.1:3046072-3126749 GCA_003671415.1 Megathymus violae
GTATAGAAGCTGATATATAATTTTTGTAATTATTTATTGCCACTCTCTTGTTCTTCTATTAAAGTATCCCGCAGAATTTAGCGACACTTACAAATGTTACATGTTAATTAATGCGTTTCCAAAATATGCGACAACTTGATCCTAATTTGCTCCAATATGTTAAGCTTTTATCAAAAGATTTCTATGTATTGCTTATGTAATAACTCTTTTGTAAAAATCTTGACATTTATATCGGAAATAATGTTTTATACTCATATAATTATTATAAGAAACTTTCAGAGCCTTATTGCACTTTATCATAAGTAAATGATATGCATAGATATTCAGCGATTACAACTATTCACAATTGTTCGTAGGAGCTGAGACGGAGCTAATAAAGATCGTTTACGCCGGAATTGCAGCCATCTACTCCCGCGGCGAAATTCCATAGCTCAATAACGATCCCAAGATGTTCGCCTCGGGCGGGCTTATAGCACTGAGCGCTGATATTGCACCTAACGTATATTAACGCCCACTGAACTTGATCCACCAACTGCGATCCTTCACTATCTTTTCCAATATTCAATAATATCGTCAGTAATGAGCTTCTTGCGGACATTATCAATACAACTGTAATAAAGGATATTAACACAGTGCTATTTCAAAAGTGCCGTGGCCTGAATTTTTCTATATTTATATTTTCCTCGTGAAATGTGGTCTTTAAATGTAATAAAAAAGAGGTCGATTTCGGTCCATCTGCTAGTTTTAGTCTTGTTAGTTTTATTAAGTTACGTTTTATATTTTTATGACATTGTTACCATTTGGGAAATGTCTTTCAAATGGTTTTTCCGTTCCATTTTATAAAACTACAGTTGAAACATCAAGATCCATGTTATTTATATATGATGTGATATATTATATGATCCTGCCTCGAAGGGCAGGCACGTATTATTTAAATTACAGCAAATTTTATCAATGACAATTGTTCTTAATGTAGAATTTAGGAAGTCATGCACCAATAAACATCATTTACGATTCTGTTATTGCAGCTATTTGCTTTCGCGGCAAAATTTCATTTATCTCGGGCGGATTTTGGTAGTGAGCACTGCTGTTGCATCTAGCGAATATTACTATTTTATTCCAATATCTATTAAAATAGTTTCCGATGGAAATATCTTTCTTAGGGTTAATAGTTACTTCACTACTTATCATCAACTTTATTTTATTTTTCTTACGTATCTGTGAATTAGAAATATATTTATTCATAACTTTTTATTTTGGACGGTTTGAGAAGAAGCGATGCTTCCCGCAATAAAATAGCGAAAACCATAATAAACCATAATTAGCGCGCACAAACGCACAAATCAATAGACAAACAGAAATAAATTCCAACAACTATGGTTTTTTATTCTATTGTGTTAATAAAAGACTGTTATTATAATTTTTCTCATACTCGTATATCCTTCATGTTCCGAAAGCGAACAGTTAAATTTTTATTATATGTACAGATTTATCAAACAACGTCTGGTGGCCAGCTACTATTTTTTATGACTAGTAATAAATAAATAAAAGTTCAATCACTCACACCCTTGCACTAGGATTCTCTGTGTTACGGGTGGCATTGACTTACACAAATGTAACATCATTGACACTCAGGATCCGAAAACCCACATATATCTGTCACATGTCTGCCCAGGCCGGGAATTAAACACGGAATTACCGCTCGGCAGGCATGGCTACTACCAACTGAGCTACGGGGCCGTCCAAATAAATAATATATAACGAAAACTCCGTCTGTTTCAACGCGATAATCGTAAAAAAAATCCGCAGGGTTTTCATGCGGTTTATACCCATAAGTAGATTAGAGAGCTTGAGGGCGTAAGTATTAGATACACGGTGTAAATGAGAAAATTTGAAAATGAAGTAACATTTCGTTTTTTTTTAAATAGGAATTGTGTTTCCCGAAACTACGTGGCGAGTTACTGGTATCAATACTAATATTAACTGCGCTTATTAATGATCGTTAAAAATACAGGTAATAAGCGCAATCGCAAAAGTTCCTATAATTACATTTCAGGACATACACATACATCACAAAATTTATTAGCCTTAGATATGGTTTACAACTACAAAAATGCTCTACTTTCTATGTCATCCGAGGGAACTAATGGGTACAAGTCAATAATGGACACAATTTACTTTATTAATCTAGTAATTTGTAATGTTGAGAGAATGATCCAATGTCATAGTAGTCATTTACAATTATTATTTTTTATGTAAAGGAGCAGTCGAGCCACCTGATGGTAAGTGGTTTCCGTGGACTATGGACATCAGTAACACGAAAGGTATCACTGATGAGTTGTCGGCCACTAAAAAAGAAGAAAGGAATAAAGAAAGTACTGGCTCTCAAGCCCCCAGCCGGAACTCGATGAGTCATTTGACAGCTAACTCAAGTAGTAATATTATGATTGAATAATAATACTGATAACATAATCCTTACGCGAAGCCCTATGACCAAGAATAGCTTCTATCGCCTCTTAGGACACTCTTTTCCGCCAGCATGGGATTGGGGGGAATATTCTAGGCCATCCCAATACGGCCAAAATGTTATATATTTTTAAACAGATTTATTAATATTTCAATTAAAAGCAGACCAACGTTGGATTGTATATACTATTTCATGTCATGAAATGCAGGTTATTAAAATTTAAGCCAGTTTACGTACTATGTTGTCAAAACATGTACACCTCACAAATTGCCATAATTTTCCTACTCCGGCAACGTCGAAAGGAAGACATTTTCGGAGAAACATGGCGTCATAAAATATATAAGTATAGCTTCATCTTTTTGATTAAATCTAAAACTTTTTGCGCTAAAAAGCTGTACATAATTCTTGAAAAAGTTTTTAGCTTTTTAGATCAGATGACTAAGAAAGAATGATTGCGAATATCTCATCTAAATTTTGATTAGTATTTTTTGTATATTGGAAATACATTAATTTAGTCATGTGGGATCTTCATTTTCTAGATTATTGGAAATATTACGTCCGCTTAAATTTTTGTACAACTTTCTTATGATAAGAAATTATTGAAAGGATGGTTGCCGTTTTTATTTCATTATTACTACAAGATATTATAAGATATTACTACAAGATATTATTATTACAAGATGTTAAGGTTCTAATTTGAATTTTAGGGTGTAAAGCAATTTTATTACGTATTATTATTAAAAAGCTGGTCGAATATTATCTTTAATCGGACGTAAGGCATATAGGTGGAAATAGCGCTTCACCAGTACCAAAATTGCCCCTGAATCTTGGAAAGCATTTGAAAGTATTATATTTGTGACAGGTGTAGTTAATCTCTATTTATGCTATTTTATTCCAAATTAACACCATTGGATAAGTAAGGAACATTTCAGTAATACATTTGCAAAATTCAAAACTTCTAGTAAATAACATAGAAATCCAACCACTGATACAATATATAATATTTACTAATTTATTGCCGATAACACTTATCATTTTAGTTGGCCTTGGTTCAATTTGAAACAACTAAACTAAACCAACGACTCGCGCTGCGTTGCTGGATCGTTTCAATAAATAAAAGATTCAACTACCCCATTTGCTTCAAATGTCATAATCTTGTCACACGGATATTCATAGACAATTTGACACATTCTATGCGGACTTGCTTTTGAACATGGGTGAGGTTATCCGGAATTCAATGCGAAACTACTCCTCCTCACGCGAAGATGCCCGAACAAAGTCTAGTGGACGCTACTCGACCCAATATGCAATATTTACAAAATATTTTACTTAGTTCGTGTGTTGTTTTCCATTTATTTTTTCACTTCATGTATGTTTTCTGCCATTACAGTCATTAGGATACGACTTTTCCCTTAATCGATCAAATTTGGTAGACCGCGCTTTAATTCATTATACTATCGGGAGAGGCTTAACTTAGTGGCCCTTAATCCACGTATGTTTTTTGAAGTCTCTGCAATTATTCGTCCGGGAAAAAATTATCTTGAAAATAACTTGAAAATGTTCCCGATTTATTCCAACGCAAATGTATTTTTTCAATGACACACAATATCATCAGATCGTAAAAATGTAGAGGGAATTTGAAATTGGAACAACTGTATTGGACAATAATATTTTTTATTTAGAATAAAACGTATTTACAGTAATTTCAGACAGATGGAGATTTTGTTTTGTATTATGTAGTGATAATCTACTGATACGTTTACTCTATATGTTTACTTGTGCACAATATTACGATAAAGTATAACGAGCTCACTGTCCATATCCATCCACTGCCATTGAATAAAGCTTAGCTGTATGATAGAGTGTAGCCACTTACTTCTGCAAAGGTTTTATTATCTATAGACTAAAAAAACACAATAAGAACGTCAACTTCATTTGATATAACGGCAGAGTAATAAAATGCTTAAATTAATACCACGGTGCAGTTGTAAAAATGTAAGTAAAAAGAAAACTTTTACTTCTTTCATATGTAAATTTCACTTCTTAACGTTTGGTTTCGCCATCCGTGTTCAGTTCACGTATCATGTACTTAATTCCTGAGTTATGAGGGAGTCTCATCCTTGAATCCAAACCAATCTTTGACTTTCGCGGTATACTTTGTGGAACAAAGGATGAGTTAAATGCCATGAGGGTCCTTGTTATGTAGGTTGTAGCTTAATAACGATTCTCGTATTCACGCATGATAGAAGGGTAATAAACTTTCAACGGTATCTACATGATTTTAAAGAATTTGGTTATATAAGTAGTGCTGGTGCAATATGAAATATAAATGGGTTTATTACCTGCTTCCTTGATGGCTGGCATTACGAAATTAACAACAACCTTAGTGTTATAGATGTGCACGGGCGGTGGTGACTGCTTACCATCACGTTGCAGGTCTGTACATTTGCCGGCTGATACTATATAAAAACATCTCCTGCAATTGTTAGCGTTGCTACGTAGATACAGTTGAACATACATGTTATTTTTGAACATAATTAATGACACTAGATTCCACCTATCACAGATCGCTGAGTGCTGTACAATCGACTTTAATCCCGAGAGTACTTTGTCGTAGAATTTTTTTGCTGCCTGGAGATCTGGTTATGGTTTCATTGTCAGAAATCCAATAATAAGTTGATGCCCCACGTCCATCTTAGCCCGTAGCGCGACATTGATGCCCTTGGTCTTACGGGCGGGAATGAGTCGTAGTTACTATTTACAGGATAGGTGGCCGGTCCGCTGTTTTGTCGGCTATTGACATACAGAAAATAACCTAGTTTTAATACTTAAAATTACAAAGAAATTTACATACATAAATTAACAGGTACTGGGATTTATCAGAAGGATTTCTACTTCCAAGACCGATTGCAGTGAAGAACTAAGTGTTCACAGAGACACTACTGATAACAACCCTGATACTCCTTTTGAATTCACTGAGGCAAATATGATGGTAAGTTTAAATAATCTTTATAAGATGTGTGTTTTAGTGATGGACATTCAGTTTACTATTAAAATTTAGGTAAAAAGTTACCAATATTTTATTGTTGAATAAATTACAAACAGAGTACATAAATTTTTGTTCAAAAATGATTTCATTTACATCTAAGACTTATTGCAAAATCGTGGTAGTTCTAATAAAGTATTTAAGCCGAATAAACGAAGTTAAAATTCATAATAACTTTTGTAATAAACTTATAACAGATCACTGGAGCAGATGGATGGCTGTAAACTTCTATTAATTTAATTAATAAGAACCCATTTCTTAGATTTTATTCTGCAATTTATTTCATATTACAAGATTTGACATACTGAGTGAATATACATTTGTGAGATCATTCAATTCTGAAATATAGCCATTATTAGTACAAACTTCTTATAATATCGCACCAAGCGTCTGTTAATGAACGTGTAACATTTGAATCAGTTGAAAAAATTATGTAAATTTACGTAATGTTTGTATTCCTTTACCTATCAGCTACGTAACAATTCTAGATCCTGACAGGTGACGCTAAAGTCTAGTTTTTAAAATACTCTACAATCAATAACACATTAAATTGGTGTGATCAACAAAATAGTAGGGTAATTTGAATTACTGTGTGTATCTTGAGGTAGTGGACTGTATTTTGCTGGTGGTGGTCGTAATGAAACACAAATCAAAACTATCAGCACTTCTATTGCACGCCTTTGAAGGGAGATCAAATTTTAACGTTATACAACCGAGAGCACAAGCGAACGAACCGAAAAACAGAAAAAGAAGGAGTGTTGCCATATTTACAACACTAAGGTGTATTAATATTGGGGATGCCAAGAGTTATAAAGAACTTCATTCATCCTTGCGACCAAGCTAACCGTGCTTATAGCGCAAACTACTCAACAAGAATAAGATTGACGCCAGGTCATCATCATTCACTCCTCCTTCTAGAATCAATCGCGATATATTTATAATAATTGTTCGATGACACTGTTGAAGAATCAGTTAAAAACGGTTTATCTGCTTCTCAGCAATCAGCAACTATTACACTCTTGACATGAAAAAGAAGGACGTATACCAGACCAAATAGTAAAACAAGAAAAAAAAAATTAATGGCAATATCATAAATAACATGCATAGACAACTTAACACAAGAAGTTTTCATCGCTCCTTTAAGTTATTTACGTCAATCAATTAGTTATGTCAGTGATGGCTGAAATGAAATGTGGAATTGTAGGTCCATATTCTATTTCTCATTCCTGAGGGACTTAAGTCGTCTGATTGTCTATTGTTTATGCGTTTAGTTTACTGCCTAATGAATCACCGCTTTCCATTTACACGGGTCTAAACATGTTGAACAAAGTTTAGGAGTTGTAATGAATTTCCTTTTCGTTCGCTTTTGTCAAATTAGAAGAATAAATTAATCGTCTTAAATAAGAACAATTTGTTTTTTTTTAAGAACAAAAATTCAAAGATTACTTTGAGATTTGAATAGTAAATTTAAGATTACACACGTTTTTTACTTTTTTGGATAGATATCCTAAGTTTTCTGTTTGATATATTTTATCAATATTTTATTGTTATTGTTTTTTATTATTATTCCTCGATCAAACATAATAGTTTATTAATACTACGAAAGAAAAAGTAATACTTTTCTTTCTTTTATCGCGTGAAGTACTAGTAACTGTTACACGAAAATAAGTTGTTATAACTTAGTGAATTGTACGCCAGTCCCACTTTTGATGGGGCTGATATAGGATTTTGCACATATTAATATTTTTAAACGATGTCCGTATTACAAAAGAAAACATTCTTTAGAGAAGGAAATCATCGCGTGGAAATTGCATACCTGAGAGGCCCTCATAATTTTCTCAACTGTGTGGGAAATTTGCCAATTTGTACTTGGCCAGCAAGTGGGATTATGATTTTAAATCCTCTGGAGATCCCAGACCAACAGACTGACAATTATGTATTGTAATGTTGAAGCCGAAATTATCATTTCGGTAAAGCAAAACATCGGGAGCATCTGCTCTTGATCAACGTGGTGAACCCAGCTATGGGATAGTAATGAGGACAGTACGAGCAATAGCAAAATTCATTTTTAATGTAGTGCTCATTAGCGAAAGATTACCAATATAATGAAACCTCGGTAAATTTACCTCTGGCACGTTTAGCCGATGTTTAGTGATTAATTCGTATTGTGTAGGATTATGTTGGAATATTTAGTTTGTAATTTGTGCAGCCTTTGTGATTATTTTAAATAGACTTAAGTAGTCTTAAGCAGTCCAAGTAATTATTTCTGAGCCAGGAATTTAATATCATAATTGATAATGAACATAATATTGTCATGGGCGATTAGGTCGTTGTAATAAATTACGTTCTGGAGAACGAAAGGAAAGTGAAGAGTTCAAAGAGAAAAGTGGTATCAGTAATAGAATCCAATGCAAATTTTGATAATCTTCCAATTAAAATAAATGATTGCGTAGAAAAAAAAATCTCAATCTTATACTACTATATAAATCTATAATATCTGTCTATTTGTACATTAAATTTTTTATCAAATTCCATGATAAATATTCGTTTTATAACTCACTGACTTCCACTTGACCATTTTGAAATTTTTTGTATGTCTGTCTGCCTGTCTGTATCTCCCGTTATAACTCAAAAACGGCTTGAGCGATCTTAATAAAAATTGGTGTATAGTAAGAAAATGTGATTGAGCAAATTATAGGCTATATAAAGTATCACTAAACCTAACGAGGCAGGCAAATCATAAAATTTTGAATGATCATATATAATATAATTGAATTTTCAACACGATCAAAGTCGGAGGGGGCTGCAAGTATATAATTAAAATGAATTACCAAAATTAATAGTGCATTATCTTAGTAGTATCTAGATGCCATACCGTCACAAAACGAATGAAGACAGTGAAGCCTATCTTCAAAATTTGCAGTAAGCAGTTCACAGTAAAAGCATAAATGCGATATGTACTAAGTGTCCCATCGAAGCAATAATTTGCACCTAGCAACAGGTAGAGCGTAACGTCCACTCATCGAAATTTTAATTATTTAATAAAAACGCATGTGTGCTTGCAGCGCTTAGCAGCAATAATTCAGAACTATCCGGAGGGCGCTCAGCGGTCTGCCGTGAGTTCGGCGATGGATATCGTCCAGCGGCAAATCGGCTGGGTCCCGATATCAGCTATGCACAAAGTGGCTGAATTGCTGCAAATGCCTCGAATGAGAGTTTATGAATGGGCCACTTTTTATACTATGAATAAAAGGCAAGCTTATTAGGTTTTACACAATTATAGGTAGAGGCTTCATCGACCCTAGAGTGGGTACAAACTCCATGTGGTGTACTTTAATGGTAACAGTGTTAGGGTCTTCACGTCAATTATTTCTGGTTCTATTCATGGTATTCGTGCATAGCGATAAGATTTTTTTACCCATGTACTTGGAAATAACCACTTCTGTAATATCAGACGTGATTTTTACGGGCTTAAGTGTAATATTAATTAATGAGTTGCTTCATCGCTCTCTTCTTGATCAACAAGCTGTTGATGACGTGAAAGATGTTGTGAATGATCAAAACTGGCGTTGACAACTTACCGATTATGGACATAAAACCTTTGTTGTATAAATAACTAAAATGCGGGTGGCTCGTACTTATCTGTCTATGAATATCCCTTAAGTGGAAGTCAAGCCGGAGAGGCGTTGTATATTTTGTCAGTCAAAATCCAACAAAGGGGCAGAAGGGATACCTGACGGTAAGTGGTTACCGTGTCTCATTCAAGGTGGTAATATCAAAGGGATTATAGACACGTCGCCGGCCTAGATAAAAGCAGAGGACCCGCTTATACTGGCTCTGACAATGCCACCGAAACAAGTAAAAAACATTTTAGGGTTAATTCTAAAATGAGAGTAGAGCTGAGAGGATGTTAACACAAATACAGTAGGATAGTTATCCCTAACATACAAAAAAACTAAACTAAACTAAACTTTTATTACTAAAGAGTATCGTCAGGATAAATTAAACACGTTGAACGCCGGAGTAGAAACACGTTTAGATGAGTGAGCCGCGGCAGACGCCTTATGACCGTCAATACGGCGGGTCCAAGGGACCGCGTCGGACACTGTGTGTCCGCATGCCCACGATCCCAACATAACGTTTGTCATTACCTTGCCTGTTGATCAACAGGGTACATCAAGAGCAGGCGAAATTAGGTTAGGTTCAAGATTGTGTGGTACCCCTTCTATTACTTATAATTGTAATACTCGTTCTTAGTAGGTCGTAACTAATAAAATGTATAGTTACGAACTAGTTTGTATTACGTATATTAATTTATTTTATGGACTTTCATTGGATTAATAATCGTCAAATTTTACCAGGCGCTTTAGAGGGAAATTCCACGTAAAAGTGTGCGTAACAACACCGTGTATGCTTCGAGGTGCCGATTTCATCCTCCGCACAGTAGAAGAAGCTACATGTTGCTGTGAAGGCAGTCTTTCAGATGATGGGCTCTTTGGCGTCGATACGGTACAATGCCAAGGGGCATGTGTCAATGCTCCCATCATGGTCGTCAATGATGATTACTATGTGTGTTGTTTGTTCATTACTTGTATTTATTTACTCTTGGTATTTGATGGGAAATCATTGAATAAATATAACACAGAAATGAAATGGGTGGTACCAGTTGGTTTTGTCAGGAAACACGTTTGTTATCGTTGTAAGTTATATGTAGTAGAGACCTTGAGAAAAACTATTTTACCAGTAAGGCTGGCCACTATTCCCATGATCAATCCACACTAGACCAGCGACGTAGCAAACTCATGAGAGTAGAGTATTTACTTTGAACCTTAATCGCCGGACTGTATGATTTTAATTTTGTAAAAAATATACCACAATTTTTATAAAATAAAGTACCTTGTAATATTTTTTACGATCAAAAATTAAAGTATACCGCGTAATTTCAAATAACGGCAGTCATTTGCTTATTCCTTATTTGTTCACCTTGACAAAATTGCTGTAATATACAGGTGTAAAATAATTTTATATGTAATAAATATTTAATAGCTTTTGAGTATTTGCTATTATGTAAGGAATGTAAGTATATTTTATGCTATAATAATTTTATATCTGCCAATCATCACGTATTCTTTCAGGAGGACCTCAATGAGTACGATGTCCATAACATTATACAGACCTTGCGATGTGGAAGGATTCCGCCATTTGGCCCGCAGTATGTATTACTATCTAAAGGAGTATACAATTAGTTTGTCATAAAATCAACAATTGACAAAATACTAAGATTATATTATCCTCATGAGAGAGAGAGGGAGATCGTAAAAGGTAAACTCGAGTGATACAATGTCAGCCGTATAATTTATTTTACTACACAAGCGTGCACACTATTCGTGGATATTAAATAGTGTCTAGTTAGATATACTTGAACTTCTAGTAGCTTTTTTTAACAGAAGTGCCATATTTTTTCCTTTAGCGGATGGAATATATAAGTCGATATACATATATGAGTATAGGATATCGCAATAAACAAAGACAAGGGAACAGATAGCAACTAACAATCTTAGCAAGTGCTATATAGCCAACTAGGCTGTAGGTTCATCTGTTCGAATGGATGATTTTAAAGTGTACAGTGAATTAGTTAAACTGTCTGGTTCTGGTCAAATATGTGACAAAAATAACAACTTTCGTTAAGAATGGAAATGAATATAATAAGTTCCTTTCCATTCTTAACGAAAGTTGCTAATTGTAATATTATTTTAAATCACTAACAACCAATTGCTGGACGACTTCTATGGCCAAAAGAAGCAAGGACGCCTTATTTTCATAGATGATTTAATAAAAAAATATTCTATAGAATTTCAGCAGTAAAATATTAATAAAAATAACATTGACGAGTTTTAATATAACATCTACAGACTATAGATCGAAACATTCGCAAACGTTTTATTGCTTTATTTTACAGAAATGGAAGATTCTCTTGCGAACCATGTGGTGGAGAGACAACCCTTTGTTCGTGTCCTCCTCCGCCAGGATATGGGCTCCAGCCAGCGTTGTCTGGAACATGTTAACAAATGTATTATTTACTATGATTTTATTTAAATAAAACTTTCATTGTCTCGACTTTTTTACTTTTTTTTACGTTACGGTTTTGTATTTCGTTGTTATTAAAAATCAATTGTATTCATTTATATATCATCATTTATCAACCACGTATTTTATGCTTGACAATGGGGTTTTTTCCTCGTTTTCCTGACGGGCTTTTAAGCGAAAAATTAAATTACGTACTTGTCAAGTTCGTATGTAAATTTAACACGTTAGGCTTTTTCTAGACTTGACGGTAGTTACATTAGTTTTATGTAATTGATTTTTTATATATTTGTTGATAAAGAAATCAACATTTTAATCTGTAACTAAACATAATCTCATTGTTCTGACGTTTGTATAATGGAAGATCTAAATACGAGATTAGCAGAGTGTGGGTTAGCGAACCTAAAATACAATGTTTTCCTACGCCGAATCAAATGATAATTGAATAAACGATTGCATTATCTTTCTACCCGTACAGGTAAGGTACATGGTGCTGTCTGCCAACAACTGACATTATTATTATTATTATATTTACATATTTATACGTCTGTATAATAATAAATAAACTTCATTTGGTTAATTTGCATATCTATATATTGTATAGGAGTATGTATTTTAGCTTCATTGATACGGACTATATATCATACAACAGAGTTTGCATGTACCTACTTTACTTAATAATATATAATACGTACTTACTTATGTAATATATCAATTTGTTACTGTATAAGTAATGAGCCATTAGTCAAGCCCTACATTTTTATATAACGCAATTAATTATATGTATAAACGAAACCTCGTCAAACACTAGTGCGGCTACTGCCTTAGTATTGATTACGAAGAAATTGAATAAGCACACAAGGCAATTCTATATTTTATACGCATCCTAAATGTTCCTATCGTACGAGTACATACTTTGTATAATTAACAGATTATTATGCACTGCAAAGAGTGAGAGAAAAACATTACTGGTTGGCTTTGGTTGGTTGGTTTAGTTAGTATATTCCATAATATATTCTTTGTATTTATTCATTTTCATAGTTAAATTTTAAATATTGATGCAGAAAATTAAATTTTACCCATTGACATAAACGATAAAATCATTCTAGTACACAAAACTATTTTTTATACGGAACATATTGGTAAAAAATGGGAAAAGAACTTTTATATAAACTGACATTATATGACATATTATATAGTAACTGACATTTTATTTTATGTTTTATTCGTTCGCTGCTCCATGTTATTTTATTGTTCAACATAGAGTTATTACTTAAAAATTGTAAAATCGTGACTAAAATAATAAAAATATGTGAATATCTTAATTTCGAAAATAATGCATATTTCAGAATGGTTGTTTCATTAATTTATTTTTAATCACAAGACATATATTTCTACTAAATTTATTTTCCTACTTCAATAGGATAAAAGAAAGCTATAGTTAATGGGGATTTTCGTCAAATCCGATAACTTTGTCGATGATGAATATGCATTATTCAAATTCCATACTTCGCCAAATAAAATAAAAAGTGTGTTCATTGGGAAACGTCATAACGAATAAGAAAACCGAGGCACGTAGCCTCTCTCTTAATTAAGCAAATTCACAGCAAGAACGAAGTCGAACTTGCCTGGAGGGAACAATTCCGACGCCTGCTATTTCATTAAAAATTTTCAAACAAAAAGTGACATTTTCACATCTGTAGTCGCCATATCGGAAGCGGGCATAAAAATACACTTCCATTATAATTTACAAACTCGGATAACTGAAATTGTTTACATGTGATATTTTTACGTAGTTCTGCTTAATGTAGCCATCCATTGATTTTATAAAGTACAATGTTTGCAATTTTAATTAGTTTAATTTTTTTAATTTAAATATTTAATTAAATATTTAATTTAAATATCAAATTTAATTTTAATTTTTGTTTGCAATTTTATAAAGTACTTCACAATATTTTATAATCTTGAATCGTATAGCCGATGGTATGGGTACATGTCTTGTAAAGTAGCGACGCTTATTATTGCTAAGTATATCATATTTTAAAGGAAACTGCTGGTATTGGTGCGAGAATTATGATCCTTGTTCACAAATAGTTATTCTACCCAAAGCAATATTATTACATTATATTTATTCCACAAAACCTTCCTCGTGAAAACATTGTCTCCTTATGAAGATCAGTGCGGTAATTTTTGAGACCAATACATTCAATTACTGATAGATTCAATTTATTTTATGATATCGCCACAAAAATCAGAAAATAATTATTATTAATTAAATATTATTTATATGAATCATTTTGATATTAAAATACATCGATGTTAACGTAACGCTCTGACCTTAGAATCCTTGTGTATTTTTTTGTCTTGACCTGTATCACAACCACATCAGTGTCGTCTGCGATGTCATAAATACTCTTGTTTTCGGAACGGAGGCCAGAGTGTTTGGACACCTATATACACGCTACAAGTAGTAACAAACAAGACGTCTGTCTGTAAGTGTATCGATTCAGTCAGTTGGGATTCAGTTGTGATAATGGTGGCATTTCGGATTATTACACTAGTCTGATGATGATGATGATGATGTCGACCCCGTAGCCCAGTTGGTAGTGACCCTGCCTGCCGAGCGTGGGGTCCCGGTTTCGATTCCCGGCCGGGGCAGATATTTATGTGACAGATAAATGTTTGTTTTTGGGTCGTGGGTGTTTGTGATGTGATAATTGTGTATGTCCATGCCACCCGCAACACAGGGAATCCTAGTGCGGGGGTGTGAGTGTGTAAACGTTTATTTATTATTTATGTGGCTTTTTTTTAATTTATTATTTAATTTGTTTTACAATTTGGGCTAGTCGATAGAAATCGAAACTCAAAAACCTTTTCCTGCAGCAGTCAGCTGTTAGTGTCTCAAAATTATACAATATAAACGGACAATGTAACAGTATATTGTATTAATTGCTATAAACAGGAAGAGATTACTGTCATTCCCCTTCAATGTCCCACGTATGCGTTTCTCGTGGGTAAATTAATTAAACAAGGAAACATTAAACTTTTAATCCGATAGATTGCGATCTGTAATTACACGTTATTTGATAAGTAACCAGATCAAGAGGGGTCAAGCTGTAAATCTTCGGAGGCACTCGACTTGCGGTCTCCGATCGCTTCCCTCGGGATCTCGAATCCTGTAATTAAGTAGTTGCCGGCAATCACAAGTGATATTATCAGCCCCGCAAACTTTAATTACAGGTGTAACTATCTGTTACGAGAACAATGGCAACGTTGTCAGAGCGGTAATGTTTTACCGAAGAAATTCCTTTCTAACCCTGATTCACTGTAATACCGGGAGATAAATAATGTGGCCAAACTTGCAGTTAATTCAGGACTATATATATTTTTTGTCATTATTACTTAACATTTCTTTAGTTATTTCGGAAGCCATTAAACGGCATAAAAACTTCTGGTTATTGGGATGGGCTACTAAACCTTTTACCACTTTGCATCTTAGCACCCAGGTACCGTAAACTCTTAGTCTCCTCAGTCACAACGAGAGACTCGGGTCCTTATGCTTAAGGGTTGAATCACCATTAGTATGGTATCATCGGAAAAGTACTCACCTGGGACACATCTACTACGCTACAGATACCCGAGAACATTGAGTTTTGTGTCACTTTTTTGGTTAACTTTGTCAAGTATTTTATATTGATGTATTTAATTGCTCATATCGCGAGACTATCCTTCAGCAGATGTTCAATTGGATGCTTCATAAACACTTATACGTGTGCTGTAATAGGTTAAAGCCGCAGATATATTGTCTGGGGGCCGATAGCAGCTGCGTAAACTACTGTATACAAACTATTGTATTGTATTTGAGTACGAACACCAAATGCGGTCATTATTCCCGAATATTGCGAGGGAGTGGGTCACGGGCGCGCCTCTTGCGTGCGCTATATATTTAATAAAAGCGACATTCGAGACCGCGGTGCGCGACAGCCATAAAGGTTAAATGGATCGCTTTGTAACTGTTTGAAAAACACGAATCGAGCATAGTGTAAGAACTTGCAATGGCAAAGGCAATGCCATTTTCTTTGATGTCAAAAAAGCCGAGACGATAAACCGCGTTTAAATGATTTGGTTATTCTGGCAGGGTTATTAAACAAAATAAAAAGATAATGTGTGGATTGTACATATTATTTTATAATGTACTCGACCTCGTGGCATTTCTCAAATGCTGTTAAGAGATATGGGAACGCGTCTCACCCCATACGGTTAACATCGGTAGACAGCTCCGTTGGCCGACTGAAAGAGTACATTAGCCTGTAGTGTCTATAAAAATTTTCAATATAAATTTAACCCCTTAAAAGTAAAGTTTTCATATAAAAGTTAAGCGGTTATGAAATTTATTACTGTATGTATTAAAACATGTGACGAAAAAAATGTGTTAAAACTACTAGCGCTTAGAAAGAAATTCGTTTGGTTCCAATAATGTGCTGGATTTTTTAACAAAACCGTGTTTACTTAATTTAAATTCAGCAGAGAATTTCGTGTTCGGGACGAGGCCCGTTATTTCCCATAATTGGATTTCCTTTATACGTTAACTGATTTTTGACATTTTTCGCAGTTTTCTCCTCGTCCATTTTTAGCGATGAAAACTAACGCTTAGGAGTTTAATAAATGAGTACACAGTATTTAGGAAGCGACAACTGTTTTCTACGCTATTCTTTCAAATTTAAAAAAATACATTTATCTTAACTCATTTTTGGATACTTTTATTTCATAATGCAGCTTGGTTTGGCATCCGTGGCAAGCCATTTCTCTTAGTGATAGTTGAAATGGAACGTGTTCCTGACATCTACATAGAAATAGGCTTTGGTTCATCCTCAGGCGAATTGTAAAAAGTTTCAACTTTGCAGTGATTTTTTTCATTGTTTTCATGTATGAACTATCTTTTAGCGATATCTTAAAACTACTTAAAAAAGACCCTGCAATACACTGAATATTTCATAACGTGATGATAAAAACCTCATTGACATTCGTAGCAGTAGTAGTTTATTCAAATTTCTGTCTACCTACCTATAGCATAAAGCTATTTAAAATCTACAAGAATTTTCTTAAATATCAATCATGAATCATCATACTCAAACAGTAGTTTCTTTGGCAGTACACATACTACTAAATATTCTTATTTATATATACAACGTGTTCTTTTTGTTTTCGGGAAAATTGAGGTGGTACATAAGTCCACTTAAAGGAATGACTTGGCAAAAATATTTTACTAAAATAAACATTTTTGCTCTTTTTTGTGGTTTCATACAAAATAATTAAATTATTGAATTGCACTCGGTGCGTCCCAACCTAATGCGTACTACGAATGAAGTAGTGAACTGGCAACGTCGCGCGCCACAAGGCCCTTAAGGAATTAGGAAAGGATACACCGAGTGTAAAAAGTATTGAAGTAATTGTAAAAAAAAATTGTAACTCACGCATTATGAGCGTGAGTGAATTTCTTCTTTCAGTAAAATATTTTTAATACTTTAAGGGATCGGTGGTTTCAGTTTACCGACACACCCCCGCACTAGGATTCCCTGTGTTGCGGGTGGCATGGACATACACAATTAATTATAACATCACAAACAGCCATGACCCGAGAACAAACATTCAACATCGAATCCGGGAGCCCTCGCTCAGCAGGCAGGGTCACTACCAACTGGGCTGTGAGGGTCGTCAATTTAGAGCATGTATAGCTTATAGTTGTATAGAAGATATTTAAGTATGTTTCAGTGTTTATGTTGTTATTCAGTCCAACGTCTGCCGGGCCGGACCAGCTAGTATTAAATGAAATGGAATTGCGGTTGAATGTAGCAGATACACGTTCAAATATAAATATATTTGCAATGCGCGACGAGATAATGTGCCAGTTAATGGCGCTGCCGGACGCCGACTGCCTTGTTACCCACTGCGAATTGCACTGCGGTGTAAGAATATTCAGGACATATATTAATATTATCCATTTAGAATAAAAAGGAAGAAACAGAAATTATTACACTATATTTTGTGTGCTTTAAATTGAGGAAACGTAAAAAGGTTTTACAATTTTATAAAAGATACATACCTTGAAGTATATTTATTGAAAAATTACTTAGATAAGCACTTATTATTTTGCGGTCCGACTTGTTATATACATAATTATATGCCTGTTTGCCATCTATATACATAAAAAAATATCCTCAATTAACCAAAGATTGTTATCGTAATCGATTGCGGTGCCAGTATACAAGTACATTTTCTTCACGCAATATGATGTGATAGAATGATGGATTGCTAATTTCGATATTTCCTGACTGCTTCCTTACTACAGGGGGCATGACTTGCTATTTCTAGTTATCTTCATAAGATAACAGATTTCGTTGCCGGAAGCTTTCAGTTGGTTTCTGTTTGGTAATTATTTTCTTCAGCAATTCAAATTAAAGCAACACGGAATATGCTATTCACTTACAGCGAAAGACTCCTGGCTTGCAGTGAAACGCGACGCGCTAGTGGCCAAGTTTATATTATTATTATCAGTCAGTTTAGCTGCGTTTGAAGTGCTACTGTTAAACATGTTTACACACATCGGCGACACTGATTAAGCCATAAGCTGTTTATGGGACACGCTCTGTTCTCTTGATTATAATATAATTTTTTTCTCCATGCGGTTTGGGTCATAATAGTAAAGCCGGCTAGGGCGGTGAGCATGTTGCGCGGGCACAACGCCATTATCGATAAAAACAAATGAGTCATGGAAGGCACGGCGGCGGTGCGGTATATAATGGGTGCTGCGATATTGTTATGTTATGATCATTGTTTTTCAATTGTTATGTAATTTGTTTTTCATCATTACCCCACCTAATACCTGCAAATTAATGCAATGCTAATTTAGTACCTACATCGAAGAGGAAATAAGTGTTTTTACGAATTCGTTCTCTGAATTTATTTAGTGATACAATGGCTACTCCTTTGTTTTGTACCAAAACGGCAGAATTTATTGAAAATAATATTTTGCCTGTTGGCACCAATATACCAGCACAAGCACGTGTTGTTATCAATCCCACATAATGACAAAACTAAATACACTATCGATAACGCTTATCGACAACAATAATGCGCATCACTATGCCCGCCCATAAGGTCCGTAAGTGGGAGAGAGAGCAAAATATTCGCTTCACCGCTCCGACGTTTTATGACGCAAACTGCACGGAGAAAAAAATTATACTATAGTTCACCTGGTTGACGGACATCCTATATTTTTACCTAGATACCTTTACAACAGCACGGTAAGGTTATATGTATACTTTGTGTTACCCCACGTTATAAAAAATATATCCAGCTCGGCTTGAACTCATAATAGTTAAACGTGCGAATGGAAAACAAAATAACAACAAATGTTCACCCCGAGTTCGGATTCAATGCGGACGTAACTACTTTGATTTTGATGATGGTACCCAGTTGTCAGATCACGCTCTTAATACTGAAAGATGATTAGTTTTATAAATGAATTGCACCCAAAATTCGGATACTGTAAATAATTGACTTTAAGAAGGAAATACATGCATACATAGGTAGACCACACCTGAATATTGATAATTATGTTAAATCAAAACCCTAAATACCTTCTTCTTATTCTGTTTTAACCGGCCATATTTAATGCCATATTAAGTGCTCTTAGTGTCAATTTGTGTAAATAGTATTCTAAACCATACCAACGTTTAACACCTTTGAAACATAAAATAAGCTAAACTTGGCCCTTTTTCTATTCCTCCCTTTTCTAACACAATTCTAGTTTTAGCCAAGTCGATAAAATTTAAACATATGTTGACCGAATTTGGCTTTTTATCCCATTATGTTTTGATTACATAATTTAACTAATTAAGATTCTTACTTACTTTAAATGAAAACTTGAAACCAAACATAATAAAAATCTTTTTTCATGACCTTTAACGACCCCTAGAACGATAAGTATTTCGCAGTGTAAAATGTACAGCGCTAAAAATTTTATTTCTCGCTCTGAGTATTAAAAGAGGCTTTAAATTTTCGTTTATTTTGTCACAACATTCGCCACCGGAGTTATCATAAGCATGGTTTACAAAAAAGTTTTATTATTCATAGTCGTAGTTCAACACACGTTCAGAAATATTTTAGCGTATAAATATGTGTGTAGTGAAATCGTTCTCTTTTTTATAACAATAAGCGCTCCGAACTACTGAGAGATTTGGATTTGCTGCTTCAGAAATTCATTAATCAACAACAGTTTAAACCAGAATGATATTCGATAGTCCAGATTTCAGATTGCTTAATACATACCTGCAAATTTTCTAAGATCTTCTTTAATTTATTAAAAATGCATTTTTTTACACACTCACCCCTCCGCACTAGGATTCCCTGTGTTGCAGGTGGCATGAACATACACAAATATAACATTACACACACCCATGACCCGAGAAAAAACATGTATCTGTAAAGATATATGTCAGCCCCGACCGGGAATCGAACCCGAGACCCCTCGCTCCGCAGGTAAGGTCACTACCAACTGGGCTATGGGGTCGTCGCGTTAAAATTACTAAATGTTAACGGGATACACTCATGATATTTTGAGTGTTATTCAAACTGGTGGCCTATCTCCATCAAAGAGATAGAAGATCTGAGTGTATTTTCCTCAGAATTCACAAATATAAAAAACTTATATAACGGAAATATGAAGAAATTAACCGTTTTTGTAAATCTGTTAAATCTTTCTAATTTAATTTGCCCTAATCTAATCAGCATTTCGCATCAACCTCAATGTTTAGACTTATTAATTGATAGTAATTTTTTACGGCCCCTAAAGCAAATCGTCGAGTTTGTTTCCATTTCCAAGGATTAGGTCCCTTAACTTCTTCCCATTTTTTTCCTTAAGAATCTTTAACGACAATCTATCCGTAATGTAAAGAAAGTAAGTGGTCGTGATGGTCAACGGTCATTTATTACAGTTTAGTGATACGTCCATCCATCATTAAACTCAAGTTAATGTCTAAGGTATATTCGGTAAATCAACACATGAGGCAAAAACAACAGGTGCCTTCTTTTAGATATCGCTGTCGGCTGTACTTTCTAATTTACGGATTACGGTTTAAGATATTCATTTCTCAAATGAATACAAAAGCTCGCTTAACACGAGAAAGAAACGATAATAATTATAACTAAAAAGTGCAAAGAAGGAAGGTATATAGAAAGCAAACTTATAAATAGAATAAACTTTGTGGGTAATTAGAAAAGTTGATGAATAATTACGTATAGCGTCACTGATAGGAAGTCTTGGCAATGACATTAATACACTTGTTTAACACTATTAAGATGGAAATGAAATTTACAAATAATATTTTTTGGATATTATTATAGCATTAGTTTTCAATATCTGGCGAAATCTTTGAAGATGTGATATTTGAATGTTTTTTTAATAAGGTTGATGAATGTATTTCTTTTATATCATTAGGTAATTTATTATATGGCTCGGCTCCTTCGTAAAGTAAATTTTTTCTGCCATAATAAGTTCGTGGCCGTTTTAAACAGATGTTATTTCTTTGTCTTGTTATTCGGCTTTGGAACTGTCCTTTTTTGTACATAATATTTTAGAATTAATATCTTTGTTTAAAATTTTGCGAAGTAACATGCAAGTATTATATTTAAAAATTTGGTAGAGAGTCATTAATTTTGTTTCTTTATAAACTTTTTCTGTTGGAGTACAGTAAGCGTTATGGAATAATAACTTAATTATTTTATTTTGTGATATTTGTAACGACTTTAAATATTGGTTTTGCTAGTAGTTCCCCATACCTCTATTTTAATCAAGATGTGGTTTAACCATGACATTATATATCATTTATTTTAGATTTTGGAAAACATTTAGCTATAGCCCAAAGTTTGCCCATAATAGATGATAGTTTAGAATATAGCTTTTCTTTAGTGTGATTGCCATATAAGACGGCTATCCAAATACAGGCCTAAATATTTTTCTGAGCTTACTCAGGTCAAATGTACATTATCTATACATAATGATGGGTGGTTTCGAATTTTTTTGTGTTTAGCGCTAAATACCATGTAGTTTGTTTTAGATATATTAACAGTCAACAGGTTTTTCTTAAGCCTTTGGGAAAGATTAATTAGATCCTTTTGCGCTAGCTCGATAATCCCCATACAAAGTTAGATTATCTTCCAAGCCTAGTTCATGTAAGTTATTCAGATATATTAAGAACAGCAACGGACTAAGTATTGATCCTTGAGGCAAGCCATAATTTAGAATTTCACGTTTACTTTGAACTTCCCTGATACGAACTATTTGGGATCTGTTAGACAGATACGATTTAATAATATTATAAGCTGTCTCTTTGATTCCAATATCGTACAGTTTTTGCAAAATAATGTTGTGACTGATTGTATCAAACGCTTTTTTTAAATCAATGAAAACGCCAAGAGCTATACGTTTTTCATTTATGTTTATTTTCAGATGTGTTATTAGATCAATAGTGGCAGCTAACGTGTTAGACTTAGCCCGAAAACCATATTATTTTTCTGAAACATAGTTAATGGTTTTAAATTTAAAATAAAATTTAGGCGTTTATAAATCACTTTTTCATATATTTTTGATACAGTTTAAGGGACGGAAATAGGGCGATAATTGTTAGGGTCTGTTTTTTTTACGTGATTTAAATATTGAATAAACTTTTGCAATTTAGAGGGAGTCAGGAAATTAGCTGTTTTCTAAGCAATGATTAACATGTGTCGTTAATTTATTAATAGCTAGCTGTGTTCGCGATTTCTTCCGCGTGGAATTTACCAAAAAAGTTGTTTAGTAGAAATAAAAGTAGCCTAAGTTACTCCTTATTGCATCAGCTACCTGCCAGTGAAAGTTCCGTCAAAATCGGTCCAACCGTTTTAGAGATTAGCCGGAATAAACAAACAGACAAAAATTGTAAAAAATGTTATTTTGGTATATGTACCGTATATTTATTCATATGCATGTAGCAAAAAGCAGTTATTTTAATATTACAAACAGATACTCCAATTTTGTTTATTAGTATAGATTAAGGTTTTAACACATTTTATGCTTTTATAAGTAATACCATTCAAGCCAGTGCACGTATTTGTGTTTAAATTATCAATATTTCTACTTATCTCCTCCTCACAGGCTGGACTTACATATATAGCAATTCATGTATGTTGGTGTTACACAGATTTGTACGTGACTGTGTAGTCAGAGGCATTGTTTGCTAGAACCGATCCTATAGTACCAAAAAATGTATTAAACTAATCACATATTTATTTTATGTTAATAGCCGACAAACGAGCAGACAAGCCACCTGATGGTAAGTGGTCACCTTCGCCCATGGACATCAGCGAGACCAAAGGTATCACTGATGCGTTGTCGGCCAGTAAATGAGAAAAAGCTAAGAAAAAAAGTACTGGCTCTTAAGCCCCCAGCTGGAATATGATGAGTCGTTTCGCGGCTGATTCAAGCAGGCGGGTGGTAGCTAGCCAGGCAGGCTTCACAGAAAGGTAATAATACCAGTAATTATATTAATTACTGAATAATAATACCGATAATACAATCCTTACGAGAAGCCCTACCACCAAACAGACTGGCTTCTGTCGCCTCTTACGACACTCTGTTCTACCAGCATGGGATTGGGGGGAGTATTCTAGGCCGCCCCAATACGGCCAGAAAATATTCTTGAACTTCAGTAATATCATATCAATAATACCCTCTTTTACCATTGCTTCGCTCGGTGTTCAGCAGGGTACAACACGAACACGGGAGGTTGGATTAGCTTCAAGGATGGGTAGAGCGCCTGACATCGTAAACCCTAACCTCTTCTGGAGAAACTAAAATACTGTATTGTTTTTTCTGTAGTTTTGAAGAGATTTTTCGCAAGCCGGTTCACTGCATCCTTCTAGGCAATCATACAGTTGTGATGTCCCTGGTTTTACAAATATGCATGGGTAGCAGTGATTATTTATCATCTCTGCTATTGCTCAAGTGCTCCTATGCTTGTTATTACAATAAAAAGCCTCACTCGTCTTATACGGTAACTACATGGATATTTCATTTGCCGATCGGGTCGAATATTTATGCACATAAATGATGTATTATTCATTGTGAAACCTAATGTCCATTTCTAATGTTACTTAAACATTAAAATGTTAGTTTGATGAAGTGTGTAAATACATGAAAAAATTAATAAATGTTTACACGGGTCCAGCTCCGCACTAGACCTATCCCTCTGTCGCTTGTGTCATGAAAATACGTAAATTGAACATTAAATACACCCACGACTCGGCATTAAAAATTTATGTTCTTCGCACAGGTATAATATCCGGGACCCGGGAATACCCTTGAAGGTCAAGGCCTCTAACAACTGGGCTTTGTTTTTATTGAGAGTTAGATATATGATATGAACAGATAAATGAAAAGTCTGTAAACCGATCTTAATGAAACAGTATTTACCCAAACAACGTAAAATGGAACATGGAAATTTATGCCGTAAAGTTTTGGGCAATATCAGTTTTGTGTGACACATTTTTTCGAGGGCCGTTGTTCATCGTTAATCTTGGCAACAAAAACGGTAAGTTTGGCGGCGCGTCTGCTGCGGCCGTAACTCACAAACAAGTGCGCGCGACATGCGGCCGGCGGCGTGTACAGGCGACACCTTTAAATACGTGAAACTTACTCCGGTAATTCCCGAATATAACAAAAAATGTTCGATTTTATACAGCTTTAGAACTAAAATACTGTTATCTTTATATCTGTTTATACTATTATATAATATATATGTATGTTTAAAAAACTATATATATTTCCAGAGGTGTAAATCGAATTAACATATTCTGAAACATTACAGCTGTCAAAACTGATGCTACACTTTGTTGTTGCAATTATATTTATTAATTTTAATTTATATACTTTTTAATTTTTGCTTATGGTTGCTGTTTGTTTAAATTTCTAAAGGACCAGTGACTCTAGTCAAAGTCTAAATTAATCTATATTAATATTATAAAGTATGAATTTTATGAGTTTGTGTATATGCGGAAGATAATCTCTGAAACCATGGCACAATTCTTTTACCATTTCAAAGGTACATTATCCCGGATGGACATAGGCTATAAATAATATATATATATATAATAATGAATTTTTGAACGAGAACTAAGTTGGGTCGGACCGCTAGTTTATAATAAAAGTGCATTAAGTATTATAATCTCCCATGGTTCAATTGCAGTTAATATAGAATCTCGTTTTTAAAATCGGTAAACACACGTTTAGCGCTGTTTTTTTGCTACGGTCGTTATTCACACGGAACAGGTACGCAAGAAAACAATGTAAACTGGATTCATAAATACTAGTGATGGAAACTTATGGAGTAATTCGTGTTGCCGTTAATTATGCTCGACATATTTAGAATATTATTGCTAAATCGTAAAACGGAATTTGTAAAAATATATTGACTAATTAAATGGGTACATTTGCATTTTACTAAACTATTAACGTCGTTTAACTATTCTACCTAACACAGAAATTCGTGGACATTTCCGACACGAAAGCCGATTTAGATCCCAAAAAACTCTTAAATATTATTAGCTGTTCTTTTCCACAGCGGATACAAATAAAATTCTATGATTTCATGTATATATAATTTATTTTAACCCGATAAATGAATTCAAAACAATTCGTCTCAATTAATAAAAATTGTGACTAAAAGTAAAATTTGAAGGGAGAATGAAAAGGCGAAGTTTTAAAAAGGGCGCAACATCTCCATAGAAGGAAACAAACGTAGCAAAAATTAAGGGTTGGGTTTAAAAAACTCCATAACACTGACAGGCAGATGCATAGATCATCAGCAGGTCGCCTTCTAACTTTGATTTCATGACATGAAATATAAATGATGAATATCACTAAAGTGTGTTTCAATAATAAGACAACAATGGGTTTATCTTAACTATAATTTGATAGATAGATTTTGAAAACGTCGCGATAGTTGCGTAATTACATTTTTTTGGAGGAAATTGGTTACATCTTAGTTTTTCTCCTTTTTTCGGGTCGCGTATGCGTTGCAATTGGTTGAAAAGCGCTGAAGATTAAAATTTACCATCAACGCTTTTATTACCATATGGAAAATTATAAACAGTGTTGCAGGAAACAGAAAATATACCGAAATAAATGTTTTTACCTGAATAAAATTTATACCTAATTTCAACGTTTATCTGGCATTTGGGCAATATTATTTGAGCATTAAACTTCATATTCAGTGAAGGTTGTTCTTCTTAAATAGAGTATTATAGTTCAGTTGGTCTTTTAAATTACAGTTAAAACCAGTTTTGGCAATATTTCTCTTACGTGGATACTACGCCATGTGTCCCGAACAAATTTCATCCATTAAATTTAAATTAAATATTCTTAATAATCCAATACTTCACTAAAATACATTTTATGAGTAACAATACAGTTAGAATATATAAAAGTTGTACGTAGACGAAGTGTTAATGAAAATTACAAGCACCGTAATAATCTGTCGATAAGCGTAGCTGGCATCTTGTTTCGACAAGGTTGTCATAATATCCTGGCCATAGTAAAGAGGTAATATCAGAACCGAATCTATATTGAAACGTCCAAAATGGAGTCAAGCGCGTTTTATCAGTCATCTGTAAATGACACTGGCTATAGCGCATAGCGACCCAATCGAAGTCCCAAATTTAACTCACATTAAACATACGGGTAACATAGAATTCTGAACTATTTAAATTATTGAGATATTTAATACTTAAGGGTAATTGATAATTTTTGGAATTTTTGTTTTATCTGTGTCTGCATGTTATTCCAGTATATCGCTGGTATATAACGTTGAATCTGAATAAGTTATAAATTCAAGCTATATATCGGGTATACGAGTAGCTAAAAAAGGAACAGTTTATGTCCGTTCTGTATATACATAATCTGTTTGCTTTGATGAAGCCATCATCCTCACTAACTTAGACAGGTAATTCAGTTTCATTGTGAGCCTTCGTTACTTGACAGGCAGATAATGAAAGCATTGGTTTATATTATAAGATTTCACTAAATTATACGCTCTAAAGGGTGTAGAGTTCGTAACTTTTGTTCATGAAATAAGAAACTAGTGTTCCCTTGTGCAAAATATTATATAAATAATAAAATACATCTCAAAATCTAAATAATTTTAGATAGTACTTAATGAGATACGAAAAATAAACTTAATATAAAAAATATACGGCAATTCTGTTAAGAGATTAGTAAATTGTATGTATTTGGTAGCGTAGTATGGCAATTCTGAAAACTCACATATAAAATTTACGATTGATACCACACAGCCCATATTATTCTAATGTAAAATGATAAATTTCAAAGAAAAAAATTTATTTATTCACAACTTGTATAACAACACACATATGCAAACCATCTTAAATCGGGGTATACAATAAAAATAAAAGGTATACATTATTTAATCGCAATCAAAAATAATGATTAAAGTAAATTTAATCATAACCATGGCAAGTGGTTTACCATAATTACATTAAAAATATAATGATTTCATCGAAAAATCTGCCATGAGTTTGATTTGTGGAATTTCAGAATAACTGCTCAGTTATTGAATTTTGAACTAGGCTCACTTTAAATTTAAGTCCTTAGTCAATGCTCAGTGGGCGTCGATACTGTTAGTAAATTAATATTCATATTTCTTAAGGTTCAGCGAGTTCGAGTTACTTATGGTAAATTAACTACAAATAACAATGTATAAGATATGTGTTCATAAAAGTTTTAAGATTAAAGTAATTTAGTGGTTAAAGAAATAATGAATTATGTATAATAATAATGGTTTTTTTTTATTTATTACACTAATAATAATGTTTTATAACCACTCTTCCTTTGTCGACTAAATAAAATAAAAGGATTTGTATTTACTAAATTGTTACGTTTTCGTGCTAGTGAAGATCTTAACTGTTTTTAATTTACTTGTATTAGTATTAGGTATTAGTGTACTGAAATTCGCTTACTAAAGTGGAATGCGAAAACTGGTTCATGTTATTTCGGTACGCGATCAGAAAAACGAAGAAAAGTGTTCGTGCGTAACATGAAGTATCATTTATTTCCGCGAAAAATAAATCTTGGAGTATATGTAGATACTTTGGTATTAGATATTGTAGCAACGTTAACATTACTCTAATTTAATTGGATTTCATAACACAGCAGTATGTTGTGAATAGTAATTAATTTGTTTAAAAGTATATCATTTACGCATTCAAGCGATGATCTTAGTCCGTCCCTGCAGTAGGAAAGAAAAGTAGATACCGGTAAGTATTGAAACCTGAAGCAACTCTTTTCATAGCAGAGTTAGTAGACTACTGGCGTTATGGCCCCATGCAAAGACAAATACATTTAAGGTGTGGATGAATTTTATATTAATAATTTGGTAATATTTTATTTTCTTCCAGGCACCGCCGATAGCTTGGTTAAGTAACCCAATAACGGGAGTATACAGTATCCGACCGTTTTAGTTAAACAATGTTAGGTATCATTCGATTTTAGATTTGCGCTTGAGACCAAATCGGGAGTTGGGTCCTTGCCAAATATCGTGACAGATACTCGCTACGTTCGTAGTAACGCTCACTCGTTTTGTGGCAGTAAAAATTTATATATGGTTTTATAGCCATTGAAATACAAACGCAGATGGGAAATTGTCAAATTATAAAAAAATCAGGATACATTTTATTTTTTCCCTGTTCGTCGACCGTTTTAGTTACTGGTAATAACGAAGTGAATGATAAAATGTTCAATAAAATTGACAATAGCATTGAGTAAACTTGTTAAGCCCGTTTATTCATTACATTTTCGCAGTTATTTGTATCTAATACTGCGTGAGCACTTTTAATCCTTTGAAAGGTTGGTATTGTATTAGAGTTACAATGTAGGAGTTATTTTCATTGGGTTGTTATTTATTTTGGAGTTATATTTACCAACTACAACGGTTATGTAGTTGTCAAGTACAAATCTCGAATGTTTTTCAATTATTTGAAAATTAAAAAAATACAACCAAGACCGTGGAAAATATTACAAATTTGACACGATTTACATATTTACTTAAATATTCCTCTATAGCGCAGAAATTTGGATGGTTCGCCTGAAAGATCGACGTAAAATTGATGCAGTCGAAATGTGGTGCGGGCGGCGGAACCCCTGGATTGCGTTCCGAACCAATGTATCGGTTTTGAAAGAACTCAAAATTAAAGAGAGATTGTCGTCGAGCGTGCAAATAAAAATTATTAAATATTTCGGACACATTGTTCGCAGTTACCAATCCATGGAACGACTTGTTGTTCAAGGACGAGGGAAGGTAAGCGATCACGCACCCGATCATGTACGAGTTGGACAGACTTGATAACAGCTGCAACGCAAACTTCCATTATCCAATGTTCCCGTAATGCTGAAGACCGCTACAAGTGGAGGTGCATCGCGAAGGCTGCGTCAACCAAAGTAGGTGCAGCATCATGAAACCACGACCGCTCTAAGAGCGAGCGTCTAAGGAGACATAATTACACACTTTAAACGCTCATCAGTTACCATTGTTAATATGAGAGAAGTCAATAAGTTTCAAGTAGATATCAAGAGTTTTATCTAGTCAATAATAACTCTCATTGCGCAATGGGTTGAAATATGCATTGATGAAGTCTGAAGATGAACAAGGATAACGTCATAATTCAGAAATAGCCAGCTTAAGTGGGCAAAAGGATCTCGATTGGCGGCCAAATGGTGGTTAAATAAGTACAGGATCACCCGGAACAGGTCTGATCACTTGAACAAAGAAGTAGCTATGTATGTGGTGGATGCAGATGGCCTAAGACTGGTTAGAGGGACGGTAAGAGGAGGTCTATACTTGTATTTTTCAGATAACTTCGAAAGGCATGTAAATAAATGTAATTAAAATATAAGTTAAAGAAATAATTGCCTTTTTAGTCCTGTTTAATACTTTACAAATAATATTTAATTATATTCTTTGTTCCTCGAAACTTAATCCTTTCTGAGTCAATGTTTTGTAAAGAAAAAAGAAAAATTACTTTGTTTTAAAAAAACAAATTTCGTCATCGTTCACGTGCAAGTGGATATTTTATCCCAATAAAGTAAACGCGAGTATGAGAGCTCGTAAAGCGTGGCGAAGTGCTGCTTCTTGCTTCCGATCGTCATGGCGTGATGGCGTACAGTTTAGTGGGATAACTTGTCAGTATATTATATAATAATATTATATATATTATATAATAGACAAAACTGTGAAATGTTTTATTGGATATGCACACGCCGAAACACTTAATGCAGATGTAACCTCTGCGACGTATCTCTGAAAATGGAAAGGGGTCGATGCGCACTGATAATATTTTATCAAACAGTTTTCATCCTAGCGTAGGCGTTCTCCAAGGGAGTATTATATCACCCTACTCGTTTAATACTTATTATGCGAATTAACGTGGAAGACTGAACGGACGTTGTCACTGTTAGTAGCTACGAAATTTTGAATTTACGCTATATCATCTTGATGTTTTTGAATAACTATTCATGCTGACAAATTTCTTAAACAGCCTTTATACGACTCAGTATCAGTTCCTTTTTAACTTTACTTCATATTGTTTCTTTTTTAAATAATGTTTTTTTTTTCTAAGAATTATAATAATATTTTTTTTATCTTCTCTTTCTATTTTAAGTACAAAATTCATGGAAAAAACTACTTACATAAAAACAACAGGGTCATTTACGGAAAAGCCCTTCTTTGTCCCTTACATTGCATTAGATTTAAGTAAACGAGTGTTGGAGCTCGTAAAGCGTGACGGAGCACTGCCTCCGGTCGTCACGGACGTTATGGCGTTACGCCGGGCGGTGAAGCGGGTATCATGAGCTATTTGCTGTGATCCATCACAACTTCGTAGTAAGTGGAGAATATATATTATATGGAAATTAAGAGTACGATTTTACGGACGGGTTTACTTTATATCACGAAAATTAATTAAATAAAAAACTGTTGTGTTATTATTATATATTGTTACAATGGCAGTAAATGAGAAAACTAATATACTAGTTCGTACTACACATTAACAGTTTATTGATTCTAGCGCTAATTGATTGATGTCAATCGTAGGTAACTTTTGAGGCACTATTTTGTCAGATTCTTTCTCTTGTGTGTATTTATATTGAATAGAAATTTGCTTATGTGATCGAATTTTACTTTGAGTGTCCATTACATTGATATATATTATATTCATTTGAATATTAAATATTGTGTCATAATACATTTTACTTAATGTTATGTAGGTTGCAAAATAATCTGATAGTTTTCTTAGGAAGAAACATACTGTACATAACATCCATCCTAGAAAAAAAAAGTTTAAATGACTATACAAAAATTCAGACTCAGCAAAACTAATGACCCTTTATGGACAGGTGTGTATGTGATGTGCAGGCGTATGTGATGTGATTGTATAGGTACTGTAAATTAAAAACTCACAACAAAAGCATCATTATGAAGAAAGGTAATTCCTAACTAGATGATTACTTTAAAAATAAGTCTGTTTGAACATGAGTTTAATATATAAAAGTTTAATTTAAGTAATATTAAATGTAACTGTGTGTAGTTTGACTTTTGAAAAGTGTTTGTAAAGCCTAAACTTCGAATAAATTTTCTTTTATTTCATTTCATTGGAGTATAACAACGTACTACTAGAGGCCATAAATACTTTTTACGATACGAGTATAAAGATTCAACTCTTATAACGGTATGCACTGTACTTTGACATGAATCACGATATGTGGCTACATTGACTCACGCACATTTTGTGTTTTGTCGTTGCTGCTTTCAGTATAACACATACTTTAATGACCCATTTATGACTCCGTGTTCGACGACAAAATAAGATGCCACTCGTGGTTGTGTTATGGTTGCGATGTAGTCAGTAATATTTTTACCGTTCATGGAAGTGGATTGCAAAACATAGTTCTATTAATACATTTAATTACCAATTATAGATAAAAGATAATAGATGACAGATCATTAAAGGGATAATAGATAATTAGTCTTTGTGTCATGTTTATTGTAAGTACGTTTACCAATTATGTATCTAAAAAATCCTTCATCCAGCAAATAGTTTCCTATCACACTTATTTTGGGTATATATTTTGTTTTTATATTAAAGCGGACGGATGAAAGATTGTCTAGGTGTCACTCCGCCACGCCAGTAAGCGGGCTTTCATCATGCGCGATTTACCACAATCAATCACTTCTGCAAGCCAAAAGCCTGTGTTACTTAATGCAAGCTGTATTAAAAACTTGCAACTGTTTTGAGTATGATAGCAGTTGAAATAGTAAGATGAGACTCAATATTACTGAGATTTTTTTTGTGTCTTACTACTAATATCCTAATGATTGGGATCAACTATAAATAGATTGAAGATGGCTGTGCGTACTTGCCCCTTGTCTGTTGAAACCAGTATATCTGATAAAGAAAACCAACCGGCTACGTGTCAATCAGAACAGTTCGACCGAGTTAAAAATTTTCGGGCGCACGAGATATTTATTTGGGGCTCGCTAGTGACAAAATGTATAAAGCGTTTCCGTATTTCTGAAGACACTCTCAGCCGTCAATTCTAATTCCTATCGTTAGGTAGCAGCCGTTAAAATATATCGAAGACCTTTGGGTGACGTAAGAAGCTGACACTTGGATTGGTCACTAACCCCTGTCTTTATTCGCATTGAAGCAGCATCGTGAAATACGCTCCAGGCCCTTTCGAATTACAAATAGAGATAGATGTATGCCCTGGCTAGGACGGTTTGTGTGTCAATGCCAAATAATCATTTGTATTAAAATGTTATGTTCCGTTTTTCAAAACTAAACTTTAAGCGATTGTAAAATGTTATTTGTATGCATACATCAAGCTTTCATGCATGCATGGCTCAAGCTCGGGTTAGATGTGCATTGTATTGGTATTTTATATACGTGCCCAACATATAAATGACAAGTCGTGATATTATATTGTAATTTATTATTGTGCAGTACAGAAGACCTCTGGTAATAATATTACAACTTTTGCTAATGGAATTCTACACCAAATCACAATTTAATAGATAGATTAGGGCGAAAAAAATGGCTTCAGTTCATTAGCAGCTTACGTACTAATAATCTTGTAAGAATGACCTGGAGTATAATTAATCGCTCTGCTCAAGTGCGGATTGGTGGAGTAGTTACTGGTCAATCTAAACGTAGAAATTTCCTTTGAAAAAGTTCGTCGACAACAACTAAGCTATCTACCGATATTAACCAGGAGTGATGGTTTAACATATCGTCCGAAGCACTTCAAGATCTTAATAACGGTTAGTAGCGGTGATCCGAAGTCTCCGTGCGCTCCCGATGTGATACTAAAGTTCTAAGTATAACGAAATATTGTAGTTCAAATGTACTAATACTTACAAGGGTGTAATAGGCTACTTCCATTCTCGAGTTCAATACAACCTGCCTTGGTAGTCATGATTCTTGCTAAACAGGTCGTAAAATGGCGTCATGTATGTATCTTCTATTGGAGGGCGTTGGGCTTTGTATCACTTAGTTTATTCCCAGCGGTACTTGTGAAGGGATCTTTGCCTGGCTGCTAATTACAATATTTTTACAATTAACCATTAATTGGTTTTATGTTTTTCGGTCGCACTGTCGGAGAGTGAGTTAAAAGTGGGTCATCTGCTTCTTGGCCACTAACGCGTCGGTAATGCTTTTTGGTGCCTACTTACTATCAGGTGGCTCATGTGCTAGTTTTTCGGTTATTAACATAAAAATCGCGTTTTTACTCTATTTTTCTCGTTTCAGTTAAATTATTGAAGTTGTTAAAACTAGTTTAGAGTTTGCTGCGGTGGATGATGATGGCTATATTAGCAATGATAGCTTTTTGGTGTGAATGTCGGTATCTCGCACAGCAGACTCGAGATCGGATTCGGCGCGCACGCAATTTACATTACAAGGAAAACATCACGAGGAAACCTGTACATCTGAGAATTCTTCATAATGTTCTCAAAAGTGTGTGAAGTATGCCAACCCGCATTTGGGTAGTGTGGCTGACAATGGCGACGATTATGTATGATGATATGAATATGATAAAGAAACTGTTTTAGTGATTAAGATGACAAGTAAATGAATATCGTCAATTAACTTTTACACAGTAAATCGTCTTTAGTAACTTACAAAATGCTTTTAATTAAATCCTTCACGGCAGGCATATCACCGGTGAAAGTTTGCAACACTCATCATTGTTTGTTAAGGAATACCCAGGGACATTGTTTCTCAAACTCTGAATAATGGCTGTTTTTATTCAATTTACTGGGCTCCGTGAGTTGGGGAAGTTTTGGTTGCAAATCTTGCTTGATAGCTTGTAACAGACCATAAATTTTTGCTCCCGTGAGTATTTAATTTCACAAAAAAAAACATATATACGAGTATCACGTTATCATAAAAGAATTAATTATGTTCGATTAATTAATCACTAGAATATTCTAACATTAAAGTTACATTATTTATATGTAAATACGTAATTTAGGCCAAATGATATGTTTATAACGGATTCGTAGGTCAAATTGTTATAATAATAATAAAGCAGTTTATTGCTATTCGATCATATAGATGTTTTTATAGGGAGTTGCGTCAGTTGATCCCCCGATCACCAGCCGACGGATGACTGATGATGAATGATGACGATGATGAATGACATTAACAACCTATCGTGCACTGAATTTATAATATTTATAGAAAAATTATGTTGTTTCATTTTAATTTACGTTTGTTATAAAAGTAGTAGGAGTAATTACATAATGAAATTAATTTAACTGTTTTTCTTGGGACAAATTAATCCAGAAATGCTAAATTTACTACAAAGTTTTGCTCCTAATGCGTTTTCGTAAGTGTTATGAAGAATAACCATGTGGTAATTAATAATTACAACACTTTATAACATCGCTGTTTTTATGTGTACTTTTTAATATAAGGTGAGATAATAAATAAGGTGATTATTTTTATTTCAAAGACCGATCCATCTTTTGTTAGTTGTCTTAACTCATTCAAATGGTCATGATATAATTATATCAATAATGCCTTGTCGATTAGAAACGAAGCAGAATGTTATAGATTGCCATTGATAAATCCGTATGAACTTTGGAGTTGGGAATAACGCATTTACCTGGGACAGTTTTCGACAGCTATGAATTTAACATTTTGTTAGGACTATGCCATATAAAATATATGTTACAATTTCTTAAGTGTTATTCTACATGAGTAGAGTGTACGTTCATCAAGTTGAGCCTGAACATGTTCATGTCATAAGCTATAGAGAAGGACTGCTATTCCGCGCTTTACCAATATTATTATAACGAATAACGTGTTTAACAGAGATATATTAGAACAAGTTAATATTTTAATACATTTTTAAATTCATAAACACTTATATTCACATATCCTGAAACAAGATTCACTGTATCGCGGACTTATCGGTCTGATTACATAATTAAGACATCACACATAATTTACTCCAGAATAAACTCTTATCTGTAATATAATGTTTATATCAACCGTTATCGAACCCGGGACACCGACCGGGCTACAGTGCTTTAAGTGTATTATTATAATCACACCTTGTCCACCGCAGTACTCGAGTTTCCTCTCAAATGAATAAGACGTCGGTTGATAAAACAGTATGCGTCATATATTACGCAACTTGAAGGAGAAAAATTTGTAGAATTTTCACATAAGATACCTTATGATGTTTTCGTTCACTGAATAAAGTGATATTTTATTTAACATATATTTAATTTTAATATGCATATAAATTTACGTATTACCTAAATAAATTTAAGGGACCGGTACTGTGTAACTTTATTCCTGCTACCTTATATTAAATTTTAATGTTAAAATTTAAAAATATATACTATATGACTTGAGTTGTTGTAGATTATCAGCTACGATCACGTTATATGGGTCTGTTAAGCTTCAGAATTTCGCAAATGTAACACGATCAATTGACCTAAATGCTTTCAAGGGGCTCGTATGCTCAAGATTTGCGATTTAAGAGGTGTTTGTGTATCCCTTCGTTTCCTTTAGGAATACTATTATTGGGGGACAGGTTATACATTTATCTTTAATTAAATAGAATTATTATTCTTCTACAGTACTGCAGTAATATCTTCTACTATTACTGTAATCTATCACCCAGCAAAACAGTAATCAACTCTATGTTTCTGCCGTTAAACAATGTTGTAATTCAGTCTGAAGATTGCTGAACTCGCCTCCCTTAAAGTAGCTAGCGGTTCCATCTGAATATTCCAGAGTGCATGCACATTCATTGTTATTTCTCAGGACTATTGCATTGCTCGGCAAGGGGTAAAAAAAGAAGGCTTAAGATGGTCCGCAACAATGGCTCAAATTGACTGACTTCACATACCTTTGAGAGCATTATGATTATGATGTACTCATTATCATTATCAGGTATGCGGGTTTGCCCAAAAACATTTTTATTACCGAATTCAAATATACCTAGAACAACCCTTGCAATATTTGTATGTAAATTCACAAGGGTTACGTGGCTCATTAGCATTTTATTTTTCTATATCTGTTTGAACATCCATACAGTTAAAAGCGATTAGATATTTCTAATTCTATTCTTCTACTAAAACGAATTTTCTACAGGAAATAGCAATTTTATTTTCAGCCGCTGAAAAAAGTATTTATTGAAAAATAAAAAATTATACTTTTAATTTTCGAAACGAATTATCACTATGCACCGTTCCGTTAACATTATACGTAATTTAGTCGAGTACAAAATTAGTAAGTAAGACGGGGAGAAGCTCCAGGCATCACTTTACGTACGTTAACTGCAGACATTAACTATCGATTTAAAGGCGCAAAGGAGGTTGGAGCAGCTAATTTACTTGTGCCCATTAATGTGCAAATGCTCTCTCGGGTGGAAATTGATGGCCCCGTACGAGCAATCAATCAAGATTTGCAACCAAAACTTCTCCTTACTCGGGAAGCCAAGTAATTAATAAAAAAATAGCTGTTATTGTAAGTTTACAAAGCAACACTTCTTAATATCTAATCTCATACAATTAATGATATAGTTAAAATAGGATAGGTCTGTGCATGTATTACGTAGAAACAAATCATTAGATTTTGATAAACGATTAGAATTTTGTGGAGTTATTTTTATGAACAAATTATGCATAGTTGACGTACAAAAAATTTGTGACCAAACATTCAGGGAGAATAAACAGTCGTGTATCAAACCAAGGATCCCTCGCTCGGTACTTAGGTTAACTATTAACTGGGTTGCAAAGTCAATTTGCAGGATGAACTATGTTATACATATATTCATATACACTTCTAACTAATAACCACCAACTAATAATTACCAACGATGAGATCTAAATTGTTTGGTACTGGTAATTATATAATCATTAGATCTACATTCATCAAAATATATGTAATATATTTGTGAACTACAAATTATAGCCAATATTTCAACTAATCGCGGCTATTGTACAACCCATTGTCCAAAAGCCGCCGGAAAATTTAGAGAAGGTTATACACAAAATACATATATTCGTAATCAGAAATCGTGTCAGGTTTGACAAATGATAATGACACTTTATACACGCGGTTAACCTATTTATTCTTGCCAGCATTCGTCGAAATTCGACTGCAGTCATTAAATAATGTTCTGTTACAATTTTCTTTATTGATAACATTGAACCTTGGTAATAGTTATCAAAGAAAAGAAAGAGAAAAACGGTTGATAAACAGAGGAGATTCATATTAAAATAAAGATATTATGTATATTACACGATATATAAATATGGATTTTATTACTCAATGACCCAAATTCTACCATTTCGTAAATTGTTGTCTGTCTGTTTGTCTGTATGTCCTTCTATAACTCAAAAACGTTTCGACCTTTCGCGTATAAAAATAGTATAATGGGAAGAACATGTGATTAATCCTTCCTGCCCTGCCTCGCCAGATACTCTTTCCGGACTGGGACAGGGATGGGGACTGTTCAAAAACGCATAATGTATGCTGTACAGAATTCCCACAAAAGTACATTACATATGTGATGCTGTAGGTAAAAAAATATTAGACAGGACAAAACAAATCAGATTCACATTTTAAACAAATGTTACATAACTTACTTCACCAAGCTTAATGAACGTGTGTAGGAACTTAGCCTCATCGCGGGCCATAATAAAATGGTTATGATTCCTAGTTTAAAATGCTAAAGCGAAAATAAGGTGGAAATAAATAATGAACGTTGCCGGAAACACGCACAACATTGCAACGGTAATAGCAATATAAATACAAAACTCGTCAGTGCTCGGTACATTTAAAATGTTTAGTGGCTGCAATGATACAGATTTAAAATTTATTTAAATATGATTGCCTATGCTTTAACTGCATTCAATCAGTCTACAATTATAGAATAAGCTATAGAATTAGATTATGACGTCAAACCTTCAAAATATAAATTGAACTACTTTCTTTCTTTCTCATTTCCTGGCCGACAACGCATCAGTGATACCTTTGGTCTTGGTGATGTCCATAGGCAACGGTGACCGCTTACCATCAAGTGGCTCGTCTGCTCTTTTATCGGCTTATAACATAACATAAAAAATCCATTTTTAAACCAAAAAGTATATAACCTAAATTGATTTTCTTTTTTTTTATTTTGAAAACTGTATTGGACCAGTAATTTCTAAGTATCATGTCAAGTCATGCTGAAAAACAACGCCTGCAACTAGCTTCACAGGTCATCTAGTCAATTTGGTGGTGTACACTCAATACGTCCGAGTCCAAGACAAGTACTATTTTATACACTTATTCGATCCAAATGCTAAATTGTATATTAAGCTTTTCCATACCATATCGAAAAATATATTTTAATTACATTACAAACAATAATATTTTGGCAAGGAACTTTTTTGATTGCATCATTAAAGTTCTTCAATAAAAGATTAATTTAGTTTAAAAGTTTAAAGTTTGTTCAATTTATGTTCTTTTATTGACTTACAATGATGACGATTTTGAAACGTCTTTAACGTGTTTGTTTCCAATGTTACGAGCCGATTAAAATTTGGGCGTCCCACTTCTTTCTTGGATAGAAATATGTCTGTGATGTTTTTGGTTTTATGTCTCTAAACGACAATAATCACTTACCACCAGGAGTCCCGTTTGCTTGTTTTTCGACTGCTACATGAATATACCTATCTTTGGTTCCAAAGCAGATTCAGCCATGTTGGTCCAGTGCGACTTAGTGTAAAAGTTAGTACTAGAAGCTTTTATTTGGCCGAAGATCGCCGATATGATTTAGCGAAGGCTATCAACACGTAACAAAGAGAACCGATGCCTCAAATTGATCTTTAAAACAGTTTTCTTTATATGGTTACGCTACATAAACAAATTACGAATGCAACATTTAAGAGGACGAACACATGAAAATCACATAAATGGAAGCTTAAATATCTTTCGGGAGGGCTCGGTTTATCTCCATAAATTATTCACATTTTGTAAGAGAAACGGTGGAGAAATAAAATAAATGCTCGCGCTTTACGTACGTATGATGTATGAAGGCGCGTTTTTTATTTGGCGTAGGGTAAAATGAGCCATATACTTACTAGTTTTTAAGAGTCATCGAGATGTACATAAAAATATCATACGTATAGGATGAGTTATTTAAAAGGACAATGAACAAAAATGGAACATTTAAATGAAGTATTAAATCAAATAAACTTCGTTTTAAATTTATACATAACTTATTTTACCCTTGAAGTCTTCACACAATGTGGGAATTACAACTGTTACAAATAATAATCATTGAGATATAAAATCCTACACGCAGGTCTAATTTTTTTTCATAATAATATTATTTCGTAAAAATTCTATAGAATTTACCCTTTGTTAATATTTTTTTTATAAAATTATTTTTTAGACATCAGTTGAATTAACAAGGAAAGCGACAGTTAGAGATTATAATTATTTTCAGTGTAGTTTTTAAGCACAGAGAACTTTCAAAACAATATGGAATAATAACAAATCCAAATCGATTATATAATAAATAACTACATGATCATTACAATGATAATGAGGTCGCTTATATATGTTACTATAAATAGATTCGTGTTGTTCTTAATATATCGTTTGTTAACGTTACTGTAACATCCTATTTAACAATACGCAAGGCTGTTCAAAGCAACTTGTAACAATTGACAGAATTGGCCGGTGTTCTGTACCTACACAATACAGGACACAATATATGTGGGTCTTCTTTTATGATGTGAAGGGTTAATTAAGATCACGGTGTACCTCTCTTTACAACTGATGATTGCTGAATATCACACATGTTTTACTTTATAGAAGTAAGCAATTATTCAGCCCGTTTTTTATACGTAAGTATTTTTTATAACCAGTACGCTAAAGAAAAATAAATAAACTACAAGTTAAATATCTTTTCAGATTAAACTTTAATTAAAATATAGTCTGTAATTAAAACTTCATTCAAGAAAACAATTTAAAATGAAGTATCAATTTTTTTACTAGACTGCTATAAAACACCTACTTTTGATCATCGAGGCCGTAAAATGGTTTCAGTATATAATAAGCTCCAATATATGGCTCTATAAAAAGCAAGGAAACATAAAATTTTGCAGTAATATATTACCAATTTCCGATATGGAGCTTACATCGTAAGAACCTGCGCTGTCGTAATTTTTACTTACAAGGAACGACTTACGTGGTAAGGAAATTCTGTGATCGTAAATTTTGCATCGTGATTTTATTACAAGCAATTTTATAACTGAGCAAATTCAAAAAACTTTATTCTTAAGTGTCTATAATGAGAACGAATAAAATATTTGAAAGCTTTGTATTTAAAAATTCGGATATTTATAACGTGATGGTGGTTTTAAAAATTCATTCATTCGGAATTCTCTTAAATACGGAATTGTATTGTGAGAGAAATAGAAATTATTTATCTGAGTTCAGCCCAACATTCAATTTAAATTTATACTTTTTAAGAGCAACGTGTACACGCCCGCACGAAATTGAAGCGACACGTACCTACTCGAATGCGACTCAAAATAATTTAAACTGATTTACAAAATACCAATGAAATTTTTCTATAATTACGTATACCTTACTTTAAAACTGTCAAGTTTTATTTAATTAAGATGTTAATTATTTATCTACGTTTCCATTAAAATTTTCGCATTAGCAAACTCGTAGTTATTTTTCGATGCCTCTAAATGAGAATCAGAATATTGAAAAATTGAGTTATAATTTCTGTTTCTTAAATATATTATTTTTAGAGTAAGGGTTAAAATATTAGCCGTAGTATTTAAGAGACGGAAACAGTTCTGTCCATCAATGAAGTCAACCCACCTTTTTTGCTTGTGCTACTCACGTCTCTGTTGCTAGAACTAACCACGACCACTTTTCTATCATCAAGGGACCAATGTGATTGTTTACTAAAGAAGAATGATAAAATAGGTATCCATTATGATGAAATATTTTTCTCAAAAGTGTATGTATAAGATGTCTCAGAAGTTCCTTAATTCGCACTAACTACCGTACTGTCACTTCTTGGTTTCCCTAATCTTAATTCCAGTAGTGGAAAATGGACTGTTAACATTTGTCTTATTATTCTCAGGTGAAATTAAATAATTCTTAAACGGCATTGGTCCAGTACGTCGGTGAGTAACAAACTTGTGCATCTTTATGCTGACTGGAACTAATGAATTTTAAATTATGAAATTTTGAAATATATATTTCAATAAAAAGGAAAGGATTTTAGAGGTTGGACATATTATACGAACAAATATGTATGAAATTTGAATTCGATGATTCCGTAATTGTCATAATAATCTTTTATTAATCCTAGTCTTCTTTTATATGCATTAAGTATTGCTCCAACTTATTATAAATATGTACATGTGCATGTCCAGGGATGTCAATCAGGTCTCCTTTTAGGAAGAGAGGAAATTATGTGGCAGTTTAAGCATTTGCGGTATTGACAGAGAATTTCTCAGGATATGTTATTTTCTTCACAGAAGAAAAATAATAACATATCATTTTAAATGATTTTTATATTTAAAAGTCGTCAAAATATCGTTGTGATGCGTATCATGTAAGATTAAAATATATTACTAAAACTCTTAGACTGTTAAACTTTTATTACGAGTCAATTGTAGGATTTTTTCTGACAAAAAAAAGAATGGAAGGGTTGCTGAATTATTTGCCTGGACATTCCGATTGTAAATTCACGTATACCAAGATTCTGTATATTTAGTCCTGTTCTTATTATCTACGTAAGTATACTTGTTCGTATAAGATTAAAATCTTTTGTTGACTGCCAATTTGGGCGGGCAATTTAAATCTGTCGTCTTACACTATTACAGTAACGACTCGGCGAGCCTGGCGACTTTTTGTTCCCAAGATTAACGTCAAAGTATGGGTCACAAAAAAAGCGGTGCCAAGTACGGAAATTGCCAAAACTTCGTGTCGAAGCCCAAAATTTCCTTGTTCTAAATGTCGTCGTAAATGAAAGATGGCTCTTTTAACATCGGAAAAGAAATTAGGAACAGACGTTCTTGGGATTACGAGTTTTGTAACAACTCGAGTTGTTTTTTATACTTTTTCAAAAGGACCGGAGAGCTTTAAGTGGTCACACCTTGGAGGGAGTGAACTGAAATTAGACTCAACAGTCTCATTAAAATGAATTTAAAATTTTTGTGTTACCAAAAATGTTTATAAAAATGTTTTGATTGTATGTGTTTTAGTTAGGATTTTTTTAGATTAGCGAGCGGATTGATTTTCGAGATAATTAATCTCGTTACTCTTATACTATGAAGAAAAAAACCTTGAGCGTATCCAACCTATACTGAGAAATCAAGCAAATAGGCGGACACTTCTGTTGTAGTGCTAATTCTACTAGACTTACCCACTGGGTGGTCCTAACTAACTGTACATAATTTAATATTTAATGAGTCCTGAATCTTACACCACCGTCCACAGAATATTCGATAAAATAGAAACACGTTTAAAACAAACAAGGCCTGAGAACAAATATTTATCAAACACATACATAAATGTCTGCTTTGCCTGATGAAATCTGAAACTATAAGGGCTCTAGATATGCAAGAATTTCATATAAAATCGGACAGTGTCAACAAATTGAAAATAAACAGTATAATTTGTAATTTCCGTTTAAATAACATGAATACGTCATCAAAACAACTGTCACGTTTATGACGCTTAAAAACAAGTTTAAATTCATTTTTAATTTCCAATCTTGTCATGGGACTCATGTGTAGGTGTAAGCATGATGTTCCGTGCAATTCATCCCAGTACACTCGCAAACGTGACGCGCTTGTTAACTACGAGTAGGGTGGATATAAAGTACCTATAAATATGTAAATATATCACCAGGAGCAACGACGATATTATAATTTGTACCTATTAAAATTGGCTTACTTTAGTGGCGCTCGGGCTGCAAATGTGAATCAGATCGGATTACAAAATACATGTATTTAGGTTGTGAAAAAACATTTTTGTAATGAATCTAAAGAAATTTATTAGAGTCATGTACGAAACGTAACACGAACGCTATTTACGAGTGCTCCAGCTAATGCTTCCGACCCACAATACATCTCCAAGCGCACAATCTCGGCGACTCGCGCGCTTGATTGAGCTCCCAATATTGCGTGCCATTAGTGGAATAGCTCCCTCTGTGTTTCTCTGTGTGCGGCATATGTTTCTTAAGCGACGTCATGAAATTATTATATTTATTTTATTAGCATCACACCTGTGACTGATGTAAACTAGAATTAAGTTTAAGTTAAGTTGATTTCTTCCAGCTATCGTAAATTTCCATTTGAAGAATGTTGATGTCAAGGCAATTTACAATTTAAGTATTTAATATCAGTCTTTAGTCATCTATCTGGTAAATACGAAGTATTTAATAAGAATGCATTGAATGATAAATTTTCACATGATGTTTTTGATTTTTTAACTACGTTTTTCAAAATTACATTAATAACTTTACAAAAATTGTGTATTGAAAATTTTCACTTGTAATTAAATAAAAATAAAAGTCGTTTATTTATTGTAACGTAGGAAAGGATTTTATAAAAAATCGTTCATAAGTTTTGAAGAATGAAAGGGTGTGACCGATGGAAATAGAGACAAACAGATACGAAAAATAAGGCAGTCAATGAAGGTTGAATTTACGTAATGTTAAATAGATCAATTATTTTTTGTAAACTTTTTAATTACACGTATGTCGTTATCCCGCCGGAGCTACCATTTCTTTATACTCTAGACTTGTTACTGATCAACTACACATTATTTTAATTTCTTAGTTTGTATGCGAATCTGCAGATGCGGAGTGTAGAAAAAACTAACGCCCCGAGTTTTTATTTCGTAAAACGACATGAAGAGTCAGTCCTGTTTCTGTGCATGTGGGCCACCTGATGGTAAGGGATCACCGCTGACCACGGACGTCCTTAATACTATAAAGACATCACCGACGCGTTGTTCCCCAAGATAGAAGCGGGCGTCCTGCTATTATTATTTCTGTAATTTAATTGAGCTTCATCTGTAAAACAATACATCCAATACAAATCAAGAAATAAATTGATAACATCACAATTAACGTTACGTAAAACATATCAATGAATAACTATTACTTAAAAAAATTCAAAATACTTGGCGTATTGTCTATCCAGTATTAAATCATGTTTATGTTTGCATTATCGAAGGTAATCGACTGATGAATAATGAGACTGATTTGAGGTCAAGATTTTGTAACATCTAGTTCAATCCGACGGCAGTCCTGCACTGTGGTAAGAGATTTAGCCGGCTGAGTAGTTACACTATATCTAAAGTCAAGGGTGAAATATTTTATATATGTTTCAGTTGCACACTTGATGAATAGGTTAATAAGTGAGTTCATCGCTTTCATCTAAGATTACTTCTTCGTAATAGTTTGATAACTACTTTGATGTGACGCTTACTGGCAGTGGTGGCCATTTCCAAGTTATTACCAGTGAATCAACTGTATATTCCTACAAATAGGGTAAAAACGGTGGTTGTGACGTACTGTAGTACACTTCAGCCAATATCATCAGTCGGTAATATATCTCCATGTGCACAATCACAGCGACCCGTGTGTTTGATTGAGCTCTTTCCATTTTGCGCCATTAGTGAAATGGCTCCCCCTGTGTATAACATATGTTGGGGAAAAATTATAACAGTAATATTTCCTTCGCTCCTGTAACAGACCCACAATTTGGAAGATTTTGACTAAACATTTAGTTTAATATTAATAAAATGTCTGCATAGAATTGCTATATTGCAAAAGGAAAGTAATTTTTGTTATTTGCATCTATTTTGTCGAAATTCGACCACAATTGTTAAATATTTGATGATTAAACGAACTTACTTGTAGGTGAAGTTCTATCCCAATTATATGAGTACGTTTCATTTGAAGATAGGATCACTCCCATCCCAGATCCCGTATTATAAAAATATCAGTAACCACAACCTACCTAGCTACCAAACAAAAAAAAATTCGTTGACAAACAAAGAAGAAAAAGGCGCCAAATTGTTGTGTCTTTGATTATTCATATATTGAAACGTTTGTATATGGTGTTTTATGTATCTGTATATGTATATAGTATAGTATAATGTGTCTTATAGTATTTCAAATGAAATCGAAATTCTTGCAAATGCCCGAAAGCTAGCCGTTTAATTAATTACGTGCGTACCTTTACTATCACTACGGAGAAATTACCCTACCGAATAACCTATTTGCTCTTATGATGACACGAAATTCACTTAAGAACAATGACAAAGTATGTAGTTCCACATAAGTACCACTAAGTGCTATAACATACTTCGTTAAGTAGATAAATAAGGATGATATAATTACATGATTAATGACCCACAGACCATCGTGACCGCCGGGTTCTATATCAATATTCTGCTAAGATTGTATATCACAGTAACATTATGATAGAATAGAAGAGCATTATATGATAAAATATACATTAATTTTAAGTGTTTTTGCACAGTCACAGTGAATTTTATGGGTTTAAAAACAAACTATTTTAACTGTTTTACGTTATTAAATTAATATTAACAGTAATTTTATTGTTAACTAAAACCCTATTTAAAAAAATCAAATAGTCCGAAATTTAGTATTGGTTGATTAAAGTAAAACATTCAAAAGATTTCTACGGCTCTTGTAAAATATACGAATGTTCAAAATTTGATCACATTTGTTCAAAACATACTTAAGAGTAACTTTAGTCATACATTCTTTCAATAATAAATAAATGCATAAGGTAAAACACAATATCACAATAATTAATATTTTCTTGTTTCCCGTAACCATAGTTGCATTTGACGTGAATAGTAAACGGGCAATCATTGCAACGCGTCACCCTGTAACCTGGCTCATACATCATTATGTAACAATTTAGACCACGAGTCTAATAATGGAATGGTTTAATTTTCCGTTGCATAACGACTCCAAAGCCACAGGGAAAAAAACAAAAGTAAACTCGAATAGAGCTTGCGTTCCAGCCTCGGACTGCTCATTTCGTTTGGTTTATGTAACAATTAGAAACGGAGAAGCAAGGAAAAGGTGCCCGTATTGCCAAAAATAACAGCCACAGAGAAACCGAAATTCTACTGAGTACTAGTAATATCTTTAAGGATTACTTCACTTTGAACCACATACTTAATACTGCAATTAATTTTTAATTTGTATCGAAGTTACTAATGGAGGCTTTGTGTTGTGGCCACTACAGCTTTTGGAATTTAATTACTTACCCCAAACAGTAGTAACTAAGCAAAATAAATAAGGGATTCGTCCAGAATATATTGTAAATTTATAAACTAAGGTGGTTTCTCATCACGTAGCTTGATGGGCTTAAAGCTTTTCTTTATGAAATACAAGGTTATACGAAGCCACTCACATTAAAGCAGAATTGGCAATGTGATGTCTTCATGTACATGCGGTAATTTTTGGCGTTATTATAGCCCATGTTTCCCTCTGTACTGCGAGTCTATTTTCTTATAAACGGTAAGTATGTCGTTCACCATGTTATCATCACGAATCATAACCGCTGGGCTCAGGTTTCCTCATATAATGAGAGGAGATCAGTTCCGCCAAGTTGGCCACGTCTGAATTAGGGAACATCATAAACTTCAAGAAAAATGTTGAGAGCTCTCAGATATGCAAGGTCCCCACGATGTTTTCCTTTACCAATGCAACTGATAATTTGTTTCTAAAACGAACATAATTTGAAAATTTAGTCTGAGTAACCAATATTCATGCTACAAAACTTTCATTAACTATACGTTTATAATGGAAGATTTTGTCTATATCTGAGAACATTACGTGATACTTAGTTACTTAGGTTACGTAACGCTGTTTTACCTAATAGAATTACCTCGCAATACCTTTTTTTTTTGACTTTGGCTACAAAAAAAGTAGTGTAAATAAAACTATTTATTTATAAAAAGGTGATTGCCAGGCGCGTTACTTGGACGTACAGGGCGGCTTAGAATACTCCCCCAATCCCATGCTGGCAAAACAGGGTGTCGTAAGAGGCGACAGAATTCAGCCTGCTTGGTGGTAGGTAGGGCTTCGCATATAGATTGTATTAACAGTATTATTATTTAGTCATTAATATTATTACTGGTATTATTATCTTTCCGTGAAGTCTGCCTGGCTAGCTACCACCGTCCTGCTTGAGTCGACGACGACTCGTCTTGTTCCGGCTAGGAGCTTGAGAGCCAGTTCTTTCTTTCTTACCTTCTCATTTCCTGGCTGACAACGCATCAGTGATACTTTACTGATGTCCATGGGCAACGGTGACCACTTACCATCAGGTGGCTCGTCTGCTCGTTTGTCGGCTATTAACATAAAAAAAGTGCTTTCCTATTTGTAGGACACCTTAAGCTGCCGGACTTAGTAGATATCGTTAGATATCTTTAAGCCATTTCAGAGGCCTTTGGTTAGTCTCATATTTTTTGACAATTAGGTTGGCCATTAACTTGTCCACTAATCCGCACTAAAATAGCATATTGGAGTACGCACCAGAACCTTTCAATTAGGAGCAGAGCTGGTGTCCAATAGTGGGCAGCTAATTTCTTGACGTCATTTATGTCTGCCATGTAGTTCTGTTGTACAACTGAAATTAACTGAATTCGAATTTATTGTTTTCAATAAATATTAAAAAAATATATTTTTGGTTCAATTCAAATACAAGTTAAATAAGTCAGCGTGTACAATTTGTTATTACAATGATTGCGCGCCGATTACAAGTGTGATTGGGATTTGGTAAATACTAATTTTAATAGAAAAACTGGTTTTATATTTAATGCTAATGCTTTAATAGAGCGTACAAATACAGTATTCCGTCAAATGCTTTACCTATTTTTTATTACTCTATCTGCATAATGAGAACATCACAATTTACTTACAACTACGTTATCAGAATTTCCAATATAGCCTGGTAATTTGTCCAAACAAGATAATTACGATAACTGCAATGGAATGAAAAAACGATTAGTGTGTTTTCACAATGCAGGGATGGTAAATTTCTGGCAAGACTTGATTTCCACCTTATAGTTAATCGAAAGTCTATCATCCGATTTAAAAAATATTCAACCGTCTGAGGAGGATAATCCGTTTGAAGAATTGATTTGACTGAACAGTAACTAACCGATATATATTTTGCTTATTATTATATTTTCTAGTGTTCAAATGATTTGCCAGTAGATCAATTTATGCTCTAATCTAATCTAATCTAACTTTAATTTATGCCGATAATCTTTTTCTTAAAACCCCTTTCCATTTTTGTAGCAACCAATTTATCGTACATCGTAAGTTGAAAATTCTCAATATATTTTCCAACCAGTATTTCCGGTTTATCGGACCCTCCGCAAAATAGTTCTACACATTCAATTTAGGGTATGGTCCGAGCATAATTATAGTTGTTAAACTTTTTTCATATTTTCTAATGTAGCCTTTTGATTGAGTCAGATAATAATCGTTTGTGTTAAAAGAGTATATTTTGTAACAACTGTAAACATGGTCTTGGCTTTTAATTTCAATTTAGTCCTAGAAACCAGGAATTACGCAATTTTTTAAGTAATTATTACATATTCCAACGCCAATAATTATTACAACATAAAGGCCCATCAAAGAAATTGGGTTGAAATATCGGTGAAAAAAAATCATGAGTGACAGTTAAAGTGTACCTATAATGTCTGAGATATAATTTTAAAATCAGGTTTGCTTTTAGTTTATTTGCCTGTATTTTGAAACTATTTGAAATTTTAATCAAAGCCGCACTTGTGTAAAATGGGAACATTATCAGAAAACCATTATCAAGCTAGTTCTCTATTAGAGTTTATGTCACACCTGGTTCACACGGTCCTAGTAGAATTTCACAGAATATGTACATTGGTAATACGGTGACATATCAGGCAAACTAGTAGCCAAGAGAATTTTATTTAATCAAAGTCGAGATTTTTGGCGGGAATTTATCTGCTGTATCTCAAATTTACTCTCGTGATCTAACGTAAAATATGCTAGATTTTAGGACAACAAACAACCTGTTTAATATTTTTGACCTATAATGCTAATCTACTCGTATATTATTAACTTAATCTTAATTGTGTTATTCCATATTATGGCCTATTATGTAAGGTATCCTGATGGGGGTATATTTTTTTACAATAAGGTGGCCAGAGACCACTCCTGTTAATTTAAACATACAAAATGATATAGTGTATGATTATTGAATCATCGCACGTTGTTTTCGTCATTCCATCAAATAAGTGTTGATGTTTAATTAAAACACTAGGATAAATTTGTTAACCAACATTTTAAACTCGTTTTTTCATTGCCATTGTTCGTGATTCCTTCTCTCTGTTTTTATTAAATCTCGAGCGGGTCACTCAGTTATATAATTTCATTATAAATAACAAGGCTGAATACTAACATGTACATTTTATATGTCAAAACAAAATTATTATTCATATTTCCAATAACATGACAAGGCCAAAACATAAAGAACGATCAGAAAGTATGACTTCAAGGCAATTACACGGAAAAAGGGATTTAGTGATTGATGAGAGTTTACATAATAGGGATTGTTCCGTTTGCTATTTAATTTCCTGTTCGGATATTTAGTTGTCATTTCGTAATAAATTTAACGAATCTGAAAACAAAATGATTTCATAAATAGATATCGCTGCGTCACGTAACATGTTTTACTCGGACGGCAATAAAAGACATTTATAGTTATAACCTGTACTGGAGAGCAAAGTGAATATAGCCACTTCTTCTTATTGCAAAGTTTTTAATATTCACCATGATGATGACAATATTAATAATCCCAAATTAAATGAAATTTGGATCAAATAAATTCCGTAACTTTACTATTGTTCTTAAATATAAAATGTTATCGTAGTCTCACACACCATTCCACCATAGGAAATACCATACCAACTGATACCTAAATACCATATCCAAAATTTTATTATATTGTCATGGTGTTGTGAGTCTAAATGTTTTTTTTATTTTAGTTGTAACGGGTACTCGTGTTTTTTGTTATAAGTGTATATATAAGCAAGTCGGTCTGTCAGTCTCACCGTGAACATGATCAATCCAATTAGGTCGAAATTCCGGAATAATGTACAAAAATTGTGAGCACCCGATGTGAGCTTTAAGTCACGATGTTGTAAACAATCAGCAATAACGCAGAAAATTTTGTTTAGTTGTCTCTATATCTACGCCTAGGTTAAGACCTATAAGTAGTTCGAGACTAATTAAGTGGTTCTGATCGGCCGACTGGACTTCGGGTAGGTACAATTGGAAGTTGGTTAAGTAACTGCTAGTGACAAAAATTTCGTGAGCGCTTTTGTGTTTCAAATGATATTCGAGTTATGTCGTTAGATAGGAGTCTTAGTTAGAGCCAGATTCGTATTGTCTACTAATGCTCACTAGAGCAACATGGCTATGGTAGATCCACGCTCTTTCTATTAACATGGGATTCAATTTTATTTGTTATAATTAATTGTAACAATAAGGATGCAATAACAGATATTGATTTCATTATCTATTTACGTCACACAAAATAAAAGAATTCCTATTATGTATTGCGACCAAGTCGGACAAATAGTAAAGTTACAATTTAATTTGTTAATTGTCTCTTTACGTATTGTTCACGAAAATCTAATCAACTTGCTGAAAATTACAATAGGCTTATTTTCAATATCTCTTAATTAAAATCAAACCTCTCGTTGTTCCCAGACTGTTCACAACGAATTGAAAACAGAATAAAAAATTACACATTTGTGTATAAATGTCCATTTGATTTATGATTTATCGTTGAAATAATACAACTGATACCATCAGCAATTTCGAAGGTACGAATGTTGTGTATAGGAAAAATATGAGTTTTTAAAATTAGCTTTCTTCTGCGACAACAATGGTTTATTTACATTACTGTTTATTATTAATTGTCTCTGCTAAGAATATAACATATTCAGTCGAATTTTCATAAATCGTATCATGGACAGCGGACTATATAATTATGTGGTAATTCTTTCTCAACCAAACGGTCAGAATTCCTATAACCAGTTTTAATGTTACAAATAAAACAATTAGCAACGCATACGAAGCTATCTTATTCAACTCACAGTATTTCACAGTCACTTAAAAACTCAACAATATCACGAACCTAAAATAACAATTTTCGGATTGTACAAGAGAAACATGAGCCGTCCATGTAGCTCGGCCGAAACATGGATAAAATATACAATCCCTGCTGGTACACGACCAGTATCTATTGTATTACAGATGCATATTAACTATATATGTATACCTTGTTTAAATATTATATACTGATATATTAATGTAGGGACTAAGCTGTTTGAGTTGTGGATAGTATATTGCCATCATAAGTTAGAGGTTAGCTTCGTTAGGTTAGGTTTGGTTAGGTTAAGTACCCGGGGGCCGCCACCTTGTCGTGGTGGGGGGGCTTGCGTGTCCTAGTGATCCCTGAGGCTATACGGCAGAGTTACTCATACCGGAAGTCGCAGGGTGAAGGACCAGACTAAGAGCGGCCCACGGAGTAGGTTCCTCCGGGTGTCCCTCTGTTGAGCGGAGGGCGCAGCGGACGGGAACATGCGGGGGCAGTAGAGCGCTCACGGTGCCCGAGAGCGCTCTAGGCGAAGGCGGCCCGCTTAGGCGGGCCAACCGTCGGGGCGTCACGGTTGTATACGCGAGCGATCCCGTGGCGCCCCATGAAGACGATGAGGGCCCCGCTGGGTTTTAGTGGGTATTCTGGCACGTAGCGGACGTACCAGCGAGTCCCACATACCCGCCGCCTCACCGCGGCGGGATGCGTAAATGCATTTCCCAGCGTTAAAAAAAAAAAAAGGTTATATATACCTCAGTAATAATTACTTCAAATTTTGCGAAATACTCTCAATATATACTAGCTACCTTCGAAAAATAGTTGAAAAAAGTCGCTAGCAAGCAGCCATTTTGGAGGCATTAGAACAAAGGAACAAGTGGTAAAAGGTTGTCCTTGGTGGTGCAAACGTTACGGGATACGAGATAAGCGCCACAGCTATTAAGATAAGTGTATTAAGCAATTTTACATTTTCATTATAAAAATACATTAAAAGAAATGATTCGGAGATTGTGTATTATAAGATAAAAAGTTGCACTGTTAATAATTCATGTTACCTTATTATATTTTGTTGATCGGTAGAGAAAAGGATAACAATGAGTTATTATTGAAATATTGGAGAAATGTACATATAAGTGTAATATAAAATAAAGTATAATTTCAATTAGATAATAAATAGATTTTTCAGTACAACAATATGTGTCTTATTTTATACCGAAGCCATATTGTGATGTTTAACAATACCATAAAATATTGCGTAGGTACCTATGCTTACAGAAAACAAAATAATATACAGTAAAGTTTCTTTGCTGTAATTTTTTATTTATTTTTATGTACCTATCAATTTTTATAACAACACGTGGTTTGTTTATTTATTTATTTGATTATGGATATTCCAACAAAATCAAGAAATTTGAAAATTTAGAATTTAAAGGGTTCTAATTCTTGAGACCAAGACGACCCCTACCGAACAACTGATGAGTCAATCGCGTTAAATCTCATCTTCTGGAGTCCGCTGGGATTTGTACCATCCAGTTTAATACTGATGGTTTCATGCAAGGTGCTGTGGTTTTTTTATCAGCGTGGCTACTACTCTCCTAAAAATCTAAAATATCTGAGTGCGATAAACTATATAAAAATGTTTCTAAAAAACTAACGAAATGGATCTAAAATGGCGAAATATTTTATTTTCTTCAATCTTCAATTACAAAAAATCCATTATTGTGAGAGTTACAAATGATCCAACTCCTAAAACCGAGTGTGTGAAACGCCAGATATGCGCCGAGTTTTGCGGCTAATAACTTCTTACCTTTAACATAGCCCCTCTGTGTGTTTTTGTCCACAAATTTATGAAATGCAACATAACAGGGGCATGTTAAAACTCCACATTCTGAAAAAAGTTGTAATAAAACAATTTTGCACGATGAATGTAATGTGATGAAAAATAAAAGGAAGAAATTTAAAACGGGTCACATTTGTGGAATACTTTGAATTAAACATGCAAACCAAAATAAAAACACCCGTCAGGTATTAAAGTTTCTCGCACCGGAATATTTATAACATTGGTAGCAAAATACTGTGTTTGTCGGAGTAATTTTATAATTATTTACATATACGTTTTAACTGTACGCTAAAGTGTATAAAAGTTTCGAAGAACTTTAGATAAAATCGTTTACACTACTGTTCGATCTCAATACAACTAAACTCCTATTTTGAGAGTGGAATAAACGTAAAAATATTCATTAAGGTTGTGATCACACAACATAGCAAAAAATATTCATATTTATCATTACTTCGAAAGAAAGCATTTGTTTCACAGATGAGCGTGAGAAAAATGCAAAACATTTTGTGATTAAAACCGATTTTATCAACAACTTTTAAACGTAATAAAATTTCATTAATACAGTTATCGAACGAACGACCAACTGCCTTCAACGCGCCGGCTCGCTTCCAGGATGGGTGCGTGGGATATTCGGGTCTCGAGGGTCACCTTTTTACCCGGGATGAAACTTGGGAGAACTAGTGACTGACGGTGAAGAGGCTGACCCCGCCGTGAGGCGGAATCCTATATAAACCTTGCCGCGATCGCAGTCAGCACCTCCCCAGATCTAATCGATTGATCGACCCTTAAGAGTCCCCGTGGAAGCGGGTACCCCTCGGGCGGACCTGTATACCATTATTATAGTAGTATTTTTTAGTTTAGGAAATCCATAGTTTTATGAACAAATATAAAGGTACATAACTTAGGTAAAGTCATATATTTTGGTCACTGGCTGTTGTAAAGTAGATTTATACTAATTTTGTAATTAGATTCATCTTTAAAAAAAATTTACTCTTGTATCTTTTACTGCGGATTTTCGAATCCTTCAGTGCTCTCAGAATCTAAATTAATTTCCTGAAGAAAATTCACTCTTTTTCTCAATTGTCATGTCTACAGTATTTTTTATATGAGTTTCGAAATTAATGATATATCTTCTATTAAAAATGGATGAATAGGTATTATTTATGTAACACTTAATCTAATCGACTGTATTACAATATTACTGTATAGTTGCGTTCTTTTGTTCAAATAGGCTCCGAAACTGCTGAATGGATTGTTTAATTGCTTGCCCTTTAAGGGGTACTTCAATTTAAGCATTGGAATCTTATATAAAAGGGCTCAATTTTGTGAAACTTTGGTATAAGTGAATTGCTTTATTATTATTTACTGTACATGAAAATTTTCACATGAATTTATGCTGTTTGTAAATTATTGCACCAAACGAGAAGAAAACCTGAAGACAGTCATTTCTAACTATCAACAGTCTTTATGTTGTATTATACTGAACACAATTATGTAAGTAGATATTATGATTTGCTAAACAAAGTACCATTCCAGACTGCATTATATTAATAAACTCATGAAACCGTTTATATGAACTACAAAGCGCTTGTCTTATTCATAGCACTTGCCCGCAGCAGTTCTGAAATACAAGTGCAGTGGGAAGAAAATGGAGATAGTTAATTTAATGCCCTGTTTTATTGCGTAGTTACTTATCACTCTCTCAAATGGCGTATAAAAATATTTATTGTACATGAATCTGCGTACCGGAGATTTTACCATTAGAATAGTACGGTTAAAGAATTATTTAGAAGATTCTATAGTTTAGTTGTCTAGCCTGTCCAGTTAAGAACTGTGGATTCAATTCCTTAACGAATCAGACATTTATGTGACGGATACGTGGTTGCTTTTGAGTGTTGATTGTTTGTGAAAAACTCATTTTAGTATGTTTTGAGCGACAATATCAATTGTTAATATGGAGGTGCGAGTGTGAGAGCATTTATTTTTCAATATTTTGTTGTTAGTATAATTATATGTATTTATAGACTATATATATAACTTTCTTATTTAGATCCAAAAGCCCATACAAAACAACTCTGAGATTATTCGGACTTAGATCTAACAAATTGAATTCACTTGTTTAAGTGGAAAAAAAGACCGCGAAGTATAGTTGAGAGCTCTCAAATAACAAAACTTTCGCAGCGAATATGCTTATTTCTGACGATAATACTTTTCCGTAAATCGTATAAAGTTGACTACATAAGAAACAATATTTACTTTAAGGAATCAGAGTCTTCAATACTAAAATGGACTAACAGAAATATTCTGAAATAGCTCGAGTTTGGCAGGGGCAAACAGTTCGTTAGGGAAGATTTACTTGAGTAAATACAATCTTCTGCCCGATTTGCAATTCATATACCAAAAATTAACTCAAAACTGAAAAAATACGTTATTCATTTTATACACCTTTCAATTCTTGTTATATTTTGTATGTCTATTAGTTTTTAGTTATGATATGATTTTAGAATAATTTCATAAATAGATCCACACTAAGTAAGTACTAATAATATCTTAACTCGGTGGATTTGACACTTTTTCTTCTAGAAACGTTACTCAGTTTGAAATTAAATTCGATTTCGGAGAATTACAGCTATGGCGCAAGGTTTCTCCATTTGGATGTTGATAAGTTTCGTACCACTTACATAGCTCTTTATTTACCTAATTACAATTTTCTTATTAAAGTAAACCGTGATATACTTTGAACTTCTTTCGGTTACAATATCCAAAATAGGTAGCGAGTTGCTAGTTTTTAATGTGGCCTATTGACAGAAAATATATTTCAAATTTTCCAGGGTTTTTGTTATTAACACACTAAGAGCTAGTAAAACCTTAGTATATTAATAACGGCTAAAAATTATCTATTGAATTATTATATCAAGTAACAAAAAATTTAACAAGTTTTGAGACCGCGTAATCAAATCCTAAAATTTACTACAAACTCAAAATATAAGTTACGAATACTCAATACAATTTTGGATAGTTTTGAATAATTATAGATTCCAGTAATTTATGACGTATGTACTTATCGAGTTAAGCTAGCATAATTGTCACAACCCATATTAATTCCGTTTTATGCTAGTTAACTGCACTAATTAATTGACTAAACTCTGTTTAATTACCATTACATACTACAATATTGCTGTTTATACGAATTGAATGTGGAGGTGAATTATTATATTATATTATAAAACATTTATATTTATATATTGTTATACTAGGAGTCCGGTCCGACTTCATTCGGGTTTATCGTTATACATGACATAAATACATGATTTATAGCCTATGTCTTTTCGGAATTATGTACGTTTTAAATGGTAAAAGAAATTTTCAAATATGAACCATGATTCCGGAAAATTCTACGCACAGAGAGTGTACACAATTCGCACTCGCTAATTATATAACATTAAATTTCGGCCCGTTGCGACTTTAGTTGATTATTAAACATATACATTTTTCCAAATAGGTCCCGTGGTTTCAGAGATGACCCTCCGCAAATACACAAACTCACAAATTCGCATTCTATTTTTATAATATGAATATACGTGCTGTATTGGGGCGGCCTAGAATTCCATTCTGGCAGAACAGGGTGTCGTAAGAGGCGACAGAAGCCGGCCTGTTTGGTGGTAGGGCTTCACATAAAGATTATATTATCAGTATTGTTATTAAGTCATTAATATTATTTCTGGTATTAGTCTCTCCGTTAAGCCTGCCTGGCTAGCTACCACCCTCCTGCTTGAATTAGCCGCAAAACGACTCGTCGTGTTCCGGCTGGGGACTTGAGAGCCAGTACTTTCTATCTTACCTTCTTCTCATTTCCTGGCCGACAACGCATCAGTGATACCTTTGGTCTTGCTGATGTCCATGGGCGACGGTGACCACTTACCATCAGGTGGCTCGTCTGTTCGTTTGTCGGCTTTTAACATAAAAAAAACATAATGTTCACAATTTTTTTATCAAATGTTTACATTAAATTAGCTCGTGGATTCACAGTTTGCCACGGAAGCGAATTGGTAGTCCACTGACATGTTTGAATACAAGAAGACATTTAGTCATGTCTAGTAATTTCTGCAATATGGGGTTGCTGAATTTAGGTAATTTTAGTTAGGTTGGCAATTTCACCAATATTTTCACCAATACGAGTATTAAAATCAGATTTTTAAAAAAATAGGTTCAGGGTAACCACTATGTAATAATTTATTCGAAACGAGGGTTAAGGTTTTATATAACGGACAAACTGATGCCTTGCAAATTATTTCCCAAGATTTCCAGCTAATAGCTAAGAAAAAAATCCCATCGTTCCGTGTGGTAACATAACTCGGTACGTTCCCATAAGACCTATGCAGACTGTCTAATAAACACAAAATGCTCTCACATACGTAACATACACTAAGATACTCTGTAGCATGGACATACACAAATTTGAGAACAAATTTATTTATTACATAAATATATGTCCTGGCTTGACATCAAACCCAGGACTGTTTGTAGGGTCAACCAAGTAAGTTTTAGGGTCATCTAAAAGAAAATTCAATTTTGATTACACTGTAGAAGTAACCCGCGGAATAGTCCATTATTTAGTCCATTATTTGCGGTTCTGAATATTAATAATACGCCTGAGAGAATTAGACCCTTATAATCCTAGCGTACAGTTTCATCCCGGTACAGTCTTTGGATGATTGACGTTTCAGTGGACGAACCTTTGAAGGGATTTGGTATCCCAAAATGGATCATCCGTATCATATTGATACAGTTAAATCACGAAACTGTATCATTTAAGCTTAATACACCTTTGAATACACATATTGAAGGGGATATCATTTTGTTTATATTTTAATATATTTTTACCTGCGATATTTTTTTGACTTAGTTATTGATTTATGAGTTTCATTATTTATGTCGATTTAAATATTCGTTTGAAAATGCCTCTATATCCTTTTATGCATTTCGTAGGAAAGATAATCCCCATTTCAGTTTTCTCTAGACAATAACATTATGGATGTCAATTAGTCTTCTGCCGAGGAGAATACAATGTAGCCGCGTCTTGAAGGATGGCATGTTATAATGTTGAAAGAACACGAGTGACGGACAATGTATTAAAAAATTCAAAGCAACTTTCTTCACAAAAAAATTAGCAGGTGTGATTTGACACAACTCCGACTTTTTTCTAATAATTCCGTAAATTAAAAAAATCATTACTGAAAAGTATTTACGTTAGTCATTGTTCAATTGACGATAAGACTAATATAATATAATACACGTCATCAATATTCAACGACAAGCAAAAAATTCAAATTATTATTATTATTTATTTAAATTATTATTTCAATTCAAATTCAAATTATTCAATCAGCGATAATGTCGGCAGCCCACTCGATCCTTGTTCAAAATTATTTGCATCAAAAAAGCATGGTGTAGAAGGGAACATTGAAACCATTAATCACGTAACACTTAGCTTTCGATGGTGCCTGGTTATATGCGAATCATTCAGATATTTAAACTTTTTGCAGCCGTGATTGCTATGCCATTCTGATTATTGTATGCCACAATGAAATGAAGCGGTTATAAAATATTTTATTGATAGCATAGCTATAGGCATATTAAACTTGAATTTATTTATTAATTATAATTATGGTCAATAAATATATATAATATTCGCACAAGAAATAATTGTTACTAGTTTTTAACAGGCATTTCGTAAATTTTATGTCTATCCAATGTTGCAATACCTACCAAAAGTATTTGAAAAATGATTTATACTAATACCAGTGAAACAATTATAATACGGTCTTATCTGTACATGGCAGATTTTTTGGGCATTTTAATGTAGATAGACTGTTATCGACGTTGGAGGTCGAAACATATTTTTATGGTATTTTTGTCTGTCTGTCGGTCTGTCTGACCGCGTTATAGGTTTGGACGATACTTAGCATTTTAGTAGCTTATATTGGGTGTCATAATCTAGAATAAATACTTCTTATCTCGGGAAATCGATCTGTTCCCGCGGGATGAAATATAAAAGTTAATACGGACATTTTGTTAAGAGAGCGGTAAATCAAATTTTGATTGCTTATATTAAATTAATAAATAAAATAATATGTTTATGATCCACAGAATTAGAAAAACCCATTTCTTTAACAGTCCGGGAGCTAAATGTATGGCGTAGGTTTTTTGATGCGAAGCGAGGGCGAGTTATTATTCAACAATATTTTTATTCGAACTTCCACACTACAGTTCAAAATATGTCTCACATATGTCTACGATCACGAAGTTAAGCATAATGATAACAATTTTTATGAAGTTTTGTAAATAATTCATATATCTTAACAAAAAGGACAAGTCGTGTTTAATTATTTCAAAGTAACTTCACTTTAATAACTCAAGTGTCATATTACACTGTTTTAAATTGTCAACGCGGTACTTTGGAAGTTTTTTAAGTGGCGGAACAAGCCGCCGTTTTAATTGCGGCAAACGGAAAGGGGAGAGATGAATGGAAGGAAGCGGCAGTAGGCTTGCCAACCGCCCCGCATTATTAAAACTTGCTTCTTCCTCCACCGTTCCACTTAGTTACTCTGCGGTTTAAATGAATCAATCGCACATCGAGAATACACTTGAAATTATTTTGCTCCAATTGCTGAAATGTAAAGTAAACTTTTGCAGTGCAAGGGGCTTTAAGTATCCTTGAGCTTAATCCGTACCTTCCTTACTTATGGTGCTGCCTGATGAACAACGAACGAGGCTGATGCGAACGGTCCTATGGGGGCCCTATAATTTAAATCTGAACTTGTGGTAACGAATTTTACCTTCTTCGCAAGCTACCACGCTCCTAAAATTAACCGAGAAGTTGACATCGTTGATGTTGTTACATGGCTCGTCTGTCGTATGTCTCCCATTAACATAAAAAAACATTAGTTAGCAACAGGGCGTTAAGACAGTTCACATTTCGTAATTGATACAAAATGTTACACTATCTCAAGGCTCAGATTGATCAGTAAGTACGGAAGTTCTCAAGCCCGATGGCTTTGTAACTAAAGTAAATCTATACTAATATTATAAAGAGGAGAACTTTGTATTTTTGTAAGTTTGTAACGAATAAACTCAAAAACTACTGAACCGATTTTAAAAATTCTTTCACCATTAGAATGTTACATTATCCCTGAGTAACATAGGCTATATTTATACCTAGATAAAATTAGGGATTCTTGCTAAAACTTCAGTAACGTGCACCAAGGTGTAAAAATGTAAATAGAGGAATGTAAAAAAATAAGTTCAAGTAAAAAAAAATAAACCCATTACAAATAAATTACTTGAGTTCATAAAACTAAAAAAAAAAGAAATTTTAATAAAAATGTATGTTATAAAAAAAAAAGGTTGGCAAGTACAAATTTAAAGAAAAAAATGCATATTTATATTCTTTATAAAGATAAAATTATAATTATGTTTTTAAAAATGTTTAAAACTAAAAGTGCACCCGTGCAAAGTCGGGGCGAGACGCTAATGCTTAAATAAGAAAAGTAATGTGGGCGCTGTCTGGAGTTAAATGGAATACTACTTTGAAGAACACAATAAGCTGTTGGTCATAAAAACAATTAGATAGCTGTCGTTAAGCTACCGCAGGTATTCGGGTCATATTGGACTGACTGATTGACTTAATGCTATAAGTATTCTTTAAGTAGGGAGAAGCAACAAATGTGGACAAATTAAAAAATTAAACGTGAAATAATAAAGATGAAAGGCAAGAAAGCAGCTGTATCCTGGTTTAACGTTGGTCGTTCGCACGGAAGCTTCAAGTTCGAATCCTTCACAAACCTCTAATTTTTCAAATTATGTGCGTACAATTAATAACATACAACACATAAACTGATGATACAAAAACTGTTTCTTTTAATTAATTGCGAGACTTATGGCTGAAACTAAAATGCATTGAAAGCGTTACCAAAAAAAATGAGCTAGCAAATAAACTAATTGCGTCCTTGAGTGGAGTGCCGCCGCCGTGCGAGCCCTCGTAAACATTGTTTATATAAGGTGCGAATAGGCTGCGGCCGCGCGTTACTCCGGCCGTCTTACCTTCACAAAGCCTGCGCCGTGCCTTATCTACGGTACCTCAAGACCCCATAAGCCCAGGCTGTTACCTCGGAACACATTTCAGCACATTATGCGCCCACGTGATGTCGACCGAACACCTCGTCTTCACGTAATAAGAATATGTAGTCCTATGAATATTTTGCGGTAGCTCGCCAACGTGCGATTAGAGATTACGAGCGCAGCTTCCGTGGGCCGCGCATCCCCGATCCGATAACGTGCCAGGTGCTCTGAATGCAAAAGTAAGTTTCTACTGTTGCGATCCACAATGGCACGCGCGTTACCGGTAGGTAAAGTTAGTAGGTATACTAACTTCACATTTTGAGTAACACCACACCGCATAGTCGGATAAATAGTTGGAAATTCCATGTCAATTTTCTATCGTGTTTTTTGAATCACGCTTTTGTATCATTTTACTATATTAACATTATTAAGTTGAAGTGTTTTAAATGTTTTTACTTTGGTATCACAACAACAATCTTCGAAGGAAATTCAACAATTAGATTCAGAGAGTAATGGTATATTTATAGTGTATGTAAATAGACTTTGGTTCCAAGGTCAGGTTCCTAAGTTTCCATAAGTACTCTTAATTTTTAACCCACTATGGAATCTAATGCCCATCACACTATCATATTATCTGGTGTTCGTAGATTTTGGGAGTTGGTAGGCTTGTACTACCCTGCGTAGCCCCGATGCTATTCCTGAGTTCTGTGAATTTTTTCAACCTCGTCCACCGAAAATCAAATGAAAAAATGTGCATCGCTTTCCCCTTAACCAACCGCGTTGATGCCTCTGTTGTAACGAATATCTATGGACGATGATGTCCATACTTTGCCGGCTCGTCAGCTTCAGCTTGAAGATAGTCCCAACGTATAATAAAAAAAAATAGGTCATCCATAATGACGTAATTAATTCGTTTCACACATGTTATCACCCTAAGTTGGCTATTAAGGTTGAATGGATGGATAGATGGGATATGTAATTGCGTTGAGCGTTGATTAATCAGTAATCGATTTATCTGCTTAAACGTCACTTGTCTAATAATGATGACGAATTGATATGCCTACACGATTTATATTACTGTGGTTAGTTTATATAATAATACAATCCCTTCATTGATATATGTGTATTTATTCGTTCAATACGTATTTAGCATTGAAATGAAGTATCGAACGGTTGTCTTTTTCTGAGGGTGAAGTTCCACCTGAAAAGTTCGATTCATGCATTTTTTTGTCGTCTGTAAGAACTCGTAGCTGTAACCGTACATTTTAGGAAAAAGGGGGAATTTAAACGAAATCATAGTTAAGATATATATATTTCATTCGTGGAGAGACAAAGCGTAAAGGAGTTATCTTAATCCGTTATCCATCAAAGCTGTTAAGATAACGTCGTTTCTACATTTGAAAACATCCAACGAATTCTGTAATAGACAAAAATGTATAAGATGTCCATAATGTACAATACTTTAAAGATATACAAGTATTATACTATTGTACAAACTATGCTATGGATGCAAAAGATATTTGACATTGTAGTTTAATTCGTTTTTTATCATTTTTGCAGTGAAATGGAAAATACATCATACGCATGTAAGCTATATGTTATCCCTTGTTAGGCGTTCTTTCTTTCGTTTTTTCTCCTCAATGATAAAGTACATTTTCGAATCAGCAGCAGAAACTAAAATTTCATTTATAAGTGTATTGATAAAATACCTAATTTATTTTGGATTTATTTGTATACGCCAGAATGATAAGGTAAACAGGTAAATATTATGATGGTCCTGATAACACATCATATCTAATAACATATCATACCTGATATCATAGTAATAGTATCTAATTATTTTTGATCACGTCAAAGAGGCATAACTTCTAGCGCCAGTATCTGGACTAATCTTTTACTTCAGTATATTTTCACGTCATATGATATGATGTTATAAAGTTATACGACATAATACCATACATGATAGAATGTAATAATAATACAGTAACAACCTTTAAAAAGATTAAAGTAAATTTAAAACTTTATTTAAACACCCTTGTCAAAAAACAATGGTCGTAATCTGATTTCAGACAAGGAACATTTTAAAGGTCCTTGATATAATAAATATTAATTACGCGGAACAGTGACGAGGACACTGAAAGGATGAACCGGATTATAATCTGGTAACAGGATTATCAATAATTAGGGTCTTCTTAAAATTGCCTAATTAGAATTTTCAATACCAAATTGAGTTTGGGAATTATTTACCTACACTATTCAGGGACTCAGTCTCGCTCCGTTTTTGATATGATTTACTTTATAGGTAGGGTCAAAATGAGTTTTTTTAGCAATAAGCGGCATGAAATGACGTTTAATTATACTTTACACGGTTTAAACCTTTGTTTTGACGTCATTAAAACTTACTTTGCCTCAATGCAAAGCTCAAGACGATCAAATTGAGAGAGTTTAACGTTATATTTCCATCGTCGAGTATTGGTTCGCAATGAGATTTTCTTGTTCCACAGTTTTATCACAAATCAGTATTATCTCTATTGTCCCCAAGTTAGTGAAAATTGAAAGGCAAAAGACCGTTTCACATTGTCAAGCGTTGGTTTGCTTTTGTGTTATTAATATTGATATTGTCTTGATAAGTCTATACTCTATATATTTATATAAGTTTATTCTTTTTTGTGTTTTATAGATGGAATGCATGGGACGCATTTGATGATACTTAAGATCATTCATTTGGTTTAATTTTGTGAATGTCACTATAGACTTCTATAGTAGGTAAGAAATAAAATTAAAAGTCAAGGTGGCAAAAAACATACTGCATTTTGTTAAAAAAAAAGTTAAAGAAATACGAACATGTCAACTAAACACATAGTTTAGACTATGACTCAATTAATCACATTTAACTTTTTCAAACCATATTTTCCTTTTACATAATTACTTACTCTATAATGATTTAAAGTTGGTTGATATATATAAATTTGATGACATAAATATTTTATATAAAATTATAATGATGATATTACACAATAGTCACATACAGGTGGTATTTACGTTATCAATGTTCTTCTTAAGCCGCTCTCCGTGCTTACTAGGCCGCTCGTTAGCTAGGTGGGCTTATTAAATTTTCTATCGAACGATATGTAAGATCGTTTCTAAATTTATCATATTTTGCAGTCATTGACAAATATTTAGATTATTTAATCCTGATTACTTTACTTGTTACTTGCACTTCTGAAGCGTAAAAACTCCACCACGCTGAGGTAAATTGGTGAAGGTAAGGTCTCTGAGATCTTGCCGACTGCTATCTAACACTAAAAATCGGCGCTGCCTTTTGGAGCATTGACGTACTTTTTTTTTCTAATTCTTTTTAGTTTAACATGCTTGTATTTAGTATAGCATGCCCTAGCCAGTTGCTATTGGAATATTTTATAATGTGTCTTCGAATTAACAACCCTGTAGCCCTAGTAACAGTAACCTTGCCTGCTGAACAAGGATTCCCGGACGGATTCCCAGCCAGAGTAGATAATTATGTACCCAATAATAATTTTTTCACGGTGTTAATGACGTATAATTTATTTATGTCCATACATTTCACAAACAAGAGAATCCTTTTGGTCGTATTGGGGCGGCCTACAATACTCCCCCCAATTCCACGCTGGCAGAACAGGGCGTCGTAAAAGGTGACACAAGCCAGCCTGCTTGGTGGTAGGGCTTCGTGTAAAGATTATGTTATCAATATTATTATTAAGTTATTAATATTATTAGTGGTATTATTATCTTTCCGTGAAGCCTGCCTGGCTAGCTACCACCCTCCTGCTTGAGTCAGCCGCCAAACGACTCGTCGTGCTTCGGCTGGGGGATTGAGAGCCAGTACTTTCTTGCTTAGTTTCTGCTCATTTCCTGGCCGACAACGCATCAGTGACACCTTTGCTGATGTCCATGGGCAACGGTGACCACTTATCATCAGGTGGATCGACTGCTCATTTGTCGCTTTTTACCATATAAAAAATCCTAGAGCATCGATGGGATTGTCTATTGGACCTTTATTTATTACTTATAAGTCCATTAATAGCATACATCTACTTTGGATAGTTATGTCATGCGACATGTACTACGGAAATCTACTAAGTATATGTATGTGGATGTCGACGATAGTTTTACGTACAGAATAAGCCACACATAGATTTAATACCAGCGGGGCTCCTAATGGCTCATTTTGGTACACTACATTAGGTATTCGCTTTATGCGAAACGATAATGACCCTACTATCTGATGTGGTGGTAAAATGTACCATCTATGTTGAAACCAGGCGGTTTGAGTCCTTTTACAGACATTAATTTTTCAAGCTTTATAAGTAATTTTGTTCACGAAGCTTACAACCAACTGGCACTAACCATTGTGTATTTAAAATGCCGTTGTTAACCGAGCTGAAAAACACTTATAGCCCTACGGCTTGTTTTAATTATGTGTTCGACAGAATCGAGCAACTTTGGACATCGTCGGTAGTTGGATATTTTATCGCTATAAATAAAACTTCCGAAGCAATTTCCAGCTTTGTAGTGAACGTCAAAACCGTCAGTGTTTGTTGGAATCGTTAGCAGTCTCTAAGTCATGTCGTAAGCTCCCAGGTAACATACGACAGTTGATTTGGTAATTACATTTTTCTATCCACACTGGACATGGATAGAGGAGTACGTTTCTTAACTTCAATCTCACAACGAGAGTTGTTCAGTAGTAAGCGTTTAAGGGCTGAAGTCAAGTAATGTGCCGTGACCTCTTGCTTGTAACTAAATTAATACACCAGGTGACGCAGTATATACTACTTGCAGAAGATATATTATTTAGTGACGTATAAAATCGCGGAGGTGACATTTACTCGAGATCAAAAATATATATCACTCGTGAGCATAAAATATAAATCAGATTTTGATAGATAGCGCGGGTCTCTACTAAGGTCAAAAATATAGTTAAAATGCACGTTTTGGTTGTTCTTATTATATTTATATTAGATAAATTCGTTACTTTGACCATATTATAATTGAATAGTAATTGAATAGTGAGTCTTTATTTTTTTAATAGAATAGAACAACAGTTATTTTTTTTTTTCTCTGATCTGGTCTGGTTCTTTGCTCTGGTCTATTGTATTTATTTTCTGGTCAGTTGTAATTGCTTTTTTGCATAAAATATGATCTCATTTTCTTGCTCCTCATTCAAATAGGAGTTCAAAACATTTTGTTTCAATGTTCTTTGGGATCTTTTTACTAACAACAGTAAATTTTTAATTAATACTGAAGTCTCCCAACACGCACTTGGTCAGCGTGACAGACTATGGCGTGCGCCTTTCTCTTTGCGAGAGGAAATCCGAGCCCATTAGTGGGACGATATGGGTTGTAATGATGACAACTGACAGCCATAAGAGACATTTGTATAATTTCACAAGCCGCATGGATTTCCTTGTGTCTTTTTAATGGCATGTTTATCCTCCTTTCTACTTCTTAATTTCTTTATTTGTTGTATGATATCTGTGCATCGAGGTATATTAAAATTCTTTATATATGCAAGAGTAACTTGATTCACTAATATAAGATATCGAGAACGAGGCGTTACTTTCCTTTCGACGGTGTGTAATTTCGGAGCTATGACTTTATTAGCAGTAGGTACATAATTCAGTTATCATTTCATTAATCTCTCTGAATGAATAAATAAATAAACGTTTACACACTCACACCCCCGCACTAGGATTCCCTGTGTTGTAGGTGGCATGGACAAACACAAATATGACATTACAAATACCCATGAACCGAGAACAAACATTTATCTGTCACATAAATGTCTGCCCCGGCCGGGAATCGAATCCAGGACCGCACGCTCGGCAGGCAGGGTCACTACCAACTGGGCTACGGGGTCGTCTAATAAAAGAAAAATACTGTATAGTCTGAGAATCTTAAATTACTGTTGAAAGTTCCGTTAGTCTTTATAGTATTTTTTCCCAAGTAATTTCTTTGCATATATGCTGTAGAAAAGGTATAACAAATTTTGGTTCCGTTATCACCCTGTTTACTTATTTAAATATTTAGTACTATTCTGTCTAGTCTATCTGAATTGCGCCTTTGCTATACATATTTTTTTCGATATTGTATAGGTGTTTCAAATATTTAGACTTATTTGCTTGCCATGTCATATATGATACAAAATCTAATCTTTGGCGTTATCTACGAAAGCTAGGTTTATTGCGTTCTTAATTTTTTTGTACCTCTATGACTTGATCTATTGTGTGAAAGCGATCGAAAGTAAGCAAATCCTGCCTGTTTTACTGGTCGCGTTACTTCAATATATGGCTATAGTAGCTTATCTAAATACGCAACAAAGTTTATATATGGTCGGAAGTAAGCAAATCATTTGATATCTGCTGGATCCCCTTTTTTATAAAGCAAGAGAACAGTGAATATAATATTTGGTTAAAAAATGTTAACGGCCGTTAAAATGACAATGCGGCCGACGAGAACAGATTTTACTATGTTATAAACTTACGGATGCATTTGCAGTAAGGAAGAAACTGATTTGAACTGACAGAGTTTTTGTAATTTAAATTTATATACTAAATTTTTTAATTACAATTGGAAGTTCAATAAAACAATTTTGCATAAGTAGTATAATAAGTATTATTCTTAAGATATGAGTCGTATAGTTTAATATATCAAAATATTATATAATGTTTTTAATATAATCTGCTGTACAAGGCTTTAAATAATGTTACCAATTACAGAATTAGGGAGATGATGTCATAATACCACGAGGTGTTAAGCGATGTTGCATAAGACTGCGGTCCTGTCAGCCATGCTCTGCAGTAACCAATTAATGAAAACGAGTTGTTCTTTTGCTAACAACCTAATAATTTTAAAGTACAACTATAATATTTTAAAATTATAATATACAAAGTCTATAATCTATTTCACTAAGAAAATGAATTAATGGTCGATACCCAATGTAATTTAGATACATACTACGAGTATATTATGAAACTGTTTTGTTTTGCGGTAGAAATTCAAGGTAGAATGATTTTCGTACAGGTTTACCTGTAGGCTTTGCAGATATACTAACCATATTTTTCCAAAACGTGTATCATAAAAAAACAGCTTTATGCTTGTTACTTTTGTTGTAAAAGCGGTCTATTAATTTAACAGCTTAATATTGTTTTATAAAATACTTGTTAAGATAAATCCAACCAAAATCACAATTAACTTGTCATACATAAAATAACTCCTTCAAAACCATTCGTATAAATATAATTTTTACATAAAATTTGTGCTAATTTTTATTGTATTTTTTTAATAATAAAAAAATATGAAACTACATAGTTTTAATTTTCTTTATAATTTTATGTACAATAAATATTTCACAGTAATTAAAATGGGAGATTAAGTATTAAATAGAATGTACTCTTACATGCATAGGGGGGTGTACACACATCAAATTGTTTCCATTGCTGGACATACACAAATATCTTTGTCATATTTATAAATGAGATATCAAAAACAATCGACTTTTGAGTTGGGAGTTAATAAGTAGTTGGAAGTAAATCAATTCACAATGTTGGCTAATTTAAATTATTACTATCGTGCGTATTTTTAAGATTAATCGAAAATTAATTGATAAGCCTTTTTATACACGCTCGCAATTGACATGATAGAAAAAAATTCAAACAAATTGTATGTATTGTTTATAAAAGAATACTCTTTAACAAAAGTACCTAAATAACGGTCAAACTTAAAAAATAATGAATTGCACCTCTAATATATATATAAATATCATACGTAAAGGCAAAATCCTATTTTCTCTGATGTTTGTCATCGAATTTCTTTTGTTTGGTAGCAATTCATAAGCTTTAGTGCTATGAATTAAACAAAATGGAAACAGAATCTTAATTAACGATTCATCCATCCCTAAGCGAATACTACTATAAATAAGTACTAAATATATTTGTAACAATTGAATACGTACATGTAGTTAATTATTAAATTTTAATTTTAATGCACCACACAAAAATATGGAAATATACGTTAATAGAAGAGTACGATATTAAGTTCAAATCAAGAAATTACTTCAGAAGAGAGAAGTACTACAGAATAGAGATTAAATATTAGTGATGCTAGTCGATACTTGGACGAACGAGAAAATACAGAGCGACACATGTGCAGTTTTTCTTCCACTAAAACTAACTGTAGGCAACTAACTGCTACAGGGATCGAGTGAGTGGCGAACCAGGACACGCGTCGCGGAGAGCACTCGTTTGGATCGAAGATTCCCGATCGCGCCACGAATAATCGCTACATATTAATAAATAGATTTCTTGTATTGGATACTTCTTACCGCATACTGAAGAACAATTACACATTTGTAAAGCAATACATATCATATGATACTACGCAACACGTTTATTATATGATCACGATATGATCATATCTTTATTCTACATTACACTAAAGACCTACATAAACTCAAGGATAATTTATTCTGTCAGTTTCATTAACTCGTAGTAGGAGTTTAGGTGCCAAGTAACATTGTGTACATAATGTACCGACATTTAGATTCTTGTGACAAATACACGTCGTTTTCATAAGAAAATTACCCTTGTTGCGAGCGGCAAGAGCTTGTGAATTATAACATCAAATAGAGACTGCTGTTCTTACCTAGATTAACTGCGTATTGTGATCGGAAAAGACACCATTGACTTTTTATTTTATAGTAGTAACAAATGTAAACAAAAGTTAGTAAATTGCTAGTAATTTTTAGTTTGTTTAATTTATTAACCATGTAATTAATTAATTACTTTGTCCGTGGAATTCATGTAAAGCCATTATAAGAATTGTCCGTAATCTATGGTCTATGAATGCTACAGTCATTGTTTCGGAGAAAAGCAAGCAGCGAGGAAGGTCAAAAGTGATGAAAAAGTATATGAAGGTTTTTCCGCGCGCCTATCGGCTTTAAATTTTCTTACTGGGTACTACGAGGCAAAATAGCGGAAACTAAGCTTATGTTCAGATTTGGTAGCAGAGAAAACGTCTTGTTGCCCTCCTATTTAAAATGGCGAAACCATTATCATTATAATTGTTATTGTGAGGTCACGGATGTTTATTTATATTCATAGCTGAAAAGTGCTTTGTCGTGCCATTTACCATAACATCAAAGTAATACGTTATTACAGTTCAAGAAGAGAGAGAGAACCCTGTTTTTAATCTGCTCCAATACAAATACATTTAAAATATTTTTACGATTGTCTCCAAAAGGTTGATAAAGAACCCTATATGAGTAAAATTGGGACTAAACTGCGTGATACAGAGTTCAGTGACCTTCAACAGATTGGGCCACGCGTCATGGCCTCGTATGTTATTCAACATGGTGTTAGCTGGAATTGATAATAAAGAAGAAGAAAAACATTTTACATACAAAAAAATAATGAACTTTATTTCAGACGCAAAATATATCCATAGACATGTAAGTTTGTTTTAAAGTTTTGCTTAATACTAATATACTTAGATATGCCGTCATAAAAATTCTAGCACATTAATATAATTCATAATAAGTATAAACAACATCGATCGATAAATTAATAACTTAAAAAGTAATTAGGTACATGAATTCAATGTTGCAGCTACAGAGGTACCAAAAAAAGATGTTGCCTCTTCCCACACCAGCCATCGTTGCAATCGTATAGATGCCAAATTGTACTATACATTCGATTCGATTAAGGTAAAAGCACCACTTGTTAATTGTTGTAACGGACTTCCGATTCTGCTCCCGTAGCAGACGGACACCTCCGACATACTTTCGAGTAAGTCATCTTCATTTTTCGACTGCATTTCTGTGTCGTCGATACCGATCGACCGCGACTTAATTGTTGCCTTTTAGTGTCATTTTGTGTTGGCATCAAATAAGTATTCGTTTCGCGTATGAGTTGGTGGATACCTAACGGTGACAACGAAACCAGCTACCGTTGACCCGGTGCGCTTCTCAGTCCTCTCGGACTGAGAAAAACCGGAGACCCGATCCCACTGCACTGGGCCTTCCCAGGGTGACGGTTAGTGGCTATTTCCGCTAGGGATAGTCACTGTTTTCGTAGCCTCGCTCGTTCCATCTTTATTTTTAGATTCCGTTGTTTTCGTGCTCGCTTCTCTCCCTGCCGCGGCAGGGAGGATTGTTAGGAGGATGAATCCATCCGAACTAGGGTTCCTACGTCGCATCCTCGAAGCTCTGTATCTGTTTATGAAAACGCGGCTAGACGAGAAAGCGGTAATCCAAGCCCTCGCTACGACAAACCCACAGACTGACTCACCCGCGTCCCCTGACGCCTCACCGGCCCACGACGTCGAATTCTCCGACGCCCATTCAATTTCGTCGCGTAAGCGTCCGATCGAGTCCGATGGCTCACTAGGGTTATCCGACGACGGTACCGTCACGCCGTCGCAGTCCGACGACCAGGCCTTTAAGCCGGTCGAATCCAAGCGCACGAAGGGCCTAACAAAACGCGCCGCGAAGGCGTCCGCAGAGGGAAAACCTTCCCCTCCCTCCCAACCAGTCCCGCTCATGTCCATCGAGACCAGCGCCCCGTCCTCGTCCAAACAATTCCCTCCTCTTAAACCAGCATCCCGTTGCTCACCCGTCCCTCCTAAAGTCAAGGCCCCGCCACCGGTAGTTGTCCGGGACAAGTCTATGTGGCTCAAAGTCACCCAGCTGTGCGCCGACAGCAAAGTTTTCTACACTCACGCCCAAGTAGTTGGCGAAACAGTCAAAGTGACTTCTCCAAGCACTGAGGTTTTCCGTGCCCTTACGAGGCTTCTCACCTTAAATAAAATCCCATACCACACCTACGCTCTTCCGGAAGAGCGCAAGGTGCGAGCCGTACTCCGCGGAGTCCCATTCGAGCTTCCTAATGAAGCAATCCTCGCCGATTTAGTCGCCCAAGGTCATCCCGTGAAGGCTGTGCACAAAATGTACAGCAACACGGGTAGACAGTATCCACTGGCTCTTGCCATTTTATCAAACACGCCCGAGTCCCGGAACATTTTCCGGGCCGACATGACCATCTGTGGTCTTTCATTCATTAAAGTAGAGCCCTCGCATAGACGCGGCTTCCCCGGTCAATGCCATCGCTGCCAGCTTTACGGCCACGCAGCGGCGAACTGCTCCGCCAACCCCAGGTACGTTAAGTGCCTGGAGCCCCACAGCACCAAAGAGTGCTCGCGCACACGCGACTCAGAGTCGCCTCCGGCCTGCGTTCTCGGCGGCCAAGCCGGCCACCCGGCCAACTACCGTGGCTGACCTAGGGCTCCCCGACCTATCCCATCCAGGACTGCCGCTTGGAAGTCCTGGAGAAACACCCAATCTGGCCCTCCGCCGAACACCGACGCGAACTTCCCTCCTCTGAGGACGCCTATCGCACCGCCTAGACCCGATCACTTTAACTCGTGGAGACGTACCGATACGACCACGACTACTGTAGCTGCTCCCCGTCCCGCCCCGGCCGCCCCGCGCGACCGGAAACAGGCCGAACCACGCGTTAGCAACACCGCGCAACCAGAGGGCAAGTCGTCCCTAGCCCACGACATGAAGCTCGTTTATGACGTCATCCGAAACGTCGACATCGCTGAGATCTCCGTCCTGGCTCGCAAGATACGGGCGGTAACAACACCACAGCAGCGCCTTCTAGCGCTCGCTGAGCACAGCCATTTATTAACGTCGTTATAATGGCTCAAGCACTTAGTGCGCCTTCTTGTCACTCCGGTCGTACCAAACCTAAGAGCATCTCGCTCATCTCATCCAACACTCGCGGCCTCCGCAACAACATCCCTGAATTAAAGGAATTCGTTCGCAACAACGCCACAGACTTATTATTAGTTCAAGAAACGTTCTTAAAACCCGCTCACACCAAGGGCCTATCAATTCCCTCGTACAATCTTATACGTAACGACAGACAAGACAGAACCGACAGACGCCCCGGCGGCACCGTAAGCCGCGCAAGCGGTGGCACCGCCATTTACTTTGGAAAGTCGCTCCACTGTTCCCATATTGAGACTCCGACACTCACGAACTTAGAAGCCACTGTTTGCAAGCTAGGTATGATTGGGCATCCGTCCCTGATCATAGCCTCGGTTTATAATCCGTCGGGAACCCCGCTTTTAAACTCAGACTTAGAGGCCCTACTCTCACTAGGAGACTCGGTTATTTTATTCGAGGATCTTAACTCCAAACACACGGACTGGAAGTGCCGATCGACCAACGCGAACGGAGTAACTTAGACAATTCATAGAAACACGGGACATCGATGTCCTTTGTCCTTCCTCCCCTACGCATTACCCGGATAACGCGCTCAACTCTCCGGATATCATCGATCTCGCGTTAGTTAAAGGAGTCGCGCTTAACTTAAGAGCGATCGAAACGCTCCACGACTTAGGTTCTGACCACCAGCCGGTCTCGCTCAAATTCGGGCCTTATGCCACCGATCCAACCACTTCTTCTAAAACCTTCACCAACTGGGAAGGATATAAAAAATCGCTTGTATCAGGTCTAGATGCCGGCGGCTCACCACTGGCTACCATCAACTCAGAGTACTTCGTCAATACGGAAAAGATTGACTCAGCGGTCAACTCCCTAACACACTTAGTTCAAACATCTCTCCGAAACAACGAGCGTGTAGTCGAGGTGCCAAACCGAAAACTACCACTCGATGTCAGGAATCTAATTCAGGCCAAGAATGCGGCCCTTAGAAGGGCCGCACTCTACCCCACTCCAACGTACAGGAGACGTGCCAACGCTCTCCAGCGACGGGTTCGCTCTCGACTTGCCGAAATGAGGAACTCCAATTGGGACTCCCTCATGGAGGGAATCAAACCCTCCCATCAGGCGTTCTACAAGGTGGCGAAAGCCCTCCGTGTAGGCGCCCAACCTCTCACCCCGCCTTTATCACGCCCCGATGGCAGTATCACCTTCGAAGACGTCGATAAAGCCGAATGTTTCGCTGACAGCATAGCTTCACAATGCACACCCAGTTCGCAACCATGCGCTCCCTCACATATAGAATCAGTAGAGGATGAGGCTCGTAAAAAGAACTCACTCCCAGTCACCGCTGAGCCCATCGTCGTTTCCGTTGACGAAGTCCAAAACATCATCCGGGGTCTTAAACCCCTCAAAGCACCAGGAGCCGACGGCATCTCTAACGTCGCGCTTAAACACTTCCCCGAGCAGGTTCTCTCTCTTTTAGTTCTCATCTTCAGTGCCTGCTTGCATCACTGCTTCTTTCCAACCGCTTGGAAGGAAGCAATCGTTATAGGTATTCCTAAACCCGGGAAACCATTAAAGATACCGTCCAACCACCGCCCCATCAGTCTCCTCAAGGCTATGGGGAAAGTATTCGAACGCGTCATACAGACTAGACTGAAGAACCTTCTTTTTCCAGTAGGCGGTCAACCCTTAATCATCCCTCATTAGTTCGGTTTCCGTGCCAAATACTCGTGCCCTCAGCAAATCCACCGTATAGTGGAATATATTCTAAGCGGTTTTTATCCCAAACAGAAACGTACAGTCGCGGTTTTCTTCGACGTTGCCAAAGCTTTCAACAAAGTTTGGCACGAAGGACTCCTTCTCAAACTCCACTACCTAGGTCTGCCTGATCGCGTTGTTCGATTGTTCGTTTCCTACCTTCAAAACCGTTCCTTTCGTTTTAGACACGAAGGTGTACTCTCTTCCCCACGCCCGCTAGCGGCTGGCGTACCACAGGGCTCGGTACTAGCTCCATTATTATTTTTAACGTACGTTAACGACATTCCCATTCCGAAAAACGGCGTACAACTATCGTTATTCGCAGACGACACCGCCCTATATTATCAATCACGGGTAATAGATTCGGTCCTCTCCAGACTCCAACACTCAGTAGACGATTTAGGAAAATGGTTCACCAAATGGTGAATCGAAGTCAACGCAGACAAAAGCACTGCGGTATACTTTCATTTCAAACCCAGACGCAGACATGACGAACCTAACATCCGGCTGCTAGGCGCCCCTGTCCCGTGGAAAACCACAACCAAATACTTAGGAGTAACACTCGACTCCGGACTGACATTCAGACCGCACATACGCAAAGTCACCAACTCCGCCAGATATTATATGGGCCGACTCAACAATCTGTTGGGAAGGCATAGTAAAATGTCCCTCAGAAACAAGCGAACGCTCTATAAGGTTTGCATACGGCCGGTGATGTCATACGCCGCCCCTGTTTTCGCACACGTCGATCCCAAAATCCTTCATCCCATCCAAGTTGTCCAAAACATTTTTTGCAGGAGAGCAACCAACGCCCACTGGTGCGTGAGGAACGCCGACCTGCACTTCGATCTCCAGCTTCCGACCATTCAAAAATCCTTTAAAGATTATTGCACAACATTTTTTAAATCCTCAGAGGAACATACTAATCCACTCATCAGACAGGCAGCGGACTACACCGCCCCTAGTCTTACAGGCCGCCAAATCCGGCGGCCAAGAAACGCTCTCACCAATCCCCCGACAAGATATCTTCTGACTTGGACCGCCGCCTGGCAGCCATTGTCAAGAACTCAAACAGTATCAGTTAGTAGCATCCTTAAGATGCCTCATAGTCTTACCATTCGACAACACCTTAAGTGTTAACAACTAGCGTATGCTCCCTCGGGAGTGCCGCTAGCACCCTTTCCTTCTCTAAGGATGGGTCGCTTCAGATGAAGGCTTAGAGGCCACAAGGCCAAAGCCAACTCGGGTGGTGTTTAGTGGGTAGGCCCCTAGGTTTTTCGGGAGTCCCACATAACCAGCGCAGCCGGCTGCGTTGGTATGCTAGGAGCATTCACCACTCCCCTCCCGCGCTTTTCCGGAGGGTAGCCCATTTTCCATCTTCTGGGCGCAAAAAAAAAAAAAAATTGTAACGCTTTAGTGTAGCAAGTTGCTTCAAGTGACTTTTTGATACGATCCAAAATGGTTTGAACGTCGGACCCCTGCAAGCGAGACTCGTGTTGAAATCCTGTAGGCACCTCTCATTTTTTTTATTACGGGCGTTTTACAAATTTATTATCACTTACTCCGGTGAAGGAACACATCATGAAGAAACCGTCATACCTTAGAATTTGAGGCAATATGGGTGATAAATAAATCAAAAATAATCGCTGTTTTTACTTCTTAAAAAGAAAGAGTTCAGTTCAGTTACAGTTGTTTTTAACAAAACTAAAGCAGTGTTGGACCAATCATAACTATATAACATCTTATGGTAACTTCGGAAGATTTTAGCCCTTATGATCAACCTTACTTGATTGATCAATCCATAAAAGTACCTGTATATCACTACAGCTCCAACATTTGAGAACTAGTACTTGGTTTTGTTACCTTTGAGATAATGAAACATTTTACTAAAGATTTGTCGTTGCGGTTTTTTCATATTAATATACCTAGATACCTGATTTTGAGCCAAGCCCAACTATACTAAATACAAAATAGAAGTATATTCAGGTCTTCTGCCGCTGTGAATATTAATAATCCTTTTGCAAGAGTATTAGACCCTTATAATCCAACCCTTTAGTCTCATGTCTGCACGGTCCCATGTGATTGACATTTCGTTAGATGATTATTTTCAGGGACTTTGGACGGTTTCTTTATGGAAAATCCAAATTTTACACAGTGACTTTTTGAATGAGATTATAAGCTTTCAGTAAAGGCTTATCCATGCATTAAGTCTTATTAATCTTACGTATTGACAAATTGATATCTAGTGTTGCAAGTATTATATAAGACCGGTTTCGCACCCCCAGGAAATATGGAGATTTTGTAATAATCGACGGGGGCTATTTATATGTTGAAAATGTAAGGACTCCAACAGAAGAGTATATTTATCTTGTGTACATTATATTTCTACGTGTGGACTTAGTAGTATATTTAATAGTAGTAGTTATGGATATAGGAAGAAAATAAAACAACCAGATCGTAAGTGTATATTCTGTATTGTCACTTGTTATTCTATAGTATATATATATTTATCTATAATTGATTTAGCTATTATTTATATATTTAACTAGCAATTGGATACACAGTAATCATTTTGATGAACCTTCCTTGGCTTACTTTTGAGGGTAATAATACCTGAGATTATATTATTGCTCCGCATCACATGCTTAAATATTATCACCACAAATATAAATAAATTATCATCACATAAGGTATAGATAAGTTATTTTCGCCTACACCGAAATATATATATATATATATATATATATACTATATATAGATAAAACTACACGGAAGTTTTGCAATATTTATATTATAAAAAAGATAGTGAAGTTACAGTGCGCGTGATTAATGGTCTAGCGTTCCCTCGAAACCATGTTTTTGTGATGCAAATAACTCAAGTCTGAACAAGGATCGAGTGGGAGGGCCGCAACAGCCGCAGTTTCGATTGCTTCCGTGTCGAATACTGATGAACCGTTTCATTTAGAGGTATTAACTTTGTTGCTATTACATCCAGAAACGTTTGACGCTCGTAACATCCAGTTAGACAGCTTGAGACAACTCGCTTAACATGCAAATACAGTTTAGTTCGTTCAAATTCAGCATTGTGACAATGTGTCTTTTTGTGCTTTGTATCGAAATATATATATTTAGATAGACAGTGAATTTTTGGTGTGGTAGAACTATTAACATGTCTTCCATTTTTGAAGTGATGCTATTCTGCTTCGTTTAGAGAGCTGTTGATCCAGCTATATTTACTGATAAAGTGTTCATACTCAGTTGTCAGTAGTATCAAATGTTTAATTTTATTAATTCACTAGGAAACTGCCTTCGCTTCGCTTCAGAAAAACTACGCCTTACGCTTAATAATAACAACGGAAATAGCACCTGCATTATTTTAGGACTTTGTGTTTCTCGTTCTATGAATTAAAAATTAAAACATTAACTTATAATTTTTTTATTTATGGACGGATTGCAATCAAACAAACTAAGTTTTAAGTGATGCTTACTGCAATACATTAGTGGAAACCAGAACGAAATAGATTAGGCCGTTTCTGATATTAGCGCAAACAAACGCTTAGACAAACAGACCTACAGACAAACAGACAAAAATTCTTACAAATATTGTTTTGTGTTTATAAAAGTCCTTAATAATGTTTTTTCTCATATATTCGTTCATTTACAGAAAGCGATTTGTGCCGTATTAGGGCGGCCTAGAATACATCTTCCAATCCCATGCTGGCAGAACAGGGTGTCGTAAGAGGCGACAGAAGCCGGCCTGCTTGGTAGTAGGGATTCGCATAAAGATTATATTATCAGTATTATTATTAAGTCATTAATATTATTACTGGTATTATTATCTTTCCGTGAAGCCTGCCTGGCTAGCTACCACCCTCCTGCTTGAGTCAGCCGCCAAACGACTCGTCGTGCTTCGGCTGGGGGATTGAGAGCCAGTGCTTTCTTTCTTACCTTCTTCCAATTTCCTGGCTGACAACGTATCGGTGATAACTTTGGTCTTGCTGCTGTCCATGGGCGGCGGTGACCACTTATAATCATGTGGCTCGTCTGCTGGTTTGTCGGCTATTAACATAAAAAAAGATCACTTAGAATTGTATTATATGTATAGATTATTTATAATTTTCGAATTATCGACCTGAACAACGGATGAAGCGATGGTGCTAAATTCCTAATGTCGAAGGTCGCTGGGCTTTTCGCCCCGAGTATAATCCCAATTGTACTCGAGCAACTGGGAACTATGCCAGAACTGTTTACCTCCGTGGTTAGCCGCACCTTTTAGATTCAACATTTTAACGCGTTTTAATTGTAGTATCAACGAATCAGTTTAGACGATTTCTCAGTTTCCTCTTTGGATGGCAACGTATCTATGGCTTTACTGTTACAAATTTCATGGGGGGTGACCATCTTTGTCAGTTTTTGATATAAAAATCAGTTTATTTATATCATACATGTCAAAGTATTTCAATGTATAAATAAAAAAATCTGTAATTTTTGACACATAAACCTGGCGCTTGCGGCTGTTATAATTCACGGAGGCTTCGTCCCGTCAGCGACAACTGTGAATTTCTTATGAGAACGGCGTACGTTTTGTCAAAATAGGCTGTGTAATGTATAGCATGTAAATTTACGGATAAAGGATAGTGCTTTCAAGTTCCTCTTTATATACCAAAATTATTTCGCAGATTTGACATACATTGGACGCTACATAGAAAACAAAAAGCAAAGCTATTATTATATATATTTCGATGGAAATAATTTCATTTAAAAATCATTTTATTTCTCAAATAACTTAATATATTAAACGCACTAATAAAAAATCAGGTGTTCTTACTTATGAAGTTTTTTCACATTTGATTAATCGATTGACACATGGTTGATTGAAACAACATTGCATTTCCATTTTGAACCACAACAAATACCTTCATTTTGTGTTTTTATTATTGCATAACTAATTAATTAAAAATTATTTCATAACATTGTAAATTAAAGTTTGATGCGGCCGTATCTGAAATGCAAACGATTGTTTTTTTTTTAATATATTAAAATATATTTTACAATGGTTGTAAGGAGTGGTTAACGATGACGGTGAAGTTATTCCTGATTGTCCGGAAATTGACCGCATAATATTTTAAAAAAATATCGCTTCAAAATGTAATCGGTGTACAATGAAGACATAAACTCCGGTCTGTACCGTTAACTCGTATCAAAATGTACAACGTCGCGCGGCGTCTTCCTCGTACGCTCGGTCACGATGAGAGGGCGTTTTCATTACGATTATTGTCGAGTTAATGACGTCGACTCACTTCATTTATTTGGCGGATGCGATGTATGGCTTGAATAAATTCGGGTATACACGCGAGTGTGTTACAGAGAAAGGAACTGGAGATGTCGTATGAAGAACTGTGGTATGTTACCAACTTAATACAATTCGCTTCTATATTTCCTGGCATAGCACATCGTTTTTTTGTATCGTAGCAAAACTTAATGCTTAAACATCTTTAAGTATTGCTTCCTACGCAAAGAAGACGTTTTGATGAATTTTCAGTAAGATGGCCTGTGCGTTTACTTCAAAATGCAATATTGTACTATAGACTTGATCGGTTTGATCTCGTATCGGTTGTTGGTAACTTTCAAAACTTCGCAAGCGTAACGTTGTCCATCTTTCGGTGCGTATTTTCCGTAAATAGGTCGTTACTCTTAAACACACAATTATGTATATTGTAATTAAGATACATGATCTCAA
>PDGT01000045.1:3126792-3169470 GCA_003671415.1 Megathymus violae
TTTCATACAATCATCCAGATGTTGATGACTGAGAAAGTTACATATTTCATAAACATAACATATCAGTAAAATAGCCTTTTTTGAATAAAAAAAACCTCATTCATAATTGTAATACACTGATAATAAATTAATTTACCACTGTTATATTTATAAAATTTTATCTGCGATAATTATTTATTATACTTTAATACATGCAGCTTAATTTTATCTGTCATAAAACGGCCATATGAATGCCTTATAGATTTCTTCAACTTAATTGAAGTCTATATGCATTGTAGTCTAAGCATTTTCTCATATTTCCCTAGATTAAAAAATAATAATTCTTAGATATACTAAAGTTTAATTTAATGAAAGTAAAATAATATAAAGCATTTTAATGATTTTAGACCCTCATAATCCTCTCCCAGATTTTGCAGCGTATGCTGATGACCTGGAATACAAAAAAGGCTCCGACCCAACTAATACCCTTGTCGTGTCAAGATGAAATTAGTTTAAGTCGACCAGCTGCGGCGCAGAATCCTTTACTTGTCTAAGTTTATTCTTACAATTTAACAGTGAGATACTAAAGATATACTCATAATAAGCTTATATTATACTAGCGGCCCGCCCCGGCTTCGCACGGGTGTACTTTATCAATAGTTTCCGCAGCTTATGCGATGAAAGAAATTTTTAAGCAAATTTTTTTACACCTTGGTTCACGTTACTGAAATTTTAGCAAGGATCCCTAATTTTTCTAGTAATAGATATAGCCTATGTTGCTCAGGGATAATGACGCATTCGAATGATGAAAGAATTTTTAAAATCGGTTCAGTAGTTTTTGAGTTTATTCGTTACAAACATACAAAAATACAAAGCTTTCCTCTTTATAATATTAGTATAGACTATCTCATATTATATTTTCGATCCAAATTAAAATGATATTTTGAATCAGAATGAAAATTCATTAATTATTCAAAGTAATGTCATTAATTAATTGAAATGTACAGCTACAGCTTTTTGAATACCAAATATCTATCAGACAATTCATTTTAAAGATACGCAAAATTAATTTTATTTATTTAAGATATATTAAACATATAGCTTATGCGCACAATACGCAAAGACCTGCTAACACACAAACACAAAGAAATAAAGAATTGTATCATCGTTTTTTTATTTTCGTAATTTTTAATTCAATTACTTAAAATAACAGTATTTTTTCCCATTAAAATGTATATAGCAATACGCGGCGTAAGTTATTGTCGAAACAGATGTTGCAAGCGAGGGAAATCCACAACAAAGATTAACTGCAGCTCCATAACAAGCGTCACGATGAGTGCGCGTCGGTCGTAAACTTACCAAAGAAATTATTTTTAAATCATGAAAAAAGTAACTGTTTCCCGCGACTGTGTCAACCGGCAGGTCTGTATGCTAGTATTGAAAAAAATTTTTACATATAGGTTCGACTTCATAGTTTCTATTAAATTTATGGAAGTGATAAGTGAATGAGTGAGTGAGTTTCGCATCACACTCGAAACGCTGTGTTAGGAATGCGTTCTCATTATTTTACAAGGCGGATCCTCAGTAAGCCTAAGTCATGAAACTTTCCGTGCAAAAATTGTGGTTACAAAAAATGTCTAATAGTTTTCCAATCTTGTGAGTATAATTATTACTTTTTACACGACGATCTCCATCATATATGTAACTGAAAACATTTTTTTTATTAAGTTTTTATCTAAGTACGTATTCTTTCAATAATAATTTATTTAATTTTTAATAGGACACGCAACACAGATAATACTGATACAAAACTATAGTTACTATTCTCAAGAGCTTTAAAATTTTTAGTGTATAGGTAATTATAGGGTGCCACAAAATACGCAAAAATGCTGCTAGACAACGAAAAGTAAATGAAATGAACGTTATATGTAAAGTAATCTAGATAACAATATAATTATATTCTGAACAAACTAATTAATAGTTATTGTTTAATGAAACAATTATATCATTTTTTAATTTAATAATTCCGATATATCTAAATCTCTGGATTTTGATTAATGATTAAAACTTTGTTATGAATTTTTCATTAATTCAAGTCGATAAAATTGTAACGTAACCAACTTTTTACGAATAGTAATTAGTCTATGTATATAATAAAGCAGCTACGATGAATAACTCTATACATGGAATATTTAATACTATACATACTTTAAACTTATCCTTATCTAAACCTCTTTATTGAAATAAAATCAGAGATCGACTGCGCTGCGCTGCAGAGAGACGTCTGACGCCATTTTCCAGTGGAGTGTCGCAAGCAAAATGGAATTTGACATGATTAAATGTTTCACGATGTCATTTGGTCGCATTCGGAAGACCCTCGAGTTTGAATAAAAACTTAACAATCATGTAATGACCCGTTCGGATGCCATGGATGAAGTGATAGGATTCAACCAGAATCTTGCATTTCACGACTAGGTATCAGAATTTCATAAACGCCAAGAAGTGCGAAGGACTTCTATTCCATCAGTGTTATGCAACTTAGCTTCTGCGTTCTCGTGTGATCAAATCTGGAAACAATTGCCTATGGAATCCCTACTAAAGCACCGAAAATCTCCTACTAAAAAAGGTGTTAAAGACTTGCGAAGTTCTTGCGATGCTTGTAAATGTGTGTTTATGGATACTATCCCTACTTTTATGTAACGAACTTTCTAATAAGTTTCTTAAATTATTATTTATTTATGGTCAGAATGTGTAAAATATGCCACTTTAAGATGGATGCCCCAGTCCGGAGTGGTATGCTGTATCGATTCTTTGTGTCAAATAATTACTTTCGGTGCTGCAAAAATAAACATAAACTGTTTGTCGCACTTTCGGTACGTGCTATCGCGAGATCGAACTCGCCTGTTCCCCGCGCTCAACGCTCTTCTAGATGCATACCCTGAGTGCTATTTGTTTGTGAATGAATGGTAGGAAATATCATCTCTATGCATGAAGTTTTGCGAGCGAGAACTGTAACTGCGTTGTCTATAATGAATGTAACTGCTTGTAACTCTTTGAATTTATAATAAATAAATATAAATAAATAATACTCAATAATATTTGATATTTTAAAGCGCATAACACAAATATGCGACAGGCATTTTTAATCGACTTCAAAAATGGAGGAGGTTCTATGATCGTATGTATTGTTAAGTTCCTACTATTAGTTTACATTCCCTCCCTCTCTCTCTATATATACATAAACGTACAGACAAACAGACAAAAATTCTAACAACTGTTGTTTTGGGTTCTACCACGTTAATAAAGGCCCATAGTAATGTTTTTTCTTATATTGCACCCTTAGAACGAAAGGGACTTAACTCAAAAATTGCAATTTATGGGAAATCACGAAGAAAGTTTTCAAAAATGTATGGTCTTAAGTAAATTTAAAGAGACTGATGTATGGGGTTTTCCCTTTTTCCCTTTCTCACTCATAATTCGGGCTCTTTTTCACCATGGGGTTTTAGAGTAGGCTTTTTTAAATAAATTTATAGTAAAATCTGGAATTTCAGGAATTTTGAGTTAAGTCACTTTCGTTCTAAAAGTGCGATATATAGTTCATGTACAGAAAGCGATCAGTTAGAATTTTATTATTAGTATCGATAGATTATTTTAAAGCAACATCTATCGGCACGACTGGAATTACGATGTTTGTTCTATAAACTATTACGATAGCATTAATTTTCGTATCAATACCGTTGCATAGATGGGATTGCACTTCGATGAAGAAAAATAATTATTTTAAGTTTTATATGGGAGAAAAACATCTGTTATGTTATATAAATGTACAATCATATTTATATTAATTTTAATTATTTAATAAAAATAGGAATTTACTTAAATTTTTTTTTATTTACTTGTTTATGTAAGTACCTATATATAATTCACAATAATGACTCCGTTGTTTATATACCGATTTTTTATTGTATACGGAAAAGCTTGAAGTTGATCACTTTTAAATATGGTCAAAATTTAATAATGCGTTCTGAAAATAAAGAGACCGAAAGTTCAATGATCTTTTAAACATAAAAACAATAAATCATGTACAGAATTTTTTACCGTTACTGTTTTATTATATACTAGTAGCACGTCCCGATTTCATGCGGTTTCAAAATTAATTATTATACATAAACACTTGATATTAATATAGGTAGCCTATGTCATCCGGAATAATATACCATTCAAATAGTAAAAGAATTTTTCAAATACATATTATGTGCCATCGTTACGGAGATTAGTTTCCGCATAAACAGAAACTCACAAAATTTGCTTTCTCTTTTTATCACATTAGTGTAGATATAGATAATTTAGCCAAGTTTTAGCGTGGCTTCTCTGGCGATGTCATTTCTCGGACTCTCAAAAAAATCAGTCCCGACCGCGAGGCGCGCGCAACATCCCAAGAGCAAAGGGATGCGGGAGCGGGGGCGGAAGCCGTACCCATGCTTAAGCAATTAAGACACCCGATGAGGATCTCGAACTCAGCGCGCAGTACACATGTTAAATAATAATTATGTATTAATAATTATTTTTATATAATAGGAAATCATCTAAAATAATTAGATGATACTTGACATATTTGTAGATGAGCTTTTGATCCCGAGAAATAGATGTGTTGTCGTACAAAATAAATAAAAATTTATTATGAACATTTTGTTAAAAGGGTAGTTAAGAAAGTTTTGACTTTTATATATCACTATTGCGATAAATTAATATATTTCTTATTCCCTAAAACAAGAAAATGGCAAACAAATTAAATTTTATAATTTCTTGATATAAATTAATAAGAATTTTTGGATAAGAGTACTTACTATCTATAAGACGTAGGGTTACTAGTTTTTAATACGCACATATTCCAAAGTTAGAGGTACGTTTATTTAAACATAATTTTATACGACTGTCACTTTGTTAGTATTTCATTTGTTAGTATTTTATGTATAATAATAATTTAAGAAATAGTAAATATATGTTATGCTAAACATAAATATGGTGCATATTCACTATCATAGTTCTCAAATCTACTGTAAACCTAAGGTCATTCCGATACTACTGGCTTAAGATCAACTGAAAGGATTTTGCAATAAATATTGAATATTCAACTAGTTATATAAACAAATTAATATAGGAATTGTAGTTATTCTAGTATCAATCTTCACGTATATTTAGTTTAGTGCCGCTTTGCTTGAACTATTCAAATTAATCTTCATTCCGTCCTTCTCCTGTACAAAGGCATGAAAGGGCGCGAGTTCTAGTATTTGAACGATTAATAGTTAACCTACATGGCAGTCCGGCTGATGTTAAATTATTCGTTGTCTTATAGACAAATGTTAGACGATTTCAAATGACACTTCAATCCTCATCAAGATCTGTTGGTACATCTGAGGGCTCAGGTAATGTAGAATAATAAAATTAACGTCTTCCTCACATTTTTATGGTCTATGGAAACTAGTATATTCACATTATACTTTTCTACGAATTCTACAGTCAATCAAATTTGTTTAATGCGATTTGAAAGGACATAACAGAAAGGAAGTAACAGTTATGGATGAGGCATTCACCTTCAATTAGCTATTAATTTTATATTTTAATTTTTTAACAGTTAATAGAATAAGTTGTTCCCGTACCTATACTTATCTATAATATTATTTCCATCTTCAGATTCCATCACGTTGATAACAATTATCTCAAAAAACAAACCAAACGCAAAAATGATTATGATTAGAATCAAATATGAATCAGTTTATCCGTTAGCAAAAGGTAGATTGCTCGATTGTTCCGCCATTACCAAAATAAAAAGTTTTATAAGAATATATTTTTTAAGTATTTTCTATCGTTCAATTCATAGACTTAAATGTAAGTATAAGGGTGAAGTACATATGTATCATTTGGTTGCATGAATGAGTTGGCTTCTATCTAGAAGTTTCTTCTATAGAGAAATTTCGTATGCAAATGCAAAACCTTGTCCATATAATGTAGCAAAGGAAACGCGGTACCTCGGTACAAATGTTTGTTTGTACTTGCAGTATTCTATATCCATTTTTAGTATTATGCTTAGGTGCATCTATGTTTTAGCAAACTTCACAAAGAAAAATTATGTGTTTCATAGAACAGCGACTAAATTTCTTTATTTTATATAATTTTCACCTTTATGTTTCGACGGTGTAAATGAAAATATTAATGGGAATTTATTTATTTAATAGATGTAACGTGCATACTGGCCCATTTCATTAATACATGGACATCTTTGATAGAATTTCTTTCATAAAATTTTCATTTTAGAGGTCAAAAGAACAACCAAAACTTACTACGGAAATTCTGTTAAAGGATTAATAAATAAAGAGGGTGCTCTTTTTTTAGTATTTGTTTGTTTGTTTGTTTGTTTATCCTTTATTGAGAATTCAATAAATGAATTTTACAATGGGCGGATTTGAGGCATTTTCTACCAGTCAACCCTGTTGATGTTGAAAAGTTGCGGTAGGAGTTACAAACGACCCTAATTGATATATAATATATACATTACATATACATACATACATAATATATAAATTTTAAACATATACAAATCCAATATATACAAATCAACTGTACATACTTCACAGGCACACCTTTCTCTTTCATTGCCCACTTCAGAACCTCCCGAGGCCTCGATCGTATGCCTTTTCGATGTCAACATATACCATGTGCAAGTTCTTATGAGCACGTCTGAATTTTTCCATTAACTGTGGAATTTTGTTATGTTGTGTCTGAATTTCTGTTTTGGATGACCATAGTTTTCATCCGCAGCTGCTTCTCTATTACCTATCTTCTCCCATATTTTCATCATATGCGCTATCATTTTTATTTCTCTATTACTATTGCAATCTTGAATGTCCCCTTTCCCCTTACAAATAGGCACCAGGTAACTGCTATTCCATTTTGAAAGCATAGTCTCCTCGTCTATAAGTTTATTAAAGAATAAAGCTAACCACTTGTATCCGTCTTCATTTAAAATCTTTTACATATCCGCAGGTATATCTATCCGGTGCAACCGCCTTTCCATTTTTCTCACCTCTTACCGCATTTTTGACTTCGTCTAAGCACACTTTCCTTATTAATCCTAAATTTTCTCCTGCCACATTCAAGACACAATTCGAAACATTCTGTATATTCAACAACCTTTCGAAATACATCTTCCACCTCCTTTTAATATCTTCGTCTTTCGTTAGCACTTTATTATTACAATTATTTTATCCACAGCTCTTTTTACATGTGTTTTCATTTGTTTTCTATAGGCAAGCTATATTTATCCTCCTTCTCTTTAATAAATCAGATGTTTCCTCTGCTTTTCCTGTCATATTTCCCGCATTTAGACTTCCCATACTTACATGCTGCTTACGTCACGCCCGTCCAGGAAAGTGTGCCAACCCTTGTCCACTTCCCACAACTGCCGGGTCCTGAAACTGGAGGGCCTTCGGTGGATGCCCTAACCCTATCACTCTCATTTCGATACATACCTAAAGACATATGATTTGATGATTATGATGATTGATTATAATTGATTTTTTTGATGATTTGCCAACGGTTTTTTTGTCCGGCCGCCATCCAGATCCCTTCTCAAAAGTGAGTCCAGCTAACTAGGTATTTTTAGATGCCATAGGTATCGCCATCTCATAGTGTTGGCCTGCTTCCGAAAACCCAGTCAGCCAGTTATGCATGGAATTTGTACCGGATTTTGTCGCCTTTTACGATACGATGCTAGTCCAGCTTGCGAATACTTGTATTCTTATTCCGTCCCCACACGGATACGTACATATTCTTTCGAAGAATAAAAGTAACATGACAACAACATTTCAGGGCCAAGCACTACCGTTTTCAGGTCCGCCACTTAAATTTTATGCCTTAGAAAATGACTACTGAAAATGACTATTGAAAATATTTAATATGTAAAACAGTTAAACAGATGCTTTGTATTGCGTTAAATGAACGTTTTGTTAATTCTGAAGTTAGTCGTTGATATTTCTTACTGTTTTTGAGCTAGTTTATTTACAGTTTCTTTCTTCTTTATAGCTGATTGCATAGGATTTTATTATAAATCAATTCACTAATAGAATACCCGTATACGGGTATAACAGCCGTTTTTGAAATCAATGATTTAAAATCCAATAATTAAAATTGTTATTAATTTCTAAAAAAAAATTAGATTATATTAAAGTACTAATTATTTTTAGGTTTAAATCTACTGTTTTTGGTACTTTGGTTTTGTTATGTTGTGTTATATTTATTTATTTTGATTTACATTTACATACATGCAATTAACTTTGTAATGTATCCTAATTATTTCATAGACATAGAACTCTTTATAACATGTTTAAGACTTGTATAAAATGTTTCCAAATAATTTTGGATTGGTTCTACATACGGATTTCTAGTACTCGCAGAAAATAATATCAATAGCACTGAAGAAAACATAAAAACGTAAAAATTTGCTCCAAAAACATAAAATCTTTAAAGTACAGTGATTTAAATATATATCTACTTACATAAATCTACATTACAGGTAGACCATATTTTGCTTATTCACACAATATATTGGTACTATCGAGACGACTGTTCATAGCTATGTAAGGAATGAAATGGTAATATTGTTATCGAGTTGGAAGAATGGTATTGGCTAGATTGACAAAACAATGTCTGCAGTAATATTCATTAACAATAAATCGTAGCAATTTTACGTTTTACTAGTACAGTAAAGTACAACCTTAATTGTCTCGTTTAGAGAACTGAGCCAACCTAGCACATTGATACGAGTAGATCATGTATAGTAAAAATATGTTGACTGATGATTTTATGCTATGATACGTAATTCGGTGATGGTATTATTACAACTATTTAAACGAGGATCTATTCAAAATTACACATTAGTGGAAAATATTTGATAGTAATACTGCAATCTAAAATTATAATACAGTCAGTATCAAAAATATTTAAAATAAATATGCTTTATGTATCTAATAAGTAATTATTAACTTTTGTAGCTTTTTGAAACATAATATCATTGTATATTTTAAAAATTTTAATCGTCTACTTTTGATGCTGACTGTACATGCTCTTACTATACCATGAACAGAAATATTCTGAGATCGAGTCTTCTCCCACAGCTATTTGTTCGTTGACGCGTAAAAATGTTCTCCTTGCATTTTCTGAGCGGAAAATAAATATGGAGGATTTTAGGTAAGAAAATCAGTGATCAGACTGAAACATTTATTGATTCTCTTGGATTTTATTATTTTCGTGCGTCATCGAACCCTTGTAAAATGCTTAGTTATCACTTTTAGTCAGAATAAAATAAATTTTTCTTTAGGAATGCCGATTACCAGAAATTATTTTCTTTCCATGTAAAGAGGAAAATCTCCCAGATTGTTGTACAGAAAGGCCAACATGTTCTTTAATTACAGACAGCAAAAGAGCACATGGTAAACGGTCACCACCTTTTATGCACATCTCTAACATAAGATGTAGCATGCCAAGATGGAAGCCAACGATTTTGCTTGTTACTCGCCTCTCCAACAATGCAAGTTAAACACTTAAACATGTTTTATTCCAAAAGTAATATGGTATCTAGCCAGTACAGAGATCAAAAACCTCCAAAAAACATGCCGAGTAGAGAAGGTTGATTTGGGCTCAATGATGGATAGAGCCGCTTAAAATTCATCTCTGTCTATTCCGTTTCTGTTAAAGCTATAGAAGATGTATCTTATCATTATTAAATATTGTAATTTATGAGGGCTATTTATCTTAGAGTCCTTGTTCTGTGTAATTCCAAACTGTAATAGTATATATATATTTTTTTGTTATGATAGTTTATCATATTTTATGTCATGTTTAAGTATATCTTATGTCAAAATAATGTTTCTCATATTGTTTTAAATAAGGAAGTGCTTGAACTAGTGAATTCTACCACTTTTTTGGAATCACAACATACTCACGACTACAACGGAGTCCTCATATTGAAATCTTGTCAGGGAAACTTAGCTCTGCAGCCTACGCTGTTCTTGCCGCTTCTTCTTCCGAGACCACTCACGGTAGGGATTTGTTGAAGCGATGGCCTAGTTTGACGTTCGAAAAGTGTTTATAAAAACCAACTTAGAATAAAACATTATTTCATTTCATTCATTTCGTTTCTAATTTTCGGTAATGGATGTCAATCAATATTTTTATGTCTATCAAATTTATAAACATCTATTTTGATCTGTCGTTACAGTGACATTGTCTTTATTTTCTTAAAATATCTTTCTGCTTATTAAATCACGACTTATTTTAATACCGTTGAACAAATTGCTAATATAACTAGGTATATCTGTAATGAAATTTCTTCACTGCGTAAGCTAGATAGGAATAAAAATGTAGGTTGATAATGATTCATTAAGAACTTTACTAACAATGACGTATGACGTAGACGGGCCTTCATTACAGTACATAGATTTACGAGTATAAAGATATGGAGTGACAAAATATAATAGTGGGGACATAAATATCTCATATCAGTAAAAATGTTAAGTTTGGGGTCCGAAGTTCATATATAAACTTCACGCTCACTACAACTGAAATTTTTGGCCACCTCACATGGTAGCTAGTTTAATTCCATAAAGTCGACTCAAGTCAACAACGATTAGGTATTAGGTAGTTCCTTTAAATTATAGGTATATTAAAGTACTTAGTACGTTAGATGGCAACTAAATTAGAAATTCTGTAATAAGTAACCTGCTTACTGTAAAATAACTTGTATAATGTTGTTGTAACCATTAAAAGACTTTCGATTCCTTTTAAGTCCAATACACTAATCGCGTGCGTTACTGCATGGAGCCGTAACGCCAGCGCCTGGCGCATTGAATCTGTTGTATAATATTATCATTTATATAAACCTACTTCGTTCTTGTTGTTACCCAATACCATAATAATTAAAGTTTCTTTCTTCTTTAAAATGATAAATCTCTTTTATATACACCCTCACCCACTTCCTCTGACTAACTGATGTCGTCTACCGAAAAGTAATCTAGAAGAAATCGCTACCTGAGCGATGGGACTGCCTTTTGTGACCACTGCTATATATACATTCTAGTTATGTAATACTTTGTGTGGTGTACAATAAAGAATATATTTTTATATTGACAGTTATTTTCTACCTTCCACCTCTTTACACTCGTTCATCTGTGTTACAAAACGTAATGAACATGAGTAACTCGGCCTGCTATTGTTCTTACTGAACACTCATTTGTACAACATTTCCAACGTGCATGCGTTATTTTTTCTTGATTATAGTTTATGTCAGTTTTTATTGGCAATGTGCAGGCGTTTTAAAGTGAAAAAACTGTGAGTTAAAAAGTTTTGACGTTCGTACGTATGATTTATATTCTGTTTATCCTTGTCTTACGGTTAACATGGATACACGCAAATATGATATCATCAGTATTGAAAAATAATAATTTCATTTATCACATAAATGTATATCCGTATCTAGGACATATCAGAAGGGGTTAACTGTTCTTCTACAATGAAGCGAGAAATATTTTTAACTTGTTTCTTTTCGAGTGCCGAAAAGCCAGGTAACAGGTATGTTTCCAGCTTCGTTCTCGGTCAGCAACGAGTTGGTGATTGTTTTTGTATTTACTACGTCTCTTAAACGATATCTCGTTTTTCGATTTTTGATATAACAAAACATATAGCTAATTGATCAATTTCAATTAAATTCATATCGCACATCATACATTTGACAAAGTTACTTGGAATACAGTAATCTGCAAAAAGTAAATATTCCGTAGCAAACCCAGATACTTCAAATCTGATTTCTCTTATAAATATAGCGGGATAGCCATTTTGCCTGACTATATTAGCTTGAATTATTTCATTAAATACAACAAAACCCAAAATATGAAAGGAACCTTGCGCGCAAACATGTATTAAGTAATTGAGATAACTCATGATATGCGCAGACCCAACCCTGCTAAGCTTACAAAATATATTACATTAGTATTAAGAAGAAATATGTTGTAGATACGTGACGTGAATAACAGATATGATTGTTACGGCCATTTTCCCGTCATCTAGGACTAACTAGTGGTGGGGTAATGAAAATATAAGGAAAAACTGACAGTTATTGATCGTTTATTATTTCTTTCATGTAATATTCTATAATATGCTTTTAGCCTTTATTTAGTGAAGATGTTATCTATAGTTATTATACATAGCCAAGTTGATAGTCACTCCTAATTGAAGCGGATATTTTTTATGACTATATCACATAAAATATAATAATGTTGTCTCATTTTGGTGGCAGAGATAATCCTAATGCAGGGATTTGTAAGTGTTTATTTATTTTTATATATTAATTAGCAACACGCTCCGACTTCGTTCGAATTAAGTAATATGTATACATCATACGTTTATAGCCTATGTACATGTCCATTTGGAATAATGTAAATGGTAAAAGATGAAATGGTAAAAGATTTTTTAAATAGGTGCCGTGATTCTTGAGATTAGCCTCCGTATAACATACTATACAATAATATACGCACGCTCTCTTTATAATAACGCTTTTTTAATAAAATGGACGTACCATTTTATGGTACATCTCGGAAAATCTTTATGTATTTAGTTGGTTAAAAAATCGTTTATGATCCTACAATTATAAATGCACAAAGGCTTCACTGTGTCAACAAAGTGACATATTTACTTAAGAGAGTAGGGCTGCGATCTCAATTCATCTAATTTTAATGTTTCCCTTGCATTAGGGTCCAATGTAGCTTAAGGATGATTCCGTTTTAAATTCAATGTTAATTGACTTTTGACTTCGAAGATAGGCAGAGAACTCCTCAAAATCAGATAGGAAATGTATAAAGACTGAGATATTGTAAGTTTATGACAGCCAAATCAAGGTAAACATTTAACTATGATACTTTCAATATTTTAGATTTTGTTTATTCTGACCTTTTTTGCCATTGATTTTCCGTTTCCTCGTCCGTTCCGTCGTCATTACTTCATTCAAAAAAGATCCTTGCTTGGTGTACGCCTCACTTGAAATTATTGTCTTACGTATGGGGATTCACGGGTTCGAAAACAGGACAAAATAGTTCAGCAAACAAAGACTATTACACTGTTAGCAGCCCACTCTAACACTATTTAATATTCGTTGTCGTTGATTGCAGGTATTTCGCTCGTAGTGAGAATTTTTCGTTTCCTTATTTGAAAACCGGTATACTTCACGAATTTTCGTGACTGTAACATAATTAACTTAACAAAAACTGACTTTAAAAACATAAAGGTTTACTAAAAGATAAAAAAAATATTTGCACATTGATTGATTTCTCGATAAATTATTTGTAAATTAATTTATTTCTCGATAAAGATAATTAGCGAATATCATATTTATTATGACTTTGCTACTGAACGTTATATTTTTAAGAAATATCGTTTAAAACATTTGAAAGTTTCTGTGCCGATGTCTAAAGATACCTGGTTATGAGTTTATTGAAAAATAGTTTATTCTATATAAATATAATACAAATTAATATGTTTTACTTAGATGACAGCGAAAAAAGTAGGTAAGCATATATGCCATGAAATTGAAGAAAAGAAAATACCATCGCTGAAACCTAATAATAGGCGTAATATTTTCTATGGGGCTCAACATACGATCAATAAAATATAGAGAAAAGATTTTAACATTAAAAGTTCTTTAAAGGCAGCACCTTTTTGCCTGTGTTAATTTTTAATAAGATCATTGAAGTAGCCCTAAATTACTCCCGCCTGGGATACGCGGTCGGACTAAGTGCTTCTTATTGAAATTAATTAGAAACTGCAACATGCATTAAAACTGACAAACACTAAGTTACAAGACTGCTTTAATATATTTGTGAGCTTCATTTTAATAGACTTCTTAAATTATTACTATTTCTTTGATCGTCTTAGGAAAATAATTTGCCACAGAATAGTTCATGATTGTAGTGTCATTCGATCAACGGTGTCGATGTGAGATGATAACGATACACATTGTGGTAGTAAATGTATGATCATCCCGGTAACGTGATGATAATAATAAAAAATATTTTCTCCCAAACATATATAATTATTAAATGATGCATACACGCCTATTTGTTTTTTAAATCCTATTTCAAAAATTATTATTTGTCACTTAACCACATCTGCCCTCGTTTAGCTTCACAAAATATATGCCTTATGCTTAGAAATAGCACTTGTAATGTTTTAGAACTGGGTTTTTCTCGTTCTATGAATTAGAAATATATTCATTTCTAACTTTTTCATTTATGAACGCGGCTTGAACTGAAACGAACCTTAAATATAAGTGATATTGCTTACTGCAAGAATAAAAATCACACCAAACATAAAGAATATACATATTTACATACAAATAGTAAATAAAATATAAAATACAATATCAGTATTATTAATGACCTTGTATAATAAACAGTATGAAAAGATATAAAATTAAAGTTGAGCATAGACTCTTTTCTGGAAGGAACATTTGGAACACAATTTTCAAAGGCCTCTTGGTAGAGCGTTCAACACTCGAATTTATTGTGGTGTGAAAGATTGAGAAATACAACCAGAGTGAAGAATTGAAAGTCAAAACGAGAGAATCGGCAGAACGAAGTTGCCGAGGTAAAGAAATTGATGTTGTAAGTAATTTGGAGAAATTGTGAAAGGCTTTATTATTAACAATTACTTGTTCACTTAATATTATCCTTGTATTGTAACAATAATTGAATTAAATAGTGTTTACATATATAATAATTATACCACTATAAGAATTCACAGTATTTATAGCAATTATTAAAATGCAAAAAAAAGGAGAGCATCCCTTTAGCAATCACCCAATCAACTCAAGTTGACTGTTTTGAAGCAGCAATAAAATTGTGTCAAGTACAGATGTCGACAATCGAAATTTTAAATTGTCTCTCCAAATTCAGTGCAACAAAAGGCACGTGTTCTGGGTACTTCATCGTCCAGAAATAAAAAGAAGAAGTACATCACTTCAGTCAAATGGCTCGTTGAAAATTTTCTTTCCATTCTTATGTCCAAACCAATCTACCTTACTCGGGGTGCAACGTGGTGACTAAAGGTTAAAGAGATGGGGCCAATTTCTTATATATGCTACTGAATACCATAGCATCCAACTATTTTCGATAGCACTGAAGCATTTAGGCTAGATTATTATTCTGCCCGGCTAATCACAAGGCTAATATTAAATTATTCGAGAATAGTTTTAATGTATTTTGGTTGCAAAGTTGATGAGATAGTTAATAAGCCAGATTGACTTAATTTGCTGATGCGATTAAAATAAGAATAAACGAAAAAAACTTTTTAGTTACACATTTGGTGGAACATAAATTTTAACACCGTGTTCAAACCTCTAAATACAACTGGTACGAGATAATGTACCTACAGTTAAGTTTTGAAGCCTTATCTGAACTCGTTATCATGACGAATGTTGAACATTATTTCGTATTCAGGCATGGCGTGCTTCAAGTTATAGTATTATCTTATGGAAGATCTTTTCAGCTATTCTTAATTGATAATAAGGAAAGTTTGGAAGATTCAATAAAACAGAAAAAAATTACTCTATGATTGAAAATAAAATAAAGTAACCCTTTTATTGAATCCTAAAACTGACATAAATATATTGTTTTCATGATTCACTCTGCAAACTCACGAGGAAATGACATATACTCACTTTTATTGTAGGTTCACTAGGTTCGGAGCTGACTTCATTTTAACAGGACTCACGCAATCTAGTCAGATTTATTAGTGATAATGTCAACTACTCCTCTAAAACTTAATTAGAACACTTAAAATCGTGGTACAACAGTATGATATACATAAATATGACAGTATGATATACTCGGGGTGGTCAGGTGGCGCGCACGTCAATAAGGAATCGAGGAGGAAAGGATTGCACGCTAAAGTGTAGTCGGTGCGATCTAGCCAAATTTAGGAGCCTGGCTGGAGTGACGTAAAAGTATAGCATGGCATGGCTATTTCGGTATATGTCTGTGTCAGATTAGTTGCGAGATATGAATACAATGAGTTTTAATGGATAAGAGTCTCACATAACCCGGTACATCCGTGCGAAGCTGTGTATCTTTCAAACTTTGACGCTTGTTGTCGTAACAATTCGCTAATGCTCCTTATCAAGTTGTATCTCACTTTTTTAGGTGGGAACCATTGGCCCCACCACTGGTTTTATAAATGGTTCTGGTTCTATAATGCCAACAATCATTCCTCGAAAGTAATCGATTATTTTTCATAACATTTTTAATAAATTATAAATACTTATGCCTAAATTAAATCAAGCATATTTTCTTCGACGACTTTTCAAACAATCTAACAGATTTAGATTATTACAATATATTCGTTTGTCGAAATACGTTTTATTTTTCTGTACCAGTTTTGTCTTGGCAATATTCGTTTTTCAACCTTCCATTTATCTAAAGCCATACAAGAATTTAATTTTGACGTTGACAGCTGCCCGCTTATTACATGAATAAAATTCCACGCCGAAAATTTCAATAAATTCGTTAAAAGATTTTTCGATCACAATTTATTACAACAAAAGAATATTTCTGAAACTATTGTTCAATACAGGATGAGTTTAATATTAATAACAGTTTTGCTAAAGATAATAAAAATAATTATAAGTAACAAGCGGCCCCGTCCGACTTCGTTCGGTTTGGCTATTAATTATATACACATGATTATTACTTAATATTTTTAGCCTTCATTAGACATCATTATGTTTCATGATATTTTATATAGCCTATCATCTGCGCTACACGTGTTCTCACATACCCATTTACATTAAGATCGGTCAAGCCGTTTTTGAGTTATATCGAGACATACAGAGAAGTGCAACAGATTTATATAGTATAGATATAGTTTTAATAAGTTATTGATATCAAGATAGCCCGAGACGGAGGCAATTTTCAAAAACAAATAGTAAAGAACTCCTTCCCTTCTTGAGTCCATGTCAACCACCCCAGCTCGTGGTTACATGCTGTTGAACAATGTACATTAACTATATTTTGAAGGCCGCTGCTTTCCGTATCACCCAGCTTATTACATCTTATGGTATTCATATATGATGGTGGAGTTTTTTATTCGATTGATTGCAGTGTTGGAGGATAATTTCGTAGTGAGATTTATCGCTTTCATTTTTAGCCGGCAATGCATCGATGGCGTCGCTGATATTACACATATGCTGTGACCATACATCGCCGGCTATTTAGTTTTAGAAAAATATTAAAACGTGCTAATTTTAGAAAGGTTGATATTAAACGAGAATGTGAACTTGCATAATGGTTTAGCCATTACGGTTTTAAATACAAGAGCGTGCATTGTCCTGCTGCTCTGGTGTGAGTTGTTACTAATCTGAGTATTGAAAATTTTATACTGCCAAAAGGCCCAACATTCCCGATTTCCAATCAATGACTTGCTATTTACTAATATGTATGTTTTAGTAATATTTTGTGTTTTACTTTTAGAAATATCTACATGTTTTTAATCTGAACCTGTGAAAGCTAACATTTTTAATTAGGACCTCATGTTTTGTAATTACAATTTTATCGAACAGAATTTTATTTATAAAACTTTTTGAAATTCTATAGTCAAAGTGATTGTAGCCGTGTCAGCTAGAACGTTCACGTTACTCGATCACCGAGCGGGCTGTGGCCGCTGACAGGTAAACAATGGTTTAGCCGAGCCAACGTTAAAATGCTTCATCAGCGATACGAGGACCGAACGTACCAAATGGGCCGTTTGATTGTTGTATTGGCGACCTATTTGTTGTACTTCAGTTTTTGGGATGACCAACAAAACGTAAAATATTTTAACATTTTTGACTACCTTGTAATCCAGTTGATAATGTACATGCGAGTAGATACTGCAACGGGTCCTGAGGTCCGATCAAGGCAGACATTTCTATAATAGATAAAAGTTTATTCACACCCACGACTTCAGTGGGTATTTTTGATGTCTTATCTTTATTATCCATGTCATCCTTACTCCAGAAAATTCAAATACAGGGGTGTAAGAGTGTTAGTATTATTTATTTATTGTATCTAAACATTCATCTTGTATTTTAGTTTGCATTTGTGTATATAAACATTATGTTCGTTAACTATAAATACATTTATAATTGACGGTAAATAATCTCACTCCTATTTTTGACTTAGCGACATCTTTGCGACTCTCGTCATACGGTCGCTACTCTCCGCACAAATCGTTGCACTATTTAGCAAGAAAACATCTAGTGGTATGTTACTCAAAATTCCGTGCATAATGTTCAAATGAAACAGCCAATATATTCATTTAATTGAAATCTTTAGGCATGTGCACTAGTTCCAGTATCAAATAAAATTTAAGTAATTTTAATCTAGTCCAATTTCATTTGGTTTAAGAGAAAGATGATAATTCTATGATATGATAATATATATATAGACTTTTTTAATTTTATCAATACATATCATTCGTATATCGTTCACAATAAAATTAGTAAAGAAAATAATTTATAATAAAAAAAATATTATCGACAAATGTATTTTTATTGCGTCTAGCGTAAACCAATCATCGCAAAATTTTATTTCGCGCGCCTTTCTTTAAGTCATAACTCATGGTAGTATGTTTACCGATTTGATCGATACCAGAAAATCTATATGAAAAATGGCAAAAAACATAATTGCTGCTCCTAAGTATAATTTATAAAGAATAAATATTTGTGAAGAATTTACAGGGAATTGTTTCTCTATTTCCTGTTTGGTATTTGTATACCAAAAATTGATCATAAAATTTTGAAAATGCATAAAATAACTAGACAGAAAGATGTCGATACCTACATATTTTTATCAACCTGGCGGGACATTGTTGTTTGAGTAGCTTGTCGTTACTTTACGAACAGGGTAATTAAAAAAATTAATAACCCACATACGAGTAATTAAAAAAAATTGAGGAACCTATAAGTAACGAATCGAGATATCGTAAGTAGCCGGCTGCGTTGGTTATGTGGGACTCCCGATAAACCTGGAGGCCTACCCACTAAACACAACCCACGGTTTGCTTTGGCCACACGGCCTCTAACTCTTCATCTGACGGGACTCCCCTCAAGGAGTCAAACCTCAACTAAAAAAAATTGATCAAACATGGTTTTACCAAGTAAATTGAAAATTCTAAATCCAAAAATTATGTTCCCAGGTTATCAGAAAAATTGATTAACAACAAACCATTTCACACTTATTACAAAAAATCCAAATAATTTGCCTCTTAACATTGCCTTAAGTAAGTGCTATTAAATTTTTTAACATGTTAAGTTGACATTTAGCAATTTCTATAAGCCATGTTAAGCAAGAAGTTAATGCAACAATGCATGTAAATCCATAAACTGTTTTACTGTAGGTATCTACATTTTATTTTTATGTTTCTATACGTTATCTTAATATTTATTTTATCTCAATTAAATCTAGAAAGTAAATAACATTTTCATATTTCGTTGTTAACTTCCGTAACTTAACATTTAATATATTTGAATCATGATAGTTATTGTTCCCTGTAGCGTAAACTTTACAATGTAAATAGCTACCACTAAACTATAATCATATATATGTATAATTCAAACTTGCTCATACGTAACTTCTGCTCATAATCAGAGAAATCCACAAGATAATATGGACTTTTTATTGGTTATTCCACAAAACATTTAAATTCAGTCAATAGCGTTAGTTATTGCTGATTTTAAATAAGTATCAACAATTAGTATTTATTTTACCTACTTAGTTATTATGATATTATATATTAGTTATTATGAAAGAGAAACTGCACCGCGATTTCTGAGTTATACCCTTAATATACCTAAAACACATCTAAATAATTTACACAATTAAAAAACCTAAACTGCATTGGTCGCAGTGAAAAAGGCTGAAAATTTTCGGCAAAATTAAGCATTTACAGTCTTCTGTGTCTATTGCTGGCTTGGTGTACGTTTGCCACTTCATTTCCATAATAAATACGTATTTATAAGCGGCGTGTGAGAGTCGGCTAATTTGCGGTAAGTGCTCACGTAGGAACGTCCTTCGGTTTAAGAGATATCTACATTTTATGGGCGGATCGTACGTGTAATGTTATGTTCACGCGATATTATTCCTTAAAGCTTATTCTATTTTGTAAAAGACATTTTCCTTATGTACAACGGTACCTACAGCATGAAATACGTCTTAAAATCTTAGTTGTTTTTATATAATTTAATTATAATAAACGGTGTAAAAGACTAATCCTCGTATTTAAGCAATAAACTTCACGGATACTGTATTAAATTAATGTTCGTTAAACATTATAAATGTCAGGTTTTGATGTTCAATATAAAACTTACAAACTAATATTTTTATGACAACATTAGGTCAAGGAGCTGATGGTATACGATATGATAAGTGCTCACAGCTACTCTTCTTATTCTAGACTAGCAAATTGCTTTCGTTTCGCTTCAGAAAAAGTACGCCTTACGCTTAGAAATAGCATCTGTATCATTTTAGAACTAGGTTTTTATCGTTCTGGAATCAGAAATATATTAACTTATAACTATTTTATTTATGTACAGATTGCAATAACTTTTTTGCAACTTTAAATATTAAGTGATAATTCCCGCAATACATTAGTGAAAATCATAATAAGTTCGGTTAAGCTGATTCTGAGATTGGCGCCGACAAACGCACAGACAAACAGATAAAAATTCTAACAATTATTGTTTTGGGTCTTATTTATTAACGAATAAAGTCCCCCCATAACAGGTTTTCTCTATCTATCTATATATATAGAATTTTATCATATGTGTAAATATATTGGTTTATATCTTTTACATACTATATACTGTTGTTTTCACGACGGGCACCATTGAAGCGTTACCAAACTAGGAAGAAATAGCTGAATCCTCATGTTAACGGAACTGTAACACAGCATTTGAAACACGTTAGAAAAATTACCAGGGTTGATTTTAAACGGAGTATGATAGCTAACTAGGTATGAAAAGAAAATTGTTACCTTGTATAGTTGTTAGTCTGGATTGTACAGCACCCGGTGACTTCCAAAAGTACCTATCTGAACGTCTGATCAAGCCGGTCAAGATTCTGTTAGATTCAAAGGTTATTAGTGATGCTTCATTTCTAAATATCTACGTGTCCGGCGATACTGAGACACACACGAAATACAAGGATTCCTCGGTCCTATTGTTAAAATGTAATAAAAAAATGATAAAAATTTGTAAACTGCAGTAAAAAAGATCGTTGTACCTTTCTTGAATAAATATCAAAACTTGTGAAATAAATCGCGCAATAAATCAAAGATGAGTTTTCAATTACCTCATATATTCAAAGGAAAACTGTCTCTCGTTAGGCATACAAAAGCAAATCATTCTAGGAGCCATTTTCCATGGGAGGGCAGCCATTGAGGCCTGACAATGCGCCTGTCGGTGGACGGCACCTATTGTTATGCTCGGAAGCTATTATTGACATTATTCAAAATGCCATTAAATTATTTTCTCGCAGAAACCCTACATAAACGTTTTAGTGAATATTGATTCATATTTTAGTTGGTCGTAATAATGATGAGTCTCTGAATAGCATTTATGTATAAAAAAATTATCAGTCATGAAACAATATAAATTTGTTGCTATTTAACAACACATTAGGCATTATTGCAATTAATAAATAATGTGACAGGAAATACACATTAATATATATAAATTGATTGATACAGATGCACTTACTTACTGGTTGCATCACGAAAAACCTAGCAACCCGACCTCGCTTCGCTATGCTATTCGCATATATATATATGCGAATAGCATATATATTCGCATATATATATATTCTGAATTTTACGAATGGTTACCGTACGTGCTTAGGCGTATAACTGATTTATTCATCCTTGAGCTTGAAGTAGATAGTGCACCAGTGATTTTGTATCCTGATCAAGGCAACAACTCCAGGACTCTGCTGTTAGAAATAATTGGATTCCGTACCTTACAGATTGATCCCTACGGTTCTTTCGCAGGATGGTGGGGTTCTTTACGTGCCTGGTTGGCTCCCGTCCTCCTATTAGAATTGACGGTGAAATGTTTCATATTTTTTGGTTACAGTGTCGGCAAGCCAGTTAAATGTGCTACCTTATGAGACTTTATTATGGAGTATGTATACTCTGTAAGATTATGTTTTTAGGCGACACTTAACATGGCATAATTATCTTCTCCTTTGTCTTCCATCCCAACTCCATGATAGGGCTTGGAACTTAATTTCCCAGACAAACGTTGCTAAAGTATCCTATTCATTCACTGATAGCTTATATTTAAAGTCACTTAATCGGTAACAGTTTTGGTATTTGTTAATTTTTTTACGAATGTTAGAATTGTAATATAACAACTTTGAAGAATAGTTGTTTCTTCAAGACTATATCTCATAATTGTGCCAGGATCCAACAAGAAGCGTGCATATCAAGATATTACCAAATATATATGAACCAGAATAGTTGTTATTTAAATGTAATATATATTGGAAAAACGTCTTACCGACCAGTCACTCATATTTCGTAAAACAAACGTGTAAAATATTATCAAACGGAAAATTCAACGAATTGAATATAACAGAGGATTCACAGTTGAGTTGCCGCCAGCTAAATCGCTTTTAACTAAGCTAAGCTCTAAAGAAAACGTCCTCGATGAATGATCTCTGCAATTTAAGTTTATTCAAACAGTACGGGGATACTACTAAGGCATTTTATTTTCACTCAAGAAACTCCAAAGTGTCTGTGTTGAATGAAAGTTGAAATTTCCATAGGTATAAAATTACAATCAGATTCTCAAAGTAAAATTAATCTACACAAAACATCTTTTTTAAGTCCACTTCTTATCTAAGAGAGTTATTTTGCTGGCCATAAGTACCATTACTGCTTAAAATCTTTCGATTCTTATTTTTCCCTGAATTCAAATTTGGAATGAATGTATCGTATTATGTGACAAACTAGGATGACCTCCGTCCACCTCGTATTTATCGAGGTTAATATTAAATTATAATATGGAATTGGTTGTAAAAGAAAACAGAATTGCAATGACTACCTTATACAAAGTGGGTATACAGCCGTCGGTCATTTTTAAGACACCACTGAAGCATGATATCAACCGTTTGTTACTTCGTACTAACGACAGATACTCGAATATCAATACTTCCTATATCTAAAACCGTAAAAGATCGGGGCGGCTGCGTGCTGTTAGAACTATAATGGTTGTTACTGCTGTTAAATTGAAGATATTCCCTAAGACTGTTTTATTGAAATTTAAAATCATTTAATCATTTAGGTATTCTGTAAATACACTTATGCACGGATTTTTTTGAAACGGTTAAAGAAACTCATCATCATGTCTTTTAGATCCATACATGGCAATCACAAAGTAAGATTTTAAGTTTATCTTATGGCCAAACCAGATATATAAATCATGTTAGTATATGCATTTACATTTACAAAATTGTACCGTTTTATGTGTTTAATGACAGGAATTTTATATCTTATTGAAATCTAAGAATGATCGTTTAAAATTAATTTATTGCAATGATTCAAAATTTGATTGTGTAACTTTGTAACGAGTAAACTAAATATACACAAGTAAAATCACTAAAATCGCTTAGAGATGAATTAATCTTTTTAAAGAAATTTTTCTTTATTTCAATAATCTGAAAAGATTTTACAGTTACAGGATTTTTTTACTTTTCAATTAGTCTTCATTCTTTTTTTTCTCTACTGATAAATACTAAAAATGCGTTATTACAAAAGTTTTCAATTACTTTAGGATAAAGCAGTCGATCTCATTGAAGCTAAGAGTCGCAACTGGAATTGCGTATCGGTTATTAAGAATTAATTATATTTTTATTGAATCATCATGTTTGAAGAGTAATGCTCTTAGAAGATTGAAAATTAATTGAAAGACAACGAAGCAACATTTTAAAGGCAAGCGATCAATTATAGTTTGGTTGGCTTGAGTAACCTGGTTGCTATGATCAGATTTGTTATTTACTATAAATATTAGTTGCATTATTTTTACTCGTACATACTTAACAATGACCTACAAAATAACGTCTATACAAGAAAATTTTTATAACATATCAATCCGAATTACTTTACAGAAAATTGTTTTATAAATGGAAAATGAACCGCAGTATAAATAATTTTATCAAATGTTAAGGTAAGAAACATGACGTTTTGCGAAACAAACATTTTCTACTTACTCGATTTTTCTCTACGAAAAGAAGCGCTTTTAAACAATCATTAGGTATACAGATTGTCCTTTAATCGAACCAGGCGGGTTTGCTTAGTTATTTAATTCATATAAACATAAAAAGACCCAAGCTGTTACTGATCACATTTAAATTACGCAGGAGCGAGAACGATATCGGCACATTCAAGTACTTTTCTAAAAGATTTGGAAGTAAACACGAAGCAATATAGTCTCAGACTTCCAAACTTTAAGGGAGTTTATATCAGTCCTATGTTCGAATAAAAAGAATGAACGATTTATCCTTACCTGTTAAATTGAAAAAGTTGTGCGACCACTATAAGGGCAGATTTACGTGCAACGGGTGCTGAGTAATATCAAAAAAGTTTATTTTGAACGGTTAACGCGGACGGTGTGCGGAAATTTTAATAATTTCAATTGAATTATAATTCCAATTTTGATTGATGTGGAAGTGGAACGACAGTTAAAATAAAAATATCCATTCGTTCGATTTTTAAATTGGTTTGTACCTACGTCCTTGATAATATTTTGTGAAAGTGAAAGTATATAAGGAAACGGCGTTAAATATTTCTGTTCTCAGAAGATGCAATCAGTGTAGTAACCACAGAACTCTGGGGGTCCAGAAGTAAAGCTTCATACAATGTGTGCTTGAGCAACGCCCTAGAAAAACGCGTTGCACATAGACTGTTCACGGGCACGAAATCCTGGAACTTGCTAGAACAGTTCGAGCGCGCGTAACACACGCTACCGTCCAACCACTGCCCCATCAGCCTCCTCAAGGCTATGGGGAAAGTATTCAAAAGAGTCATTCAATCTCGGTTGAGAAATCTTCTCTTTCCAACAGACGATCATCCACTTATCATTCCACAACAGTTCGGCTTTCGTGCAAAGCATTCTTGTCCCCAACAAGTCAACCGCATAGTGGAGTATATCCTAAACGGTTTTTATCTAAAACTTAAGAAGACAGTCGCTGTCTTCTTCGACGTTGCCAAGGCTTTCGACAAAGTCTGGCATGGAGGACTAATCTACAAACTCCATCACCTACGCCTTCCAGATCGCATAGTCCGCATAGTGGCTTCCTACCTCCAAGATCGTTCCTTTCGTTTCAAACACGAAGGAGTCCTCTCTTCCCCACGGGGCACGTTCCACAGGGCTCTGTGCTCGCTCCCTTACTATTTATATCGTACGTTAACGATATACCCATCCCATTCGCTGACGACACTGCTCTCTATTTACAGGTTCAGAAGTTGGACTCAGTCTTCACCAGACTCCAACACTCAGTCAATGAGGTAGGAAAATGGTTCTACAAATGGCGCATCGAGGTTAATGCGGAGAAGAGCTCGGCGGTATGTTTCCACCATAAGATCAGACGTGGACTCGATGATCTCCATATCCGTTTGTTAGGCACCCCTGTCCCCTGGAAGCCCACAGCCAAATACTTGGGTGTGACGCTAGACTCCAGGCTAACCTTTAGGCCCCACGTCCGAAAGGTGACAAATTCCACCCGATATTACATGAACCGACTCAACAGCTTGTTGGGAAGACACAGTAAAATGTCCCTCAGAAGCAAGCGAACGCTCTACAAGGTTTGCTTACGACCGGTGATGTCATATGCCGCCCCTGTTTTCGCTCACGCGAATCCCAGTGTCCTTTACCCAATCCAAATAGGCCAAAACCTCTTCTGTAGAATGGCAACTAACGCCCACTGGTGCGTCAGAAACACCGACCTACACAGTGATCTAGAACTCCCTACAATCCAACAAGCCTTCAAAGCTATTCTACTACCTTTTTCAAGTCCTCGGAGGAACACTCCAATCTTTTAATTAGAGAGGCAGTTGAATACACCGCTCCTCCTCTAACAGCTCATCAAGTCCGGTGATCGAGGAACGCTCTTTCAGATCCCCCTAACAAGCTCTCGTCTGACTTGGACTGCCGACTGGCAGCCCGTAGCCAAAGCTCTAACCTCAACAGTTCGTGGCATCCTTAAGATGACACATAATCTCCCCATCCGACAACACCTTCAGTGTTAACTCGTAAGCGGACTCTCCCTCGGTAGCGCCGCTAGCACCCTTCTTTCCTTAAAGAAGGGTCGCATCCGATGAAGACTTACAGGCCGCACGGCCAAAGCCACTTTAGGTTGGTGTTTAGTGGGTAAGAGTCCCACATAACCAGCGCGACCGGGGCGCTGGTATGCATGTAGCATTCACCATCCACCTCCCGTAAGAGGGGAAAAAATACATATAAATATAAGCCCTAATACTCATTTTTGAAATCTTAATACATCCGTTGGTTATTAAAGGAACATTCGAGTTAAATTCCAAGTTCTTACAGATTGCGGCTTAAACACAAATTTTAACAAACCTTAAAAACCCGTTTTCGTTTCCTATGTAAAGATTGTAGCATTAATGGTTACCAAAATTACGAACTTTTGTTCGTTGATTAAAGGTTCACAAAATAATGTTGCTTATTCATTCATTATTAAATTACGGGATTTATACGTATTTCGTATGTTTAATCCAATCAGATGTTACGCATGTTGGATTGTGTAAAATAATTTGTAACATAAGGACGTTTAAGTTGCAAAGTGAAAGCAATGCGGGAGGACCGTAATATTTAATGAATGTGGCTGGTTATTTCTATAAGCGAGGTAACTCTTGTCCCTCTAACAACCTACTTTGCTTATTACTATGTCACGTAAAGCAACAACTTTTTGTCTGTCTGAGCGTGATAACAACATAACAAACACGATTTTCATTTGGTTTTTACCAATAAACAGAATGATGAATGAGAAAGGTTTAAACCATCTATTTATGGCTATCATTATCGTTTAAATAAATCCACATATCTGATTTTTACTTATGTTACAGCAAAAAAACTTATAATATGAACCCTGAAGCGATCATTGACCGACGATTATAGTAACTTTGGCCACAGTCAATTTTTATATACCGATACTCTTTATGATAAGAAAAAAACAATACAATTAATTTTGCGATACTGATGCTTTCAAAGGAGCGCTCAGAGCCCATTGGCATGAGGTGATCTTAAAGGGATCAATCTAACTATGCAACTGCAGATGCGAACGAAACATAACTGCTTGTAATAAAATTTGCGCACTTTGGAGGGCACGTAAACTTATCAATCCTGGCTGACATCGTCGAAAATCGGTAAATTAAGTCGAAGGCCGTCGTGGGTACCTTGGATTTATTAATTAACCTCTCCATCAATATTCCATTTCTTTTTAAGGACCATAAGAGTCCCATGTCTCGCAGTGTGTCTTAACCGGATTGAAGCGAGACCCAGAATTTTTTTATTCAACTATTAGGAAACCATAATATTATATTGATTTTATTTCTTAACTCATTCACGATATAACAATCTTTGTTTTTGTAATGTTATTTATACTTATTATAATAATCATATATATACAGAAAAATATATTTATATATATATATATATATATATATATATATATATTAACGAAAGGGTTACATTGAAACTCACGCACCGTTACGTAGTGTCAAAATATTCTGCTAGCCGTTGCAACGATTTTATGCTACGACAATGCATAAAATATTTATTTAAACCTAACATATAGTGCAACTTCTACTTTTCTATGAGGCTACGGCGCGACGACCTGTAGTGACTCGGATTGTCCTACGAGATTTGTTCGACCCAGTGAGCCAGAAAAAAATTTATCAGACTAGAAGGAATGCTTTTGTGGTAACTACCTTCTATTGTCGGTCAGTAATATGATTGTACCCTTTCTGCAATGTTAGTTTTTTAAATATAGTTTCAATTTAATTTTTTTTTCAGACGAAATATAATTATGTATATTTAAGCTATCTTAGTGGATTCTCAATACTAAAAATCTCTATTCAATAGTAGCTAATAATTTTGGTAGTGGGTAGAAAATAAAAGATTATACCAAAATTTCTGGTGAGTTATTTCTATTGTTAAACAGTACATAATTTACTTAAAAACTATTACCTTATAATATTACGCACATGTTACATGTCTGTCATTTTGTGTAGTTTTCGTCTAACATTTAGTTTTATTTGCATGTATTTGAAGAAAAATATTTAAATTTGGTACACTTACAGCGTTAGATAACACAAGGTGACGTAAAGACGTAGGTATACCGTAGATAAACAAATTCTATATGTGGGGGTTAATTTATATAATATATTTAAGTACATTTCGTGGTACATCAAATCAAATGGTTGTTAATCATAACATAATATTTTTCTATACTGTATACTGCAAAAGATAATCAAGTCAGCTAACATTAATTTAATATTTGTATTGCAAAAAAAACAATTACGGCTATATATCAATTAAATTTATAGTAATTTATTATTTGTTTAAAACAATTTTCATATGTACAAGCAGAAAAGTGATTCACACAATTGTGAAACAACAAAAAGACAATTTGGTTACGTTTCAGCGTTCACTTTTGGAGCGTTGTGTTCGTTTTTACAATAAGATTCCAAGGATGATACATGATTTACTTATGAAATTTTAAGCGATGCATTTAAGCACAGCTTGTTGGTAAAGACTATTACGGTATAGATAATAAGCGAAACCAGTTCCACCCAAGTTAAATTGTCATTATGTTGTTTTAAAAGTGTGCTGGGGAGTGTCTTTTGCCGTTTCTTCGCCGCAATATTTAAGTACCTTTTCGAAAGGGCAGTAGAAACAAAAGATTTCGTACCTAAGTGTAATTAAGATTTAATTTTTTTTTTAATTGGAATCCTGCATCCATCTATAATTTTTCAAATGATTTGAGTGTTATGTATACGATTATAATTATTACTTGTTTTGGTGAAGGAAAACATCGTGAGGAAACCTGCACACCTGAGAATTTTCCATAATGTCCTCAAATGTAAAGTCTGCCAACCTGCATGTTGCCAGCATGGCGTATTATGGCTTTATCCCCTCTCATTGTGAGAGGATACCCGAGCCCAGTAGTGGGAGTGAGTTATAATATAATATAATAATTACCTAATGATTACATGTTAAATCTTATTCTTAAATTTTTACAAGAAATGAGAAATATTCCTTTACACGTTTACAGTACAGACTTGTATTCCACGTGAGTCGTCCTCCTATGGTACTTGATCAGATTCATTTATTCAACACAATAGTTAAATTAAAGAAATTAGATACAATATACTTTTATAAAAGAAATATACAAAATTGGTATGCAAAAACATGATCGTATTATGGTACAAATATAATTAAGAGAAAGAGCGAAATTTGTGACTGCGTATTTGCGGAGGTTAATCTCCGGAATCACAGTACCTATTTGAAAAATTATTACACCATTATATCTTTTGTTTTTATATATGTATAATAATTAATTGTTTAAACCAAAAGTAGTCGGGACGAGCCGCTAGTTATTACTCAAACGTCCTTATTTAAAAATAAATATACGTAATATCCTTATATTTATTCATTATTATTAATTATAAAACTTCAATTTGTATTAAAAAGTACACCAATGATATTTCTACATGTACAATAATTATTTAGCAAATCGAAAGTAAGACTTATTACAAAAAATTGATTACGTCAAAAATCGTTTATTTTTGTAACGTAAATGAATGCGACACTGAAATGAATAGGCCAATATATTAAGAATCGGTTTAGGGTTAGTGTAGATGTAAGCGATTTCGCATCGAAACTACTTTACAATATTATGTTATAATTATTTTGTTACAACAGCTTTTGTAAAGCCACTACCGTAAATTCTTCCACTTAAGTTGGGTACGTGACAAATGGGCCAACGCCCAACTGCTACATTTCGTTTTAACCCGTGCGACCGTAAAGCGACATTGATAAGTGTTCGATGCGACATGTCTTTATTTGGTCCAAATGCAAGATAAGAGCTAAAATAACTCTTGTGAATTTATCGTCGAACTTGCTGCAAAGTTGTAAAAGCTAATTTAAAAAACTTTACGGTTGAATCTATATAAAAGGTCGTTGTTTTTGATGTTGGTGTAATAATTGAACCGCTATTGGAAGAATTTTTTATATTTAAATTATTCATTGAATGTTAAGTTGTAATATTATAAACTTAATATTCAGAAGATATTATAATTAATTAAAAGTTCGTTAATTAATTATTATCGGATACATTAATATCAAATTCTGGTTGAAAATCATTTGATCGTTTAGGTATTCTTTTAATACGCTTATACACGTGGAGGTTTGCTTCTGCTTTCGTTTCGAAAAGGTGCTTTAACATTGAGTAGAAGTAGCGACGAAAGAAACACCTGTGGACATGTATATATGTATGTAATTAACATTGTGCACACGTTTTATGATGCCATTACTAGAATTATTTGCATTCAAAAATACCACATGACATATTTAGAGTAAAGAATTCTATCCTAAATGGTTCTGATTGGGATTTGACAAGCTGTACTCATATTAGGTTCTAATTTTAGTGTTTTTATTGTTTCCTCATAGTTATGTTTAAACCTTATTGATTCAATATTTGATTAATACCCGTGCGTGAACGTCTATTTCCTTTATTATTTGTTACATACCCAGGCAACCTGATGCTTATGTGTACAAATATTAACTGTAACCGAGACAATTGTTACAAATTTTTATCATGCGTTTTTAAACGTAACATGTTTAACCCATAATTTTTTTTTGTGCATAACTCCATCTATTGGTAATCGCCTAAATTATATAGAATTTCCTATAGTAGTTTTTCAGATTTTCTCAATCAGACAGACATACAGAAACTTTGTTTTATTTTGTATAGTGATATATAATCGTTGATAGCTTTCATTTTGATTACAATGCTAGGATTCAATAAATAAACGGTCGTGATAAATTTGTGAACAGATTATGAACCCACATTACTTGTACATCAATATTTTGCTGAACAATAACTCACAGACCAGTATTTGCCGGTATCTTAAAAAAGTAAAATAAAGCTGAAGCTTACCGTTCTATTTTCGAATAGCTTACTCGGAAGGGAACACATACTTGGTGTAAAATGCAACCACAAAGAATTCGTTGAAAACAATAGAACGCACGCGAAGCGAATCGATATTCCAGGCTTAGTTCAAAGGTTTTGCTTCCATAACAAGATACTTGATTTTTGTTCGTAATCTTTCAAGTCCTAAGGCTACATGAAATTGGTAGTTTACTGTAAATATAAAAACTCATCACCACAAATAATTATCTTCTTAATATGTATATACCTTACCATCAGGTGGGATTGTTGTCAAGCATTCACTTATTTTATGTAAAAAAAATAAGCGTACTCGCATAGTATTTCAGTTGTTTATATAACATACAGTATTATGTCTCGTGTTGTGATAAAAAATATGTGTTTTAATGCAGAAGCTGTTAAAATTTCTATTTGAATCGTTTTCTAAAAAAAAATTAAAAAAAAATCTTATCTATTTTGTATGGAAGCGCATGTGATGAATAGGCAAAAACTCCGAAGAATTGGTTGAAAACTGAGAAGCAAACTTGAAACGAATCAATACTTTAGGTACAGCAGATGCAGATGTTTTTCTTATCTGAAAGTCTAACTTAAGTTAAAAAAGTAATTTGAACTTAAGTTAATTTAAGAAAAATTGGGTGAAACTAAAATATGTAACCCTGGAACGAATAGATAACATAGGCTCAACAGATGCACTTGTGCTCCTTCTCTGTAAATCGAACTTATGTTAAAAAAGTAATTTGAACATAAGTTAACATAAGAACAATTCATTGGTCGAAAACAAAGGGAGCAACTCGAGACGAATCGATACTTTAGGCTCGGCAGATGAACTTGTTCTTCTCTTCTATAAATTGAACTTAAGTTTGTCTCTAAATAAATTTTGAAGGGTACACGTGTTGATGATATGATTTACCTCAGAGGCTATTATTTTCTTTAAGTTGGATTAAAGAAACGTAATAAATATTTATGTTTGGGATTTTACAAAGATTTTACATTTTTTCTATAAAGATTTTCTCTAATATTAAATATATTTTAAATAAGACGATGAAAAAAAAATTAATAAAAAAAGTTTCCTTATCATCGATTAATAGTGTATTTATAGTAACAAAATACAATACAAATGAATAAAAGCTGTTAAAATTAATAACATAAAATACTTCATAAATTTTAATACATTTATCTTGTTCAAAATTCTAAATCTTAATGTTGAAATGCGAAAAACAATAACGCATTTACGTTACATTTTGTAAAGCACTGCCTTGTTGTTGGAGTAATCTGTATTTCTTTTCTGAGAGCAATATTTTCCAATTTAAGTGACAAAGTGCACTTAGGTCGGCGTGTCTGAAACCAAAACTTTACCATTTGAACTGCGAGTACTACAAAGCAAGTCACAGGCAAAGAAAAGAATTTATCACATTTTTTTCCTTTACGACAGTATCTAAAAGGAGTGGCGCTAGTAATTTATTATTGAACTTAAAGGTAGTATTTCTGTTCTTTCCTTCAGTGTTACTTACCCATATGATAAAATTACGTTTTTGCTTTATTGTTTTAAAGTTTTTGATGCAATAGCGCGCGTTGCTCGATGCGACGGCTGCTCCAATTGTAAAGAATCGATGAAGTTGTTCATCTTTCACCACGGTCGATGTTTGAAAGAGTGAACGGTATTAGCAAAATTTTATTTAGCGGTTTTCTCCTTAAAATATTTCGTTAAACGGTCGCCGCATTGGTTCGTGATGCTATTGCAGGATCGTATCATTAATTGAAGTGATCTTTGGATAGCTTTTTCTCTTTTTTTGACGTGATTTTTTCGTGGGTTTAACTAATCTATCAGTAAGAACTGGAGCAGCGTGATCGAGTAAACTTCGGGTACTTTAATTAAGGTGGACTCACGGGTCTACAGAGCACACCTGTAGTGGGCGGGTGAGTGAAAATTAAGTTTTTCTAAGTCTAAAGAGGCCTGAACGGTCCACCAGTTAAGATTTTGGGACTGGGTGAATGAAGAAAGAAAGAAAGAAAGAAAGAAGAACGTTTTATTGCAAGGTGCGCCATACAAATACATATACATGAAACACATTCATAAAATATATTATATTTAATTTCATATGCGTGCACATCACAAAAGGGACCCTGCTCAGCATTAAGCTGGAAGTTCGAGAACAACCAGCGCTGGTCTTCCGCAGGGACCATAGGGTGACGTCACGGTACTAGGTTTAAAAACGTTAACAACTGTTACTACTAACATTATCTACACTAATAAATTAAGAAAAAAAAAAGAAGAAAACTGCAGAACTTAAAACAATTATCATAAACACAAAAACTAATGCGGAAATTGAGGAAGCAGCATATACAGGAATTATAAATTAGGTACACATAAAACTGAATTTTCAAAAAAAAGCATGTGAGGTGTATTGTATTTTTAATTTTTATATAGCACTTGTGTCTTGTTTCAAGTTTCCTCCGTTCTTTTGATGTTCAAAAGGAAACTTTCTTAGTTGTAACCTAAAACTGTGAACATGTGGCAGGTTCCTAATTGGCGGAGGGATATTGTTCCAGCATTTCGATGCAGCATATCGAAAAGAACCCTTGAACGCCGCGGTTCTGTGCTCCTGGCTAGTAAACTGCACCGCGCACTGCCGAGAACCACACGATCTCTTACCTGATAGCCAACTGAACTTGTCATACAGGTACCGAGGTGTTTTCAACTTAAGGACTCCAAAAAGAAGACAAGCTAAATGAAGCTTTCTACTATGTTTCATTTTTAAAATGATGTGCTCGTTCTGAATGGGATATTTAAACAATAGCGAGCACAGGCATTTTGGTACCTTTGTAAAAGTTTTCGGGATCTTACTAGTAGACGTGGGCCGAAAACGATATCCATATAATTTAGTTTTGACAGTACTAATGAAGAATTCAGGCAAAGGAATTTCGGCGATAAGGCTTAATATTTCAAAGTAAATAAAACAATAACGAAACATCTTTAATATTGTTATATAAAACATGAAAGTGTAATATAAAACCCCTTTATGGAAATAATATTAAATAACTCTACCATAATTAATTAGTCTCTAGCTATCAATAGTTTAATATCTTAATAAGTAAAGTTTTTAATAAAACAGAAAATCCAGTTTTCTTTTTCTTCATTAAAATCAAGAAAATTAATCCGTGTTTAGTATCATATTAATATTATAACACAATAATATTCAATTATCTCATACTACGTCACTTAGTTGACAAAAGTGAATAGCAGTTAGCTTGTTAATAAAACAGCTTGTTTCTGTTAATGAATTTTTATAGAAGTTTAATACTGCTCTATTAAATTTATACAATATGCTTATTTTGTCAAGACTATGGTAGGGTAGGATCCGATTTTGGTATGAACGAAGCGAGCTAATGACAGTTTAACTTTATATCTATAATATTTAGTGCATGTCAATGACCGAGTAACCAATTCAAGCGTTATTGACTGTTCTGTTATGATAATATTTATGAACAGTTCGAATTTACATAATATTTTCGTTAGGTCAATAAAATGGCAGAACAACATCTGCCAAGCCAGCAAGTTTAGTAACATTAATATTAAATATTGGGTTATTTCTTCAGTTACTTACAATGTTTTCCGTTTACCGAATCAGTTGATAATTCAATTCGATTATGCAAACCAATAACAGTGCAGGCAGAATTCAGTGGAGTAGGTAGATAGGTAGGTCCTACGTCGGCGTACTCTACCCTTACGTTAGAACAACGTTCAAACTTCAAGCCTATTACTTCTGTATCCCCTGTTGTCATATATGTTCTTCCCTTGCTGAATATTTTTATAAATATTTGATTTCAAAACAGTAATAATTTAGGATGAATGGAAAAAATATGCCTTTAAAAAGCGGAACATTTTCACCGACTAGAAAATATCACATTTAGCTAGCGGCATCGCTGCAATAAAACACTGAAAAGCTTTCAACGGATCTCGCGATGTACTGTGATATCGATATAGCTTAAACAATGCAATCTCCTAAGATAAACTCCCAATAGAATGTAAATCTTCTTAGTGTGTCAGTAACACAATATGAAGAAAATTCACGTGAATAACGTTTATTGCCGTGGTTCTCTTGCGAGTATAAGTTACTTTTGACAAATCTTATCATGATGTTCGAATTTCGAAAATTCTATTCGGTACTTTTTTTTGTAATGTGTTATGTATTTTATACCTACGAGTATCCTATTACTACTACGTAATCTCTTTCTTATTGTTATAAAAAATGAACAAAAATTAACAGCGAAAGTAATACTGCTTGTAAAATAATTTTAGTAGTTTCCGTGTAATACAATTACAATAACGCAACATTGCCAAATTAGACAATTACATGTATTATTGAATAAATATATTTATTTATAAAGTATATAAACATAAATGTATAAAATAAACATTTATAAAAAAAATTGTTTTTATTTCTCGATAAAGACAAGAGAAATTTCATGTTATATTAATGTTATTTTATTATTATATTAATGTTTTAATTTGCAGATAAATTATTCAATTTCATGTAATATTTGATTTGCTTTACTTCATTTAGAATATTTTAAAATTAGTGAAGAAGGCAAATTTTTGTGTTGAGAGATGAAAATTTCTGTATGAGTCCTGACTGACAAAACTCCTAAAGCGATGAGTCTACAACCACGGATTTTTGCAAAAGAGTTCCTCAGCGAACTCAAACGAACTGAAACGTCATATAAGATACTCGTAAATGCGATGGAAACCCCATCGGTTACGTAGCTGCTAAATGATAATAAATATTAACACGTGTATGGTCTACAAATTTTCATTTAAAATTATCTCATATAGTGGATAAATACGAGAGTATCTCACACACACATAGACTGTCAATCAGATCAACGTATGTACGCGTGTCATCAACACTAAATGAACGTTAGGCGATTACGGTAACGAGAAACATGCCTCAGACAGGCGCGTTCCTGAAATTACATTCGCCGTTGACAAGGCTCGAATTAATTAAAGTCAAACAACGCTACCGTTCTACAAAATTATCTCCTTCGCAAACGGAATTAATAATTTCATTTTGCGTATGTTCACCAGCAAGATTGAAATGAGCGTTACATTTGAATATAAACTTGGATCTCTGAAATGTAGATGTTACCTTTTAATATGATAGATTTGAGATACCGAGTTCGAAGCGGTGAAATGAACATTTTATAGATTTATTGTTTGAATTTGTTTTATATGAACCTTAATTATTGATGATTTTGCTTTAAAATATTGTCTATAATAATTTTTAAGGATTATTTTATTTATTAATATTTGGCAAATACAATTAAACTTTATTAAAATTATGATTTAATTTATACCAGCAAACGCCAGCACTTCGTTTGGTCAGATATTTCAATGGTTTCAAGCTTTGTTTTAAATAGTTCATTATCGCATCCATTATTTTATCTGAAATATTTATTTATTTATTGTTATCTTTCCTTTTATTTATTGTTATCGTTCAACACTTAAAAATAATAATTAATGACATAATTATGTACATTTAATTTATATGTTAAAACCAATAACCAATCGATTAAAAAACAAAATAATATAAGCTATAATATTTAAACAAATGATGGATATTTAAATGGAATATGTAATAGATTTAGATAACCTATAAATTATAGAAAACTACAGTAGATACTATTAACCAACATACACAAACATAAAAAGAAAGAAATAAACTTGCCTGCTGAAGGAATACGAAAAAAAAATTATTTAAGATATAAATATATAACATGATCTTCCTATATACAAATTTTCATCGAAAGTAGCCGAGAAATTTTTGAGTTATAGTAGGAGTTATGAGAAGACATACAGACGCACAAATGTTTCGAAAATGCTAAAATTTAGGTCTGTGAATAATAAAAGAAATATTTATCACAAAATATGTCAATAAAATTAAGTATATAGACAGAGCCTACAGATTTATATAGTACTATATTAAAGAAATTAAGAGGAATGTTCTCAGGAGTACATTAAACATTGTTGTAATTATTTTTTTACTACTGCTGTAACATAACCATGTCATCGTATTATATTTCTATGGAAAAGTTTAAAATAGTTTTAAAGTATATTCTATGAATATATAGACTCCGTATACTTTTGCTTCTGACTGTCCATCTGTCTTACCAGATTTTCTCTGTATATACGTTGGTGGTTCAATTACAGTCATATATCTAAATAGAGGAATTTCGAGAGAGGAATCTAGATATGAACTTTGGGGTATAAATAAAAAAAACTATAATAATATGTTAAGTGATTGAAGACATGTAACGTATCCTCATCTATCGTTAATAGCGAAACCTGACAAAAACTTGCTAAATTTAAAATATATCGCGTATATATTTAATGCTAAAAATGCCTGGATAAATTTACAGTTCGAAAACCTATCTTATGCAATTCTGACTCGGACCTGATTTTTTTTTCTGTGTCTAAATTAGTAAAAATAGTAACTACAGGAAATAAACCGTATCATAGCCTAATAATATCGGTGACTTCGCAGCCAGAGTTCAGTAGGTTAATGAATAATTTAATTTATAAATTTATGTAAATCGGATTACATTTCCATTGTATTAAGAATAATATTATTTTTAGGTTATATAATTCTATTTTATTATTCAATTAAATCGATGCATTGAAATAATCGAAACATCAAGCCACATGATTGCGGCGAGTGAAATGTTTTTACGCTAGGAATAGAAAACAAATACAGGGGATAAGTTTGTTGCTTTCCGAATCGCGAAAACCGATAGGTAGACTGCGAACGCAAGCTGAGCCGAACGAAATCCGTACCATATTTCATGTTTCCTACGTTATGCGCTTTGTGAAAGAAAATACATTTTTCACTATCTTTAGAGCTTTCGCAGTCTACTTTCTTTATTTGTTTCATTCGGATCCAAAACTTTTTTGTTGGGATACATTAATCAGATATTCAGCTCTGGATTTTTATTAAGTATCTCGTTGGTGCAAACATCTATGGTATTGTCATGATTTAGCATTGTATTTATCGAATTTATTAAATCTGCGATCTATTCCGTCAGAAATATAATACTGTTGTTGACAAGAAATTTACAATGATGTGTGATAATGTAATAATGATGCCTCTCTATAAATAATAACTTCGTTATGATTTCTTTTCATTTACCGAAAAGAAGAAGAACAAACGACGCTTTTTCTAGATTGAAATGACATATTCAAGTGTAGTTAATTGAAAGCATTTGAAAGAACTCCGGAGAATGATTTCTAATTTGCGAACGCTTAGTAACGATTCATTTGAGAAACTCATTTGCGAGAGACCTCCCCAGAGCGATCTTCATTTGCATTTGCAGGCGAAGCGTACATTAATTCCTCAGTTGTTCACATGTACTGATTCTATATACGTAAACTTGACATCTTTAAGAATAAAAATATTCTAAGAGCTAGTAAATAAATAAGCGCACGTACATCTTTTGACATTAGCCGAGGGTTTTCTTGCGTCAAGGAAGTTGTGGATGGTGTGTATACATATTAATAAGATTTAGTGCCCAAAAACAGGGGAACGAATTTGATTTTTGTAAGATGCTCCCATGTACTGTTAATTGAGTTCATGCGGCTCGTGGCGTACCCTGTTGAACAATTAATGAGTCAATGGGATTATGTGAGCCCTTCTAGAAGCCGCAAGAATCTGTACCAGTCTGTGTAGTTTTGAACATACACGTGTATGATCATGAGGTTGTTTTTATTTACTTGATTAAGCGTCACCTTCCTTGTAGAATCAACCGCAATATGTGTAACAGATGTTTTGCTTAAGTCAGGAAACCAGCTAACAAGTGGTTTCTCGCATTCTTCTCGACCGGCCACGTTATTGATGCCTTTAGCATTGTTAATATTATAGGCTCGCTTAGAGATCACTTTCAAGAAATCAATATATTACCTTTATGCCTTATTTCAGACAACCATTCTGGTAGTTCATTTATGCAATTGAGAAAAAATATTAATGTGAAATATACAAATCATGTGTAGCCATGTCATATTAAGATGTATTTTATATGTATTAAAGTAACTGTGACTATACCATGACAGTTAAATCTTTATAATAATTACACAATAGGTACCTCGTGCCTATGAGTAAAATGTATTCCGAGTACACACGAGGACAGAGCTCCTCTTGAAAAATAATGTGTGTCGCGGAGAAAATACTCCACATTAAGTGTTCCGACCACTTCACTGGAAGTAATTGCGTTTAGAATAAGCTGTTTACGACATACTGTAAAATATTTTATTTTTCTCTATTGTATTCTAAATAGAACGCTGCATGTTATATTTAGTTAAGATATTAAATGTATATACAGAACAATGACAAAGATAAGTTTCTTTCGAGCATCATAACTGTTTCACAGCGGGATGGATCTCGGAAACATTCCTTTATGCACGGCTGAGCGACAACAAAAGGCTGTTGAAATCTGCACTCAGCTTGCATCATGAGTCGCGAAGAACGCTCAACTTTTCGAGTATAAGGGGAGCAACGTTACTGTGACATCTTGCCATCTTGCCCACTTTACGTCCTCGGGGAACACTACTCGTCATTTGTAACAAAGGGTGAAATTGCTTGGGAACATAAGTAACATTATTCTCTACTGTACGTTGACCGCATTCGAGTGCATACTAATATATAAAGCACATTTGTCTTTCATTTTGCAATAATAAATAACTGTAAACTGTGTTACTAGAGAGGTTTTACTAGAAATTATTTCTTAATTAATTCTAAATACGATAGATTCTTAATAGATCGTATATACATGTATGTATATTAGTCATAAATCATACCTCTTCTATTCGGGTATGCAGATACTGCTGTGCCATTTGCGGCTGGTTGTATTGGGACATTGCTAGCCAACTCTCCTACTCCCTGTCAATTATTTCTTTTTTAACAAACTTTTTATGGTACCAGAAAGAAGTATGAAATTCCTTTTTTAAAATTTTGGTGGGAAGTAAGGTGATACAAGTAAGCTTATCTATAAATATATTATAAACAATAATATACGAGTTTTGTAAGTTTATGTATATGCGAAAAGTAATTTCCGGAACAACGGCACCTATTAAAAATTATTTTACCATTTTAAAGGCATATTATATTAGTCTGGATGGACATGGACTATATATAATTTAATGTAATAAATTTTCAATCCGAACGAATTCAGGGCGGGCTACTACGCTTTACTAAAATTGTAACGGGATCGAATATTTACATTGAATATTTTTATTTTATTTATTTATTTATTGGATCACCAACATAAGATACAGTATTTAAGTCTAGAATAAATCGTGGCGTCGTTGTCGCTTCTTAACTGTTCTTACAATTATAGGTAACTACACCATGCTCAAGGATATAGTTTAAAATTTGAAATTAAAATTACAAAACAATTTAAGTTTAACAATAATAGTTTAGGATGAATTAGCTTAAATATAATAAAATGGAGTTAAGTGAACTAAAATTAAAATTAAAATCAAAACTAAAATAATAATAATAATCTTAAATGTCATTCAAAATGCAGATATATAAACTGTCATTATAATTATGAACTGTAATTTACAATAAGAATAAGATTTTTTTTTTAATTAGCCTTAAGTGCGCATTTATCAATGTCGTCTGCAAATGTTAGTTTGCTGTCCCTCAAAACACCAAGATCCCCTATAGCTGTTACCTTCTGTAATTTATGGAAATTTTAATGTAGTAGGTAGGTAGTAGACTTTGGTGTGAATATAAAGGTAAAACATATTTTTTTGGAATTTTTATCAGTCTGTCTGACCACTTGTGACACTAAAACCTCTTTACAGAATTAGATCATACTTAGCATTGTAGTAGTTCATAACTATGGGATATAATCTAGGAGACTTTTCATACCAGAAAATGGATATATGTTCTCGCGGAAAAGAAAATAAAGGTTGACATAGCCATTTTATTAAGAAGTCAGTAAATAAAATTTTGACTGACTGGCTGTAGCTGTTATAATAAATTATTAATGTTAATATATTATATTATGTCTCTTATTCCCAGAACTAGAAAAACTATCCCTAAAACAACGCGGGTGCTATTTCTAAATGTTAAGAGTAGATTTTCAGAAGCGAAGTCAGGATGGGCTACTAATGTTTGAATAAGTGTGCAGTGCTAGCTGTGCTTCCAAACAATAAACTTCATTAAGTGTAAGGTCCATCATTGTATTCAGTTGGACTATGACTAGATTTGTAATTTCTAATACCAAATCGTTAGAAAACTTTTAAAGTTTGAAAATAACTATACGATCTGATGTAACTTTTACACAGAAACTGTTCTAGCACCTGAGATTGTGTGGGTCTTTGCTGATTTCTGGCACAGAGGTACCAAGAATAATTCATCAAAGAATGAGTTTATACTTCTCTGCAGTAATTTTCATACATAAACGATTCAGAAAAGCCGTTCCCCATTGAGAAAAATAGAAATTCTGCAATATGAGATTAAATTTTGGTTTAATGTCACAAAAATATTTAAATGTCCAATTAACACCTTTACTTCTATTAAATCCATAGGATACAATATCATTAGAACGTCAGATAATTAATCGATAGCTTTAATAAAATATACAGTCAATAATCAATAGCTAAAGAAGACAGATTTTCCGATTCTGTAAATAATTGTGTTCTGTATTATTAACACATTTGTCCCAGCGTTGATAATGTATTTAAAGAGCGGGATGACTTTGTGATATTTTCAAACCGGTAAGTAATATTACCGTCAACGAAAAGGCCTGAAGTGACCCAGCATTAAAGTCAGCTTATCACTGAGGTCGTGATAGATTGCCGACCGCCCACCGCTTCCGTTTATTTTTTATTAAATGCCTCCCCATCTGGCTTCAATTGCGGTAACAGCTTTTTACAGTATCTCTCGCTTAATGCTACACAGAGATGTACATACTTGTAATTTTTAATTATCGAGACAGACGTTATATTTTTTAGGAACAACCAACATACGAGAAGGCTACGTTATGATAAATGGTCACCGCTGTCGGCTTTTATCGACATCCCATTGTCATCGACTCGTTGCCGGCTTAAATCCTTCTTCGTAACACGAATTGAGGAAAGGATGAAAAAAATTGTTAACTGGCATTAATATGAATAATAAATACAAGCAAATTATTAAATTTGTCAGGATTGTATTTTAACGAACGCATTTTGATTTTCGTCTTGATTGAATATTCTGTTTCAATTTAATACAAGTCACTTGTACGAAACAATTTAAATTTAATCAACAGTTATGAATATATTGTAAAAGTTGTGACAGGTAACCTACCTATCAAGTGGTTTTACATTTCAAATATA
>PDGT01000045.1:3169575-3185455 GCA_003671415.1 Megathymus violae
GTGTGTCGTATCTAACAACGCCATCTAGTCAATGTTGTCTAATTAATACAAGTGATAAGGCTAGCAACAATTAAAGATAATGCATAATGTTTATTGTATAATACTATGTACGTCACAAAATGTTGAATGCGCTAAGATATTGAATACTAAGAATGCTGAATCTTTTTGCTTTCCGTTTTAAATTTTCACCCCTTTATGCCTAATGCCTCAGTACTAGGTCTCACACTTATATATACTGTATAGTAAATAGTGCCGTAATTTATTCATATCTCGAGAGGCTTTCTTTTCCTTCGATGTTTTTATGTATACTTTTGTATGAAGATTACTAAGAGATATTGATAACATAGACGAATTATATCTTCAGATTAAGCTTAGATATTAAGCTGCAATTAAGTTGGATTTCCAAGCTTAAATCCTAGCATAAATTATATAATAACAACAAAGCAAAGCTCACCTACGCATCGTTGTCCAGAGATATTATGTACTTACTAACAAGTACTTGTGTTCCATAGAGAATTTTATCCAACCTACATCTTCACTCTAAAAAACATTTTATATTTGGAACCAACCTACATGGTCTCGTTAGCAAGGACATCGTACACTGTGGCCGTCAGGATTCTTTGTTCAGTGACGTGAGGCTACACGCGGGTTTCTGAGAATGCGGATTGTGTTTGTGGCGAGAATTCTAAGGAAGCTGCATTACAAATATATTTTCTTCTAAATGAATGTGTAAATACAATGGAGAACCGCACTGGGACATATTTGTACATAATAAGAGCGACGTTTCAATCAGTATTTGTATTAAAACTAAAATTCTTGTTACTTGTGTCATAGCCTGTTAAATCACTTAATCTGACTACATTCTGGAATATATTACACATGGGGTTCAATTCCTGCCTGGCGCTGGTAATTATGTGCACATATATGTTTGTTTTTCCTGATATCTTTATGCAATCCGCCACTAAAAATTACAGTTTACATTACAATATAAATAAACGTTCAAACGTTCACACACTCACACCCCCGCACTAGGATTCCCTGTGTTGTGGGTGGCATGGACATACACAATTATCACATGACAAACACCCATGACCCGAGAACAAACATTTATCTGTCACATAAATATCTGCCCCGGCCGGGAATCGAACCCGGGACCCCACGCTCGGCAGGCAGGGTCACTACCAACTGGGTTACGGGGTCGTCAAATACTTAAAATTTAAATAAATACTTAAAATTTATAAGGAAACTGGTATAGTCACATTTTAAATCAGACCAATTATTGTTCATTATACGGGTATTCATAGGTCTATGAGAATAGAAATGTTAAAATCGACAGTTTCTTCATACAAAACGTTTTAGGCTCAAACAAAAAACACCAAAAAAAAGAAAACAAAAGGCAATTGCAACACCGCACTAGTGGCAAATTTCGGTACTAAAAGCTTTATTCGAGAGTATCTAAACATCGATTGCGACTTTAAGTAAAGTTTAATTTAGTCTTGATTAGAATTTTCTTCACGTATTTCTAATGTGTTAATAGTGTCGAACGTAGTCGAACGAACCTAGGTCAAAAGGTTCTGGAAAAATTATACTAAAAAAGAAATAACTAAAAAAAAAACGATTAGTAATAAAAAAATTAAAAACAAAATTTAAAAACGTCATGTTGACTAATGATACTGAATACAATTTAAAAATTAATGAATTTATTTAGTAACAAAAACATTAATTTTTTTGCAAGGGTGTTTATTTGGTATAATGTTGAAAAGTACCGACGAATTATATAATTAATTTACAGTTAATATTTATCTGCAGAACATATAAGTTGTTTAAATGTATATTTTTTGGTTAATAGTAGTTTAACTTCATTAACAATCCTACTGGTAAGTGGCGATGTATCCTTGGATGATAAAGATTAATAACTAGATTTGACTCTACTATCAAAATGAATAAAATGTCTTAAAAATTGATAAGTTAAAAAAGAAATAATTGAAAACAATAATACCATCGAGAATATATATGATGATATATATATAAACCCTCTATCAGGAATTTCCTCTAGATTGTTTACTGATAAACATTTGTCATTAGTGACATGAAATGAAAGATAATCAGTCAATATCAGCAACAGGCGGCTCGGCGAAGACGTACGAGTATCAAAATTCCTGTTTTTGCTAAAATATTAGCCGTCCGTTACAGAAACCGTTTATTATTAAACTTAAATGAGTTTTGGAGTCCCAAACATTTGGTGTAAAAATAGAAATAGCTTTATTCGCATGTCTTTTTAAGAATTACGGCCGTCAATGTCGCGGAGAAATACGAATACTAGTGTAAAGTGAAATTTAGTACACATAAAAATCTACTAAATAAAGTTATGATTTCGGTAAAATTTTAGGATAAAAAAAAACAAAGAGATGCTTAAGAGGCATACAAATATATAGGGGAAAATAGACGACACCCTTCGTATATGGGACACATTCGTACAGTAAGTATGTCTGAAAACCTAAACGGCGCAAAAACTGACGATTCCTTGCTTGCGAGGTTAGACATACCGGCCGCCATTTTAACTGACGAACATCGCGCCACTCTGCGTGAATTGAACGCGACTGAATGGATTTTCACGCGCGTGAGTAATTATTTTAACAAAGGTTTGCCGTTGCATTGTCGGTAGAATTTATGTCTGTATGTATTTATGAATTAATTTATTTACGAAAAATGGCGACGGTGAATTAATTGTTTTCGACTTTTTTAAGTTGTAACTTAATTTTTTGTAAAGCCTAAAATGCTAGGATTGTCTTCGATACATAAAAAAGCCTTAATGAGCACACTAAACGCTATTAGCGTATTAAGGGCTACAAGGGGCATATTTTTAGGCGTAAGAATGCTACCACTTAGAACTTATGCAAATTACCGCGATACTGTCAAATTTCGGTTTTTACGATATTTAGATTTTTATAAAGATTTTACGGAAAATTTCGATTTTATTAACCCTATAGTGTATATAAAGTTAGCAAATGAAACTATTTCATTACGCTGCATGAAACCTACTGTAAAACCTGTTCTATTGTAAAGACCAAAATACTAAGTACAAAAAATGTAACAAGTTCGAGAAGAGCGACCACTTTCCCCTATATACTTATAAATTTAAAATACCTTGTTGTTAATATTTATTCTTATTCTTCACATTTATCTCTGAAACTGTCAGTTCTACCATATTGAATAGAATGAACTGTATATGTAATAAAGTGTTATGTCTAGTTGATTGGAAAACCTATATCGAAATCTTAAATTTTGATAATTGTAAAATTATCGTTAAATCTAAACTTAAAATATAAAGAGAGTGCGAATTTTGTGATTTTTTGTGAATGCGGATGGTAATCTGGGTATCAATTTGAAAAATTATTTTAATATATGAAAGGTGTTTTTTTGTTTCTTTTTTGTTTTTTTTTAATGTTTTTTTTTATGTCATGAACGAAGTCTGGAAGGACTGTTAGTATGTCATATATCGAAACCCAATTCTACGCGTGTCGGATTGAGAATTGTCCATTATTTTTAGATTCATAACAGCCAAACAAATTAATGAGCCATTTGTTTGGTGTGTGGTTATTATATCATATGAAAAAAAGCAATAAGAGCGACAATGACATTGACGGTTTTAGAAGTCTCATTTAAAACTCTTGCATAACTCCGACTGATAAAGTGGTTAAAAAATGTCAGGCGAAAGCCCTTGGCAAAAAGGATCGCACGAAACAACTGAAAATCGCGTAGTGAATTATCAGGGGGTTTGGGTGAAAATAACCTATGATTGTCCCGGAGTTGGGTTTAGATTTCGTTACACAGTGTAAAATAATTATATTACAAAAGTTCACGACGCTGGCCAATTTTGCTAATTTTAAAATTAAAAGAACACATCTGTTTTTGGTTTTCGTTTACTGATGAGTTTTGAACAATACGCAGGGAGTCGATGTACCTCATGAAAGTTGCACGCGCAGATGACATTGCAATATTTGGATAGTTTATGTAATTCTAGTTATTTGTTATTGTGATACATTTGTATTAATAGATTGTCCATCGGAAATTACTACTTAGTGTTGTTGTTCGTTGTAATTGTTATATAATGATGTTGGGTTAGCCCATATTGACTTTCCCAACCCAACTAATGTATCGATGTTGTAAATTGTCATTTTAGGGCCCTTTTGACCCTCGAACATTACAACGTGATGATGCACGTGAAGGAATTTAGTGGCGATTTGTACCAGGATTATAGGAGCTTTAAGGAGTTGATCCGACTAAACAATAATTTTTAACGATATATTTTATATGTGCTTATTAGTTGCTTTTTTTTATTATTATTTTTTTTATGTCTCACCGCACGTTTTACAAAGGATGCTAGTAGTGTATATATATGTGAACAATATTTTATTTGCATGAGCTTAAACAGTATATGTTACAAAAAATATCATGACAGTAATTTAATGTCACAGATGACGTTATTTGTCAATTGTTATTTACATGAAGGAATGACATTTGATATATAATATTTATTTCTGTATAGCCCATTTTAGCCCGAGAAATACAATTACTAAATGTTTCGATGACAATTATAATTAAAATTTTCTGCATCACTAAAATATAAATTTCAACTAATTCTCTGTATTGATGCCGTAATCTACGGATTTTTCGAAGTAGATTCTGTAGTATTTGGTAGATCTTTATACAAGTCTAGTTCTGTAATTCCCGCTTACTTGGCTTCTATAACCAAACCAGAATTGCATTATTCTAAATTGCAGTCTAATAAAAAATTATCTGATTGACATCCGTCATATTATTTAATTTTATTATTTACCTCTTGAAATATACCTTTCAAGATCAACATTGATTTATTTGCGATATAGCGACAGATATGCCAGTCTTAAAGTTCCTAGGTTCGAAAAAAGTCCTGTATTATTAAACGTGATAGTCAATATACTAGCAGAGGAACAGTTACCCCGAGTGCACCTATAAAGTTGTCGTATTCTCATCGAATGTATGAAACCTTAACAAACAATCGGGTGTTAGGGGCTCTTTCCATCCTAAAGCCGTTGGTCCATTCTGTTGGACGCCGCTGGGTTTTGTAATATGTATTGTACGTATTCCGGTTTCAATGTCGGAGATATTAAGCTTGTGCCCTGCTTCCATCTTAGGAAGCAACATGTTGGCGATATGCCTTTAATGTTGCGGACTTTTTTTGTACGGATGGGGGCCACGTACCATATAACATCAAGTTATCTGTCTGTTAGTTTGTCGGTTAATTACACATAAAAAAACTTCAGATGTTTTAAAACTCAACATACATACATACGCGTATACAATAAGTAGAACAATACGAGTTATATCCGTAATATGTACTAATAATAATAATAATAATATATTATTAGTACGTACTATCAATATAACTTGTAGGTAATGTAAATTTTCACTCGAGTGTAAAATTAAAAGCAGTTCCGCATCTCGATACAAAGCCAGGCTATGCATCGAATAAGCATCTCAATTGCACATATAAACAAAGGGTTTTAATAAGCTGACTATAGCTGCAGCGTGTTATGATATGATCGTAGTGTTATAACACCGTTTGTTGTAAGGCAACCACAGTGCTCCAAGCGAGCTACGTTAACGTAAGTGCAGTTTTAAGAGCAGAGCCAGCCCATTTACCCCGTGCAGTTGTTTCGTGTGAACTGGGGGGTTAAGCGATGCGACGTGGGGCAATAGTTTGAACCCTTTTTGAATGGTTCTCGCGGTTTTATGTTCGCAACCTTCATGAAACAAAGACTTTTTTATGCGTATGTACTAAAATGTTGATTATTTTACGTAATTTTTCCTTGTTTACGTTACTTGTTACACTATAGAAATTGTATATAGGCAGTATTATACTAACACATACATATACACACACGAAACTCACACATACAGCGTATATGTGTGTGGAGTGTCAATTCTACTGTGTTAATCTTCTCGTGTTCATGTTAACTCACATTAAAATGATCTACATTTTACTGCAATTTATAGTTTTATCAGCCACAATACTGTCGTAAGTGAGCAATAAAACGCACTTATCGATTCACTGCGTAGGTATTGAGAGACCAATGAGCCTGAGGTCATTGGTCGCTCAATCATGTCAGTAAGCGAACATAGCTTATTAAATAAATGGATAGATAGAAGCTATCACCACTGGCGGTAATGTCATAATATCGCTTGTAGCAATACCAAACCACAAGCCGCATAGTCCGCTGTCATGGACTAGTGCTCACTGCTGATAAGTTCCTCATATACTTACAGGTATGACTTTGATGAATAAATATATTTCCCAGGATAGCAAAGATGGATCCATTACAAAACCTGTTTCTGTCGTGATCTATTATATATGTTACCGTTACGATACGTCTATTGGATACAATAGATCGTATCTGATCGTAGTGTCCGTTGACGGAGCTCACTGGCGATAAGTCCCATAAATATATTTCCCAGGATAAAAAGGGCGAAATCATTACAATACCTATTTCTGTCGTTATCTATTATGTCTGTTACTATTACGATACGTTTATTGAATACAATAGATCGTATCTAATAGTAGCCCTTATCTTTAAAAACATATTGGATTCTTGAATAAACATTTCAATTACATTAAGTGTACAAAGAGCGCAATTTGATTAAATCTTAGTTCTCAGGATTGACCTCGTCCTCGCATAGTCAGCATTGTTATATGAAAGGCTCGTACATTATTTTAAGGAAAGTCCGTTTTCTTCGCTTTATGTTATCTAGATTAGTGAGTGATTCGTTTCTCTGAAGATCTAAAGCAACTTAAGATTCTATTTATTTGTAAAAATACAAAATAGTTCTTAAATAATCAAAAGTCAGAAATATTTAAATGACTATGATATTTTGCGGTCCAGTGTCCATATATTTGTCTGTGACATGGTTTGTTAAAATATTCTATTAAAAAAATTGTTAAAAACATATTAAAAACTTTTAGCGCTGACTTCAAACCATCATTAAATAAGTCATTAAATAAATTAAATGTATTATTTTAGTAATAGAAAAATTAATTATATTCTGCTTTACAATAGCGTTTTGGATTAGCTTATTTTTAATAATGTATTTTAGGTACATCTTTCTAACAGTACTATGATTTTAAAAAGTAACAATTACTAGTAACAAAAGTATTAAATTTCTTTTTATTTACCACTATCCGTTAAAGATTTTTTTTTGTTTATCTCCAAAATTCTATGTCATATTTCTAAGGGATATTCTTGTTAATTTGAAACTATATAAGAAATAAATCGATCTATAAACTATAAACTTCAGTCGTCGTTCTGCATATATCCCACTAAAAATGGACATTTGAAATTTACGATAAAAGCGTCGTCACCTACTTAAAATGATTAAGACCGCAAAATAAACTAATTAATTTTATTGAATAACTCCCATACAAATAATACAATCTGTAGTATTATTATCTGTATATACAAAAAAAGTTGGCAGCGTCGCGTAGCGGAAAACAAGGCCTGTCCGATACGAAAATGTGCCGCAATTACTCGCAACAACCGAACAGTGATAAAAACAACATGATGGATGAGAATGGATAATATTAGCGTGCAGGCCGTTTCGATAGGTTTTGGTTTAGTAAGCTTTTAACGTTAAATATTCATGTCGACTAACGCGAACATATTCGAAATTCTAGTTCCACAGTGACATCCATTGGTACCATAATTCGTTTTGCATTTTAGGTTTTATTTTTTACGTTGACCGGTCACTGCAACGCATCAGATAGATTGGAATTGTAGTGACGATTCACTAAAAGGTTCACCACGTCGATTCGTGTGAAAAAAGCCGAGTGTTAGCTACAAGATGTGATAGTACAATTTTAAAAATATTTTAAAAAGAGCAATACCCACCTGCTATATGTTAGTGATAATTTTACGTTTGTATTTTGTGTCGAATTGAGAGAATATAATGGTGACGGCTCGAGCTTGTTCTGGTGTGTAGACACCTGGTGTGTTGCAGTAGTGCAACCACACTTAGCAGACTGTTGTGTCGTGTGGGAAGGCTACTAGCAGAAATTGTGCGTAGAAATAATTCGGAGCAAATCACTTTAGCACCATTTGCCTGATCTCATCTGGCTAAATGTTTATGCTTGAGGAGTAAACTTATTATATGCAAGTAATTTAGAAAACTTCCATAGATTGAAGTAGATTTTAACTCAATATACGTTCACAATATTATATTGTTAAAGTTCACTGAAATCTGTTCACAATTCTGCAGCACATTGTGCTCTGATTTGAATAAATTATATATTAAGAACACTTCAGTGTATCAGATCGCACATTTGATCACAAACAGTTATAACCGTCCTTAAATTTATTCGGCTCAGTAGCATTGAAATTTAACTTCCAAGAAAAAGGAACACTGATCAATCTGACACTCAGAAAATTTTCTTTATTTAAAAAATATAAATAGTGTCTTCTTCTAGAAAATCTCTATAAAAATTTCACACGGACTAAAAATTCATGTAACTATAAAGTTTTCATGCCCATTTTTTAATAGAAACTGCAAAATGTACAAAATGTTTTCAAATCCAATTCGCATATTTTAATCGAATAATTTTTTCGCTATAAGCACCCTTCATTTCAAAACAGCCCTCAAACCCTTTAGTAGGGATCTCATCTTACTTCATGTCATAAAATTACTGAATGTGCTTAAATTCGTTATAATAGTGGTACCCGGGTTGTGGTAAACGTTATAACAGTGGCGTGTACGACTATACATAATATATAATGTACCTTTTTTTAATGAAAAAGGTGATATATACTCGTATGTTCGTATGAAAAAGGTGTAAAAACAGTTTGTTCGTGTTCAGGGTTTAGGTGACATTAGAAATCGTAAATCATCGTGTAGAAATGTTTTCTACGTAAAACTATTTATCAGTATATTTTTTTATGTTAAATTAATAATATAATATATAATAAAAATAAATTACGATAATTTAACTTATCTTCTAAAAAATATGACTGGAACATTGAAGTTGACAACAATTAGCTATTGGTATATAAAAAGTATTTCATTTTGTTAATTTTGTGCGAATATTTTCTTTATCTCTTCGCTTGTATGATATTTTAGTAACATATTGTGCATTTTAGACTAAACATGTCATTTATTCGAAGCTACAAACAAAAACCTGAAAGGATCTTTTGAAAAAGCTTCTATTTTATTTATTTTTGTACACAAAACTTGCGCACATGGTAAATGGAGTCTGCGCTTGAATACTCTACTGACGCCACGGGTATTGTTGTTGAGTTTTAACAACAACGCTATAATACAACGCTCGTATTATACATTATAACAGTATAACTAACACTGCGGGTATAGCCGGCTTATTAAAATCCAACTGAGTTTATATCGCACTCTTTGTTTGAATAGGTATTTCAGATGCTTATTTATTTGTTTAAGCAGCTAATGTGACTTTGTGAAATATTTTACGTGAAAACGAATAGCAGTTGCTATTTACTTGTTACTTATTCCTGTTGTTCTTGTTTTTGTCGTTTAATATTGTTGACATAAAGATTTGACCAAATAATAGCATAGTTACGTAAATACTATTGACTTAAAAAACACTGTTCGTAAAACTTAAACACCCATTTTCATTTTTGCAATTGGTATCGATTGTAGGTTGCCGATATCGTAAATAGTTATGATTATTACGAGTATCAGATATAGAATTAATAGCGGAATAGTTTCACCCAGTATTATACTCGTTTTATTGTTTCTTGGATTCTCTGATATTGATTTGTAAGTGAACATTTTTTAGAACAATAAGAAATTTGAAATCTGAATTTACCTTATGTACGACGTATAAGTTTTCAGAAACTTTTCACTTTGTGGTAGTGAGTATTTTGGGGTCACTGAATACAAACCGACAACCTAAGAAAGTTTAAACCTTCAAAAGGATGAAGCCTGGTGGGAACTAATGGTAATAATTTAATAGACTAAGTTCAATTTACCATTATACTCGACACAATCGAACGGATTCAGAAGTGTGCTGTGCATGTCATATTGAAATGTATTACAGATTTTAGGACGTGAGAAATTCACTTAAGCATAACCTTTCCTGGAAGTGAAGTTGCTTCAAGTGGATTTTGGTTTGAAACGTATTGGTGTTTTAGTCGTCTAAACAATTTTAATTTTTATAATCTGAGGAGTTATGTTTTTCAATTACATATAATTTAACACTGAATTGTAATTTCAATTGGAATTGTGAAAACTATTTTAGTACTATTATCTCTATATCAAAAAACATTTAGCCTTGACGCCCCCATAGCCCAATTGGTAGTGACCCAGCCTGCCGAGCGAGGGGTCTCGAGTTCGACTCCCGGCTGGAGCAGACACTTGTGTGCCAGATAAAAGTTTGTTCTCGGGTCATAGACATTTGTAATGTTATATTTGTGTATGTCCATGCCACCCGCAACATAGGGAACCCTAGTGAAAGAAAGAAAAAAATTAAGAAAGAAAAACGTTTATTCCACATAAAGCAGCGAGTAACAAAAAATAATACTTATAAAAAAAAGGAATTAAAACAATAACAGTAAAAAAATGCTGCCAATGTTTTTCGCATAAGAAAAACGAATGTACACAGGTTTGCTGCGGCGGTGCTAAAGTCACAACGCTGGTTTTCAGTGCATCCGTCTGTGACGTATAGTTCGGGTGATGGCAAAAATTGGATTATACTGTTAATAATTAATTAAAACTACTTAAAACTATTACATAACAACAAAAGGTATCAAAGTCAGATAGAAAATGTTGGTAAAGTAGTGAATAAACCAAAGAAGGTACAAGAAAAATTATATATACATACATTTGAGGGGAGAGAAAAAGCCTTTAGTATACTTATTATAAAATTTTATATAATTGATGTGAGTGTATATTTTTATGCGTGTTTTTGTATCTATATGTGTACAGCTGAGTTTGCATTTATGTGTGTATGTGTGTTGTAGGTATGTATATGTATGTATTGTTGTATGTCTGTATGTATTGTTGGTTTGTTGTTTCGAATGTTAGTGAGGGTGTGAGTGTGTAAGCGTTTATTTAAAGTTGATATAATTAAAACCTTATCCGTATCAGACAGAAATTTTCCTAAAACACTCAGTCTTCACACATGGGGTGGTTGAGTAATAAGGAGCTTTTGCTCACTAAAACCCATACAGCAGATCTTGGTCGCATATTGAAAAGCACCATGATCTCGCGAGACAGCGACGAAAAAGTTGAAAGAATTTTAAGTTTACTCTAGAAGAGTGATAATTAAATACCTGTATAACTGACCTTTATAATCGGCCCGTCTTCTTACAGAGGCCTTGTTTTTTTTTAATTCCACTCGTGTCTCGTTTTTAGGTGTAAGTAATCCATTTTTGTTTAGGTAAGTTACATGCGTAAAGTTATGTTAAGTTTATAGTTATGTTTTTTGTTTAGTTTTTATGTGTAAGTAATACTGTTATTAAAATTTTGTTGGACAATTGGCTTCAAACCATTAGCATCCCCCTGCAGACCACGGCACAATTATTTGTTGGCAAATAATTACTTAAATTAACCAACAGCTATTAGTCTATAAATCAGAATCATGGTAACAGTTTAGCCAATTTTGTTGTAAATTAAACAGCTCTTAAAAATATTATGAAGTGTAATAATACGCGGAAGCTAGATAGGATTTGTTTGGAATAGGAATTGTGAACGCATTTAACGAGGCAACAAAATATCTCTATAAAAGTTTTCAATAAAGGATATTCTGGTGTTAAAGCATGATATTTACTAATATTGTTGTGCGATAATAAAAGCATGTTATATATTCGACGTCATGTGAAGTCCATGTTCGTAATTAACAATATATAATGACTGTTGGTTCCTTTGAAAAGATCATCACTGTGAATTACTGTCGAGAAACAGTTCTGTATTTTGAGCAAAAGTTACATTTTAATTATTACTGTGCCCGCGACTTCGTCCGCGTGAAATTTAACAAAAAAGTTATTTAGTAGAAATAAAAGTAGCCTACGTTACTCCTTATTACATTAGCTACCTGCCAGTCCCGTCAAAATCGGCCCAGCTGTTTCACAGATTAGCCGGAACAAACAGACATTGTAGGTGTAAAGCGGTTATTTTAATATTACAAACAGACACTCTAATTTTATTTATTAGTATAGACTTTGTTCGGGTTCAAAAATTCATTATTATAGGTATATAATGTATATTCACTTGATTTATATCCTGTATCCATCCGGAATACTGGTTACTGACTCACTGTCGATATTTGATGCCCATATCTATACTAATAATGAAACTGTAAGGGGGCCCATTCTTAACAAATCAATTGGTTTTCTTTTCAAGATTCGAATATAGGTACGAGAAGATATGATTATCGTTAAAGAGGTCTAAATTTGGATATTTTGTTCGTCTGTCCGTCTGTCTGTTTGTCTGCCTGTATAACGTTAAAAGCACAGAACAGATTTAGTGGGAATGTTTGGAACTTATATTGAAGGTAACCTAGGACACTTTTTATCCCGGGAAATGGATCTGTTCACACGCACTTTTCCAAAGGAAAGCGATGATGGTTATGATGTATTAAGTAGGTATCAGGAGAAATCCACTACATTACAGTTATGAGGGTAAATAAGAATGGATTCTACGTCTTCAACATAATATTTTAATCCTTGTGGCCTCGGAGGGACAGTCTGAATCGCTTTCAAAGAAATTACAGTCGCACAGCGTACTCGCGCCTTCAAACAATCTCCTAAAACAATTTATTAGAAAGACTATTGTCTGTCTATTGAACGCACAGATGAAATCTTGAAATATAATTGTTTCGCTTGAATGTTTTGTAAGTGCTTACACACAATGTCTGATTTCAAAATAATTACGTTGTCTAATAATAATTCTGTTGTACACACGTATATATTTTCCATTCATATATTATATATAATCATAGGCGATCGTGTCCATTTATAAGGATCAAAAAATATTTCTTAGTTTTCTTTTATTTATTTTTTTAAATATTTGAATAAAAATATTTTATCTTACGCCGAAATAAACAAAAATTTGTTAACACCTTAAGTACTAAGTAATAAAACCTTAAGTACCTGAGGTACGTGTCCAGGCTTGAGTCCAAGCCAACCTCCTCTTCTTGTCCGTTATTCATGTCCACGGCTTCGTGGCTATGGCAAACGGTCCCGTTTATTGAGTGACCTCAGTTTAGTCGGACAGTATTCGTGCATTGTGGAAAAGTTTTGTTTACCCAAATGATCAGCTACCACCCTTTTATCTTAAAAATTGCATTGTTTTTGTATTACGACCCCGCTTTGATCTTGGTTGGCTACGCGTCGGTGACGTCTTTGGTATTATGGACGTGAATATTTTTCATCAGATGGCCCTATTGCTCGTTTATCAGTTATTGATAGAAAACAATCGGATGCTGGCATAGCTGAAAGATCGTCGCGGTGAAACAAATGTATTGTGTGACCTCAATCTGTCAAGTCGTCCGAATTCAAGTAACACGTATTTGAACGTTCCGTTACATTTTTTTTTACTATTTGGTACTCGTATGTGATAAAAAAATTAGGTTCACAGGGGACCAACGAAATGTGGAACGCATTAACATATGGACTAGAAATAGACAAGGTCGTTGAATAAAAATCATATTCTGGGTTAACAAATACTTTTAGCAACAATTTTTATATCGAAATATTACGGGTTATTGTGGTTAAAACAAAAATTGGTATGTAGTGAAAACACGAGATTGCGCAGATAGACTATATAAAATCTATATATCTATATAAATCTGTAATGTCTCTCTGTATGTACATTTCATTTTTTTATCAAATTTCATAATAAATTTTCGTTTTATAACACACTGACATCAATTTGACCATTTTAAAAATTTTTGTCCGTCTGTCTCTCTGTCTGTATTTCCCGCTATAACTCAAGAACGGCTTGACCGATCTTCGTGAAAATTGGTATATAGTGAGAAAAGTTCCTTGCAGAGATGATAAATTATATAAAATATCAGTTAATGTTCTAATCAAGGTAAAAAATATGAAATTTTTAATAACCATGTATATATAATAAACAGTCCAACTATGAGAGCCAACGAGCCGCTACTCATTTATTAAGTTTAGGAGAGTAAAAGATTGATAGAGAACTCTAAATTGTAAGAGTTGAAGTGGAAAAATTGTTTCGGAAGTCGGTTTAGACACATCAAACTTTAGCGGCTTTCTAACGCCGCATAGTCCATCGTGGCGTCGAACAGGAAGTTAGCTACGTACCTACTAGTATGTACTACGTACCTAGACTACTACTAGGTACTCGAATGTATTAACGTGAGAGACGACAACTCGCCAGCACTAGCGATCCTTTCATTGACGGTGCGTCGACGCACGCCAAGCGAATATTATTAGAAACGCGCCATCGCATACCCGGTCGTGACGCAGGCCTCTTTAAAACCAATTTATATATACCTACCGATTCCGTGTTAAATTTGTTTTTCACAGAATCTAAAGGAATAAGAACGTCAAATACATTGGGGAAAGCTGTTCTAGCGGTGAAGCTGAGACTGGATTAAGCGTAGGTAATTAAATCATTGCATTAAGTGTGCTGAAGTCATGGAATAGTAATAAGTATGGTGGAATATATACATAAATTGCATTTGGTCGACAGTCAATGCTTAGAATATCTCTTTTTTAATATTGAAAATTGGCAGAATTGTGAAATTTTTAAATAATTAAATTAATTGGTATGATAAATCGAACGCATTAATTGCGAAGGTTCTAAAGATAGTTCAAACTGTAATTCAAGACTATAATGGCACGATGATGACTTCTGTAATTACTATATGTTGTTTAAAAGATGTGCTGAGGAGTTTCTTTCGCCGTTTCTTCTCCTCATTGTTAAAACACCTTTTCGAAACGGTGGTAGAAGCAAAAAATGACGTTCATAAAAGTATTTACTGAATACCTATATGATTAAATGATTTTGAATTTGAATTTGATCAGTTGCGGACTACATGAACTCTTGATGAAATTATAATTGTTGATAATTGAGTAAGTACTCAATAAATTAATTTTAGGCTATAAATGAAAATATAATTTGTGTAATAAGCTATAACTAAAAATAAAACAAAGTTCTGCGCTATACTGGTACATCTGAGTATTTGTTTTTTACAAGACCCAACATACTAACGAGGTGAAAAACTTTTGATGGATTTTTCATGGTTTTCGGTGAAACATGACAATATTCGCTCATCGAATATTGCAAGTTGCCTATTCTTGCTACCTAGAAGAACAATATATAGTTAAAATATATTAAATTTTTTAGTTTACAGAATAAAATATTGAAAATGCACAATGCATTCAGCATAGTTGAATGTCGACAATACCTACCTACCTGCGTACCTACATTGTACTTTGTATTGCACTGTAAAAAAAATTGTTCACATAAATTTTCATTTCCACAATTCAGTATACCATTTAATTTAAAGTAGACAATAACGTTGTCAGTTAACGTAAAAAAACGTTTTATTCATTTGTGAATGTAATTCCACCACCACCATAAGAACCTTTCACTGCTTTACAAATTATTTTTTGTTATAGGAAAAATAGGCGCAGTAAAGTTCATAAAATGTATACTGAAATATTATGAAAATTTATTATGAAATATAACTCGAGTATGATTTGACAGATGGAGTTAATTGTTTTTGTCGTGTACGTTTTGTTATAGGAAAAATAGGCGCAGTAAAGTTTCATAAAATGTATACTGACATATTATGAAAATTTATTATGAAATATAACTCGAGTAAGATTTGACAGATGGAGTTAAT
>PDGT01000046.1:0-105353 GCA_003671415.1 Megathymus violae
TAGTGACAGTCGAAGTTTTTTTTAAAAACCAAAAGGAGAACACCCTCACAACAGTACGTACTCGTATGTACTCCGAACATACAGCTCGGTTATTACTTAGTCGCTCGCTTCATAATTAATCCGTTGCTTTGATGCTTACGCCAGCGAGCTTATATTCATCTCTTTGAGATTCATAGAGAATACTGGTATCGCGGGAGACGGATTTATGGCTTCATTTTACAACGATTTCTAGGTCGAAAGCTCACGTGCCTTCACACACTAGTATTGGAATTCCCTGGATTTATAACATGGAAATAATGTTCAAGTACCACCAATGAACGTTTGATCCTGACATTCGCATTCACAAAAGTCTGCCCCGAATTGGACGGATCGGATGGGAAACGGGCTTCTTGTTAGATGCAACCATACAAACTGGTCTATAGCATGGGTATAGGGTTAGGGGATACCCTGTAATCACTATCTAATGAACGCTTTGTTACGACCGGAGAGGCAAGGCCAGAACGGTCGCAGCCAAGCATTGTGGGGAAAAATGTATATTATTTAAATTAAAATAATTCGCGTAAATTGGATATTATTCGACAATAAACTAGCAATGTAAATTATCGTCAAATTTTATAAAGTTTGTGAATTTAACGTGTACAATTTTGAGGAGGGTGTCATGATCCGTACGACCCCCAGCCCGCTCGGACCGCGTCTGGTGAAGAAAAATGAATGGTGCGGGTCGTGCGATGTGTTCCCGGAATTGTAACAGTGTTTCAGTACAATTGTCCAGGGCAAGCGCTTAGGAAAATTAAACACGCCGTTCGCGCTATAAGGATCATTTTGTTACGATATTATTTTCTGTTACGTGAGAACCCTACTGAAAAGATACAACGTTTAGACTATGTAGATTTTCCCGATGTCGAACGAAATGGACCACAGTAAGTTCTTACACTAGGGCATTACTATGCCAGATCACCTTCAATAATCAAATACGTACATTGATAGGATTACCTCACTTTTAAAAACTAATAATATCGTACGGATTTCGAGGATTCTTCACAAGGAAAACACCCTTCACATATTAGCACAATATGGATACTCGTATACTAATGGTGACACTGTCATGGGTTCGAATTTGTATATTTGTATTTTATCTTATCTATACAGGCATAAACATATTTATTAAGAACTAGCTGTGCCCGCGACTTCGTCCGCGTGGAATTTAACAAAAAAGTTATTTAGTAGCAATAAAAAGTAGCCTAAGTTACTCCTCATTACATCAGATACCTGCCAGTGAGTCCCGTCAAAATTTGTCTAGCCGTTTCAGAGATTAGCCGAAATTGTAATAAATGTTATTTTGATATATGTACCGTATATACATTCATATGCATTTAGTAAAAAGCGGTTATTTTAATATTACAAACAGACTCCAATTTTATTTATTAGTATACATTTTGCCAGTCTTCATGTATATAATACAAGTATAACATTAAAGCTACCGAACAGATTGATAACATAATCTAGAATATGTTTCGTACTAGGAAATGGATCTAATCCCGCGAGATTTTCCAGAGCGAAGCGAGAGCGTTATTAGGAATACCTATACAATTTTTTATGAATAGATCTCTATATTTACATATAAAAAAATAACTTCTTACCGTGCACGTGGGTTTAAATAAATTACATAATACTTTATAGTTTTTTATTCAATGTGATTTTAATAGTAACATTGACACAATGCCCTGGATATATTTAGAAGTCGCTTGTTAAGAATCGTTTTATCATTCAAGGTCAAATAATGCGGCCGGCGCCGACGACGGTTTCAATACACGAAGGTCATTCTGAAATGTTGCTTTTGCATGGATTATACCTGTGTCTGTGTATAAGTAGATATGTTTATCTTTGGCCATGTGAACTGACATTTAATACGATATTTTTGTTCTTAAATAAATTAATTTGTGTATCTTCTTTTAAAAATGGAACCTATATGTGGGTAAGCGTATTTTATTCTATTTTTTTCCTTTTTGTAAGGTTTGGTAGTTTTTGTTATCTATGCAATTATCCAATGATTAGTTGTCGGTGTAAAAAGTGAGTTGTCACTATCAATAATGACAGTGTCGGTTGCGAAAATGTAACGATTGTGGCAGGATTGAATTATGAAGTTAAAAGAAAATTAAATCATTATTATTTCCAGTTGACGTTTCAAGCGATATCCCACATGAATTTTTCGTCGTTTCTCATTTTTAAAGACATACAAAAAAAATTCATTGAAATGCGTTTCCGATCTCCTCAATGCATACAACGATTACATGCTAATAACTTTATACGTTTTTAGGAATTTACGTAGTGTTCCTGAAATTCAATAATTCTCTCCGCCTTGGCTGCTACGTGCAAGTCGAAGTCACTCTTATTAGTCAGCATTTGGAGACCAGAAGCCGAGGGAATTATAACCTTATGATGTAATAATAAAAGAGCCTTCAAGCCTTCCATGGATCAGTGGCGAGTGAATCGTGATTTTCAAAAGTCATTATAGAGGATTAAATAATTATCACTCGTAACCATAAAGCCATAGTGACGGTCCAATTAATTGCCGTGTTCATGAAGGCCGTGCATTTCACTTCGTTATTTTTATCTGCACATCTGCGCCGGATATGTGCGCTTAAACGAAAATATCTACTTCGTCCATTCTCTATTGGTCTATTGGTCATTTTACAGATTAATTAGGACAAAAACATCTTTGAATGTTTCCTTATACCGTTTATTGTTCTTTTGATCAGTTCTTTTTGTTTTCCAAATTCGAAATTCCTCCTTTTTTAGTTTGGATATCATTCTGCAGTTTTATCTCCCCTGGAGCAAGACATCTGTTAGTTTCAACGGTTTCTATTCGTACATGTTAGCATTTATAAATAAAAAAAGGAACGTAAAAAGAAGTTAGCTCGCAAAATGTATATAAGTAACTATTTGTTGTTAAAGTAAAATAGGTTTATCTAAAAGGGTTGATAAATATATGTTAAAAAAAAAAAAAAATAAAGATTGTCATCAGTTGTCATAAAAGAAAAGAAATGAAAAATAAGATAGTTTGAATCTAACATTACATTAAATATGCTAAATATTTAAGAAGGTATTTCAGGATATAAAACTAAGTACTCAGAATTAAAGGAATGATTCCTGGAGCAGATGTTTTATTATAAGTATAGTTTTTAACATACGTATAGATATTTTTTTTCTTCACCTGCTTACTTTGTATTCTTGTCCTTACCGCAGTCTGGTTGCACAGCTGGAGAGCCAGTAAACAAGCCGGATCCTTCGTTTCTTGGCCCGCAATGCGTCCTTGACGTCATCGGTGTTACTGACGTGATACATGGGCGGCAGCGACCTCTTACCATCGCGTGCATCGTTTGCTCGCTTACATAAGAATATATTAACATAAAAATGACAACTTCCGAACTGTTCTCTTATACAATATAATGATAAAAAAATGTTTTTAGGCATATGTTTAAATTGATAACGCCTGAAAACGTTTAAAGACTGATTTGTTTTGAAGAAATTGTTCAATAAACTCGATCTAGTTTGTCATGCTCTGCCATTTAACATTCAAGATAGCTAGCAGTATGTCTGTACAAAGATTTACTTTCAATAATAAAACATATTGTTCGTTTTACATCTTGCGTACAACAGAATGATGGATGAGAAAATAAAACATTCTAAAAAGAGGTTAAACACATTTTGTGGTTAGAAGTACCTAATTGAGTAACTTGTATTTAAAACGGTATAGTTATGTTACTATCGTGCTGCGGTAAGCCATTTAACCGCTCGGTTGCGCAATGACAGCAATTCGGTAACAGCTGTGATAGTTAATTATTTACAAAGGCGGAACTCTGTTGAAATATTGATTATTTTATCTACCCATCTGTCTAAAACACAATTATATTTACGATTCGCTAACAGATGCATTGCTACGAAGCGAGGGATGTGTTGGGCCACGTCGGAGCGAAGGAAATAAGCATCGGCAAATTGTTTCGTTACAGCCTAAGGTTTGGTGATGTGTGAACACCAATATTAAACTATATAGATTTTTTTTTGTCCATATTTACAAATTCCTGAAATACTCTACAGACTGTATGTTGTTAATTCTTTAACAGAATACTCGAGAAACGGATTACTCAGGAATACCTACGTTATATTGTGCGATCCTAGTGTCAGAGGTCCTAATACCGCTTGAAGATCTCCGACCTGGCTTTACGATTGCTTTTTAACAATTCTAAACTGAAAACCATGACTTGGAGTCCCTAAGCTTAAAAGCTCTCAAGAAATATTTGTTATCCACGGTCCGCCATCCAAGTACCGACGCAAGCCGTTTATATGAAAAGGTTGTAGAAAATGCAATGCAGTTAAGTGGAAATATCAAAATTTACCATTGTCCTAGAGGCACAGCCATAGGAACAAAACTTTTTATAGGTAAACTTAGTCTACTGAATTACATGATCTTCGAAGTAAGAAGATGTTCAAGATCTTCTTTGCTTCTATGTTCCATGTATGTCTTGGCTTAACTTACACACAATTAAACGAGGTCTTTATCTGTCTCTTTGAATGCGATGATTTCGAAAAATACAGCCCCGACTTTTAACAATAGATACAGTGTTTTAGGAGAAAAATTTAGATGTGTGAGGTAAACATGAAAAATTTATAAAAAGCCTCATGAAAACGATCAACGACTGTTTCGGATGAGGTGATTAGGTGTACTCAAACGCTATGTCTTCGAAGCAAAATAGGGCGAATTACTAGTTGAATATAAAATGGTCACCCACCAAAGTAATATTACAGCGTACACAATAAAAAATAAAAGGACGGTACACATTTAATATTCGTTAACAATTACATAACCTTAAATGAGATTTTGAACCACTTTTTTCATTTATAAATGTTAATAAATTGCGTGTAATTGCACACCACGTCAAATCCACTTAGGTTAAATTTTGGACTGCGTAAGAACCATTACAACGGTTTCAGCGTTGAAACAAGTTTGCGTTGATGTTGTTTGATGGCAAACGAGCAGTCAATGGTGACGTGGTAAACAAGTCACAACCGACCATCGACATCATAATCATGAAGGCATCACCGACTCGTGTTACCGCCCTTTTAGTATCAACTATTATTTGTTGACATAAGTCAAACTATAGACTTATAAAATTATTATTGAATTCGCACATAACTTTTACTCTTCTTTAGAATCGCTCCTTTAGAATTTCATTCTACAATGGAGGCTCACTGCTGGCCACGGGCTTCTCCTCATACTTAAGCTCATCACCATATTGCTTGAGTAAGAAATATTAGAAGACCATGTGGGATTTATGTGTTGCATGTCATGACTCGAGGGTACGAAGAAGCACCAATGGTCTATATTACAACTTTATTGTCTTCAATATATGTACTTTTACACTTGGTATACACACGTAACTGTTTCTTGCTGTTCTAATCGCTTCCGTATTCGAATGCCGAATGACTACCGAGCTAGCCTCGGCAACGATATGTACGCTTTTTGCGTTTTTTAAATTTCCTGATGTTATCTTGTGGGACAGTCGAACAACAATAGAAAACTTCGAGACCTGATTGGTAGTAGTAACAGCCATAGTAATCGACATTCGACCTTGTTCTGTGAAGTTAAGGTTGAGATTTGAATAACACGATGAAGTTGTTTCCTATTTTCGGCGGTTCGGGAATCTTCGTGATAATTAATGCTTGTAATAATTCTCAGACTTCGTATTATAAGTTTAAATGTATTTATTTATATATACTTATATTATTGTAGATTGCAAATATGCTTAAAAGAAATAATGCTAGAGGCATTATAAGATTTATATAAATCAATATTATTATTATTCAGTAATCACATCCGCACAATATTTCCGTACAACACCAAAACGTACATACATAAGTCATATAACCTTGGACGAGGTGGGGCGTTCGATATTTATGTGCTTCACTGGATACATTAATTCGACGTACCAGATATTATCGTAAGATAACAGCCTTTACTCGTTATGTAGGCCTTCGGGCAGCGTGACCGATATCTCTGCTAAAAATATTTTTATAAAATTTATTTTAATCCATTCTAAGATCAAAGAAAAAAAGTTAAAACAAGAGAAAGGAAATTATGATAATGGATGCAAAGCGAATTAATTCCAAACGCAACTGTGCCGTGAGCCTTGGCCGGACCAAAATAAATACGGTTGCATTGCCGGCGCGACGCCGTGCCGCGCTCCATGTCAGGGAAGCGAAATTAAAATGTACTATGTCACCGCTAACTTGATTTGTTGCTTTCTGGGACCAACTAAAATAAACTAAAAATAATAAAATACTTTTACGAAGTTACGACAATGTTACAACATATGTGTACAAATATAATTCATAATAAATTTAATTATATAGTTTTATTATAATTAAATTTTTTGTGCTTCAGATGCCGAAAAAGGAACATACTGTTTTGTTCTTTGAATTAAATTTATAATTGTATAATCTATCATTGCTGCAAGCAGCAAAAAATAATGAAATTATATCTAACACATATTTCTATTGAATAGACATTTTATCACTTAAGAGTATATTTAGACACTTGTCGGAAATGTGTTTTTTATTGAACATATAATTTGTTTTATAATTTAAGTGTTCAGTAAATTCTTACTACAGTAACATAGTCGAACTACACACTGACAATTTTAATATTCCAGTACATATTTATTAACTGGCGACGTCCGCCCTCGCTTTTTCGCATTTTATTCATTTGAGGTCGGCCTTCCGAGGTCGGACTGAGAAGTAATAGGAGTATTAAGTATAAAGCATACATTGTTCTCTGTGTTGAATTGTTACGTAATTTGTAAATATGACGTCCTCTTAATGTATTTCGTGGGTTTCTTATAATATTATAAGAAACATATGGACAAACACAAATTCTATACATAGGTCCCACGATACCGAAATTAGGGAAAAATATGACTTGATTTTGAATTTTATTATTATTGCTTTTCCGTAATTCCATAATCCATAATAATACCGGTATTAATATTAATAACAACATTGATAATATAATCATTACTGTTCTGCCAGCATGGGATTGGGGGAGTATTCTAATACGGCACTTTAAGTGTTTTTGGGAGGACAGTTACGCATCTACTTCAGCATAAGATAACTTTGTGAAAGTGACAATTATTATGATCTATTATGATTTATGACGATGAAAGTAATTTGGGCTAAGTTAATATGCGAGGTTGACCAATATTTTGTCTAAGAATAGATTTCCAGTTACATCGATTTCAGATTTTATGAGATCCCGTCAGAATAATCAGACCCTAAAGGTCAGGTTCACGAAATCCATTTCCTTAATCATTACGTTGCAACAAAAAGTATTGTACTACGTTCTATATTGGGAGTCGCAACGCTGTTTTTTAGAACATATTTATTACACACATGGCTCTTAAAAGATTGGAGCTGCGAACAAATTAATATCGTTACTGTACTAATATAATGCCTCCGTTTAATACCACATATTACACGAGATCAGACACTTACAGGTCTGTGTATTATCAGATGAGATAGGTATCGATATCAATCACCCCTGAAGCACTAATCCCTCGAAGCACAGACGTAATTATGTGCGTAAAGCAATATTGTGATGCTCATAATGTAATGTTAATGGTTTGCTAGTCTATATCCATACATAATCCTAGTAACTCGGTTTTGATTCAGTTAACTAACTTGATCACGACACTATAAAATAAAATACAATACAATGATTCCCGCAATCCAAACCAGGGATGTTATGGATATGAAATTTGGAATCTGGATATCGATACGGATATATGAATAATATTTTACCGGCTTCAGCTACGGTTACGGCTATGCAATTATTTCGGATTATCCGATCGTTTCCGATGATTTCGGTTACGGCTACGAGTTAATTATGGCTTGTAAAAAATATGATGTATTTAATAGGTAACAGTTTGAATTTATTTCTAGCTATTATTTGGTATTATAATCATGGAAGAAACCTTAAAAATTTAATAATAATAACGTCCAAATATGAAAGCTACGCGGCTAGTGTATCGGCTGAGACGGCAAAAACCTGTCATAACGTGTTTCATTTAAACTCTGCCCCTATCTTCTTATTAGAAATTTCTTATCAGATTCGGTTACGGTTTAGGATATATTTTACTTCGGATATCTCAAAGTTTCAGTCACTGTTACTGAGCTCGATAACATCCTTGATCCGACAATAATTATTCTTTTTCACTAGGCATTTTATAAATTAATCATATATATTCCATACGCTGGACAAGTTCTTGTTAAACTTAATATTTGAAGTAAAAACCATATGAAAGTCTGTGCGATTGTTTTTGAGATTATCGCGTTTAAAAAGACTTTTATTTATACCCGGTAACAATTTAATCAGTAAATTTACATGGCAACTGTAATGTGTAAATATTTTTTGATGATTCATACGCCAAATTAGTCAGCTAAAACATTTGGTTGTATAACAGATAACACGAAGTTAACCAGTTGTAGATGTAATGACCGTAATAGTTGGAGAAACTCAAAATGGTCACAAATCAAAATCTTGTCATTAAATTAAAGTGTATGACTCATTTAAACAGGACTTATCGTTTTTAATGAAACTTTGGAAGCTGTTTAATAAAACCTTCCTTATGCTCTTCTAAAATATATTTTAAATACTTTGCCGTTTCATAATAGCGTAGTTCCTTAACTAACAATAAAGATTGTCTCTACCCCTACTCCCCTGAGTCCCTACTCCGTTAAGGCTTCATCTCCAGATATTTTTTTAAATTTAGTTTTAATATATAATGTGTATCGCACATTTGGGTAGAACTATAGAATGAATGAATGAACGATTTTTCCTGCAAAATCGATCCGCGGGAATTTTTTTTATTCCAACATTTTTGCCCTCTTTAAATTTATACATTCTTTTCAATTTCTTAAGTTCTGCCTCATTACAGTTTTATTATTAGTATAGATGTTTTCGTATACGTTGAAATAATACAAAAAAAAAGTATATCGACAGTAAAATGATAAGTGTGTATTTACCTTTATCCAAGAGATCCCAGACAGCTGGAGGATGTTATCGCTTACGGGATCCGCCCGTTTTGCATCTCATTTTTATTTTACAACCCCATTCGCCAGCCACCCTCTGTCAGGGCTGTTTCTGACAGCACTTTACATGTAATATTGAATGACAAAGATTACGTCGGTCGAGTAGTTATGTTTCGGTAAACTCTGATAACTTTGAACGCTATAAGAATGTTTGTATATAACAAATATTTTAACGAAAAAAAAGAAATCGCCTTCAATTTGAAAAAGGTGAATTTATTGATTTCATCTCTTATGTTTCAGCCTTAGGGCTGCTTTTTTAACTAAGAGGGACCGAATAAGAAATATACCACATCAAACGAGTGAATCGAGAATATGATATTTACGCATAAATCTATACATATATACATATACTGATCGATTTCTGTATTGCAGTAAGCATCACTTAATACTTAAAATTTGCTTCATTGCATGCCATTAATAAATAAAAAAGTTATTAATCAATATATGTATTTCTAATTCACAAAACGAGAAAAATACAGATGCTATTTTTAAGCGTAAGGTAGTTTTAACGAAGCGAAGCGAGGGCATTTGTTAGTAATAACGAAATGCTTTCAAAATCAATGTAAAAAAAATCAAAACCAGCAGTTCATCTAATATAAAGCAACGATTTATCCCACGATTTTTATATAGTCATTGGAAAATCAAAATTGGTTTAAAACGACAATTATCAGTTACCAATTGAATTTAAGTTATATTCCAAACTTTTGAAACTGCTCTTTTCTAAAGCATAAAGCGTAAGTAGTCTTCTTACTCATAGTTCAGTGGTTTATACGTCGGTTTTTAGACTGCGTCAGACTCTAATATCAAATTATGTGGGTATTAGAATGTAATAATCGTTGGCATGAAGAATAGAATCATGAGGAAGCCCGACCATATTAGACAGTCCTCCACAATGTTCTCAAACATGAGCGAAGTCTGCTAATCTGTACCAGCCAATGTCGTGTACTATGTTCTGTATCCTAATTAGTCACAGAAGACCGGGCCTGAGGATAAGGACATTTGTGGATTTTATTATAATGATATAGAATTAAAAAATAAATTACATAAAACGATTACACGTAAAAGTCCCAAAAGTTTTTCAAAACATTTTAGCATCGAAACTATGAAATGTTGTCTATTAACTTATTATAATTTTTTTTTACACTCGTCAACCCTGTTCTGGCATGGAGCAACAAGTCGCCCGAGATTGGCGTTCGGCGGTTAGATAAGCAGTGCCTTACCAGGCTCGCGAAATTTGAGAGTATTAATATTGACGGTGTTATAAAAAGTAATACCGCAGTAATACCGCTGTATTACTGTTGCCCAGGATCTGACATAAGCCATCAAGTATCTTAGCATTAGAACTGGAGAGGTTTTATACCAAATGTATTTTTTTCTGATGTCCTTATCTTAACAACAGTCGATAAACAAGCTGACGAAAACCCTAAACACTGCTGGATATTTAGACAGTCTTAGATTCATCACCGGAGTAACGCAAACAAGCATGTAATAAACACGTTTCGTGCGAACACGTTTCGTACGATTTTACAATTTCACGATTTATTTTGATCGGAAAGATCACATACTTAGTCGATGCGTCACTAGAACCAAAGAAGAAGTCGATGAAAGTACTTCTTGATTTGCTCTTCAACTTTTCTTCCAATCGAAAGTCGTTTGCAAGATTTCACGTTTAATTCACTTTAGATTTAGTTTCAAGGAGCTGGTTGTTTAGTAACTTTCAGTGGAAGACCTGACGTCATTGCCACGGTCATTGACCTGAATGATGGTATGAAAGAACGTTATTGAGAATGGACGTACACAAATATGACATCACAGACACACATGACCCGAGAACAAACATTTATTTGTTACATAAATGTCTGCCTCCGTAACCGGCTCGTCACGCTCAGCAAGCAGGGTCACTACCATCTGAGCTATAAGATCTTCAGTACATTGGCACGTTCATTGACGTACCCACCACGTGCTACGGGTACAATCGAACGGCGTAGGAAATTAAGGTGCTGATGCATGAGAGCATTAGCATGCGAGTATTATTTATTAAATATATGCTATATTATGTGTAACTACCGATTTTCCATCCTTAAAAGGTAATTATTCCTATTACCATTATAAATAGTTTGAGCGTGAAAACTTGAAATTGGCTTACCATTTCTACTAATAAATATATTGTACTTTATGTTTTAGCTGTGAGTGTTCCAAATAAATAAATATATGGGCTACAAGAACGTTTTAGTGTCCGAGTAGAAAAAGTAAAAAAAGCTTACATTACTTAAAGCTCGGGAATGATTTACAGTTGTCACGCATATACCGATTTAACGTATAATAATGATGAATGTCAACTCTTTCTGTTTTTCTCCGACCATTACATTAAATAAACTACTAACTATTCTCGGCGAAGCCTCCACAACTACATAAATAACGTACTTGAGCAGGGTTTCCAGGGTAATGCGAAATAAATTTAAAGAAACAAACTCGCTTTTACATTTTACGTTGTACTTTTAAAACTCGAATTGTAAGAATAAATATTGAACCTATTACCAACAATAATCTCATTTCAAAACCACATACATAGATTGGTAGTCTCCTAAACGTTCATGTAGTCCGAGACTACTCTCGCGTTGATATTTCACAGACAAGCTTTAGGAAATCGAAATTATTTCTAAGTTTTCGTTCGATTAAGTGAAACAACTCAAATTTTCCTATTACTAAATAGTAACTATGCTTCAGTTGAAAAATCAATAAATTATATTGTTTTGTTAACTATCGTAATACTTTCAATTGTAATATATTTTTCATTGATATATCATTCATTAAAACTATTATGATTTATTAGTGCTACAACCAAAAAACATTAAACCAATAATACTCGTATTATATAGGAAACATTACCTATCAGATTTACGTCATCAAGGAAATCAAAAAAAAAAATGTTTTCCACTGAAATGTTAAGTTTTTGATGCAACTCGATTTGATTCATTCAAGCTTCAGTGGTATACGCGTGGTAGTGGGATGTGTTTCGTGTGACTAGAAGTCGTGATTTCAATTCTGCGCAGCGGTCGACTAAAAATACGGTTTAGACATTTGGAGTTACCAATGGCGAGTCGTGACTGTGTGCTCTCGGCTTAATGGCGAAATATTGCCAATACTGTTAGAAAGATATGTACATTAGTTTTAAAAAGAGTAGTAAATGATTGCGAACTTCGAACTTGGGAAATGTTTTTTTTTGGTGAAATTTAATAGTCACTATACGTAAATATAGCTTCTTAAAAATGTTAGTTTTATGCTGTTGCTGCAGACCGAAGTAAAACTTACCCTCGCGGTAAATATTTACACCCTTAATCCCGAATTACAAAATGCCTTGAATTAACTTAATTCATGGCAAACTATAAATACTAACATCTTTTCTTATTCTTGTGTTTCTCGAAGCGAACCATAATGGAATGAACTCCTAACGCAAGTGTTTTGGTTGAGTAGTTATATAATACATTCTAGACACGTCCGCTTTGTAGCGCGTCTGAAGCATAAATGAGTATTTTCATAAATCACGACCCCACGAATCCCCGTAAACCATAATATGTAGATCCTATGTTTACTGACAATGCTATTAAAGGATTAGTTCCCTTTGATCTCCAATTGTACGATATAAAAATGTATGAAAATCTCTTTAGAAGTTTCCGTAGATTCCCAGGTATGAAACAACTTCCATTATTGCGTGTAAGTAATAAATTTTAAAATTTAACTGTTCTTGTAACTAATTTACTTCTGATATGCAATAGGCGTCGATTTTCTGTAGTCAAACCGTATGATACCCACAACGAATTGTTTAGTTAAATATAGCTAGTGTCAGTTGTAAGTGATTGGCTAAGTTGGGCCATAAGGATGTTCGGAAATTTGATGGGACACAAGCAAGCAAGGTAGCAAAATTTCATCACTATATACATTTCCATTTAATAATCCATTTTTATCCGATTTCTGTACAACGTTCCGTTGTACCACGTCGTAAAAGTTTTCGGGCGACATGAGAACTAGCGGCTCGGGTTCCCCAATAACAAGCCCCATTATAAATTACGTCATATATCGAAGAGGGGTCCACAACGTGTCTATCTACTCGTATCTAATAGCTTTTCATAGTCCATTGCTGGACATGGCCTCTCCAAACTTGCGCTACCCCGAGCGATCCTGGGCACTCTGAATCCAACTCCCCGCTGTTTTCTTCAGGTCATCAATACACCTGTTTGGGGGGCGACCTTTGCTCCCTTTTACAAAGATGTAGCCGCCATTCTCAGAATTTCCTTTTACATCGGTTATCAGTCCTAAGAACGATTTGTCCGCAAATTGCCACATCAGCCGGCTAATTCTGCGAGCTGTCGGTAACGTTAGTTCGTTTATGAATTTCATCGTTACGTATCATGGCTCGTGGCGATATAACTAACATAATATTCAACGAGTAAAATCGTGTACCTAACTGGGAAGGAGAACGAACGAAGCTTTTGACTCAGCTTCGTGACGTCACATGTACATAATATTAAATAGTATTAAAACCCTAAACTTCAACTCTGATTCAAAGAATGAGTTCAAACGCCATGGTCACAAGGTAATGAATTATATTAAACATACTATGTCAGTCATCTTATGTTTTGTAATATTGTTTTTATTTTAGAAGTTCTTCTAAAAATTGCAGCATTGTGACGTCACATCATAGAAGGGGGATTCAACAAATGTAATCACTTGGGACAAGGATACGAAGTCATTAAGTTCGTGTGACATAATAAACCCAGTATTGTAGCCATTTGGAGAGTATGTAGTTCTTTACTGTGTGTACTCTGTTAAGTAAGAATAATTCTTATCAAATAAAAAATACATACTTTTAGTACTAGATGTGAAATGTGATTAAATGCCGTGATAATTTACTTTGGATCATTATGACATTATGTTTTTGAACTAAGTTTTGCCTCGTATAAATTTAGTTGACGTTATGATTTATAAACTAACCTTCACCCTTCAAATGTGCTTGTCTTTAAAAATGTTTTGTGACTTAATATGTATACGCGCGTGTACTTGGCTAGAATTCAAGTCCTACAGTGAGGGAATTTCGACCTTTGCTACGTTGGAATGTGGCGTATAGTCGAACACTAAACAAATTTAGTACGGTTTCTTGAGAAAGTTGTCGCTGAAATGTAGTCATATTATGTAATGAGACAATGTATATGCAATATACGTTTCACATATGTATGTATGCTCTCCGTAATGGATGCTTGCATAAAACTTTGTTCTCAGTATCAAATTTTTTATAAATTCTACGATGGAATCACGACGTAATAAAGGCCCAATAGAAATTTTGTTTGCTAGCTATTTTGAAAATAACTAAAAATAATTAGTATCAAGTTCAATCTAAATTTTTAAAGAAATAAGGACTGAGAATTTCTGATAATAATAAACAGTAAAAAATATTCAGTTTCAATTGAAATTTTAATGCTAACAATAAAAATAATAAGCTTCATTTGCTTAACTCGTTATTGGAAAATTGTTATGAAACTTAAAACGTCGTAATTCCATATAAAAAATAATGTTAAGGGAGAAATTTGATCGAAATAATAAAATGTTTTTTACAGGTAATCCATCTTCAGTAATGGAATTACGTCCTCAGCTTCAGTATAGCTATTGAAAAGTAACGTAAGGGTAATATTTTCTTCGTAGCATGAAAAATAACGGGGATTCTCTGTTTAATCACCTAGTATGAACACTTGATAGTAAATTATATTATTGTTGGTTATTGTCACATATAAATATTCAATTGTTGTGATATTATTTTCGGTTCAAAGAAGTCGTATGTATTACTCCACCATGTTGGTCAATTCGCTCATTTGAAACACATGTAAGAACATTCTTCAGAAATCGCAATGTCCAGGTTTTCTTACTATGTTTTAAAGAGAGTAAACAATTATTTAAAACTAGCTGTGCCCGCTAATTCGTCCGCGTGGAAATTAATAAAAAAGTTAGTAGAAATAAAAGTAGCCTAAGTTACTCCTTATTACATCAGCTACCTGACAGTGAAAGTCCCGTCAAAATCGGTCCAGCCGTTTCAGAGATTAGCCGGAACAAACAGACAGACAGACAAAAATTGTAAAAAATGTTATTTTGGTATATGTACCGTATATACATTCATATGCATGTAGTAAAAAGCGGTTATTTTAATATTACAAACAAACACTCTAATTTTATTTATTAGTATAGATATAGATTTCAAATACTCACATGGCATTAAAAATCAAAAGATACGTGTAGGATTCGAACTCACGCAAACGAAAGGGAGACAAACTTTCAAATCACAGGTACAGTAGGGTTACCGACCATTTCAAATCGTGTATAAACTACTGCATATATACATATTTATCTACACAATCCTGTATAACGCTATTGACTCATGTTGATTTTATAACTGAAATGGACCTAAGATAGTATGGCTTTAACCATTACCGGCCCAGTGCGCAGGACTCTCCTGGCGATCGAGAAGGCCTAGAACGTACATCGATCGATTGAGGGTTGGGTAACCCCAATTGTCGAAAGGCTTAAGCCGCACGAAGGGCTCCGCCATAGCTTAATGACTGCTAGGATAAAATAGCTAAACGTACACTCGAAACAGGGACTTATTTATGGAATTTTAACCATTGACGGTCATTAATCCAACTGCCGATGGCGTGCGAAATTACTTACAATTAATACAATCCTTCGTGCTATGGTTAAACTGTAATGAGTGATTAAGATTTTTGTGTTTTTTCGAATATTACGACAAAATTTGATACATAGATTATTGCCACGACGAAATTACGATGGCGGGGGAGGATGACATTAGATATAATAATGTATTCATTGAACAAAATAATTGATTTTGAGAATCAGAATAAATCAATTTAAGTGTAGCGGTTTGTCATCTAACAGTTTACAAGCGGCATTTACTAGGCCTTGGATGTTCGCGGAGATCGGCGCGACCTTTGCGCTTCCCGTTAATGTCAAATTCACAGGTATCTATCCGTGCCGTGTGATGTGACCTTTGTAAGTTTAGTGTCGAGTTTGGCGTCTAGGTCGAGGGATGAGCGAGTAGCGCTATCTAAAGGATTTTGTTTATACAGAATAGGTTTTTACAAACAATTTAAAAAGGATTCTTTGTGTTGTACCATAATTTTTTTCGGAGAAACGGCGGAGCAAAAAATATCTACTACGATGTAATTAATATAGTAAAGCATTGATCCTCATTGTGGCTTCAGGGAAACACATTGATTAAATTACCAACGAAAGTCATCCACCAATTTATTGCGAGAGCTGAGTTGATTTGTTTTTTTTTAATTCCTTGTCATTGCTCACTCTTAAACTTACTGAACGTGTTCTTATTCAGTGCGACAAAAATGTGTGGTCCTAGTAACATTTTTACGTTACGTTTCGTTATCTATGTATCGTGAACAAGAATCATTCTTGAAGCATTTATGAGCCAATTATTAAACGTATTATTACGATTGCTTTCACTCTAAACTTATACCACGAGCCAAATTTAAATGATGGTATATGTACATCCGTAATCCGCAGGAAATTATTATTTTTGGTGTAAGTGAGTGAAAGTTTAACTTTACCTTTAATGTCGGTTGTTTGATGAAACTTGGATACACTTCTTTTTGAGGTGTTGAAATCGTAATGTTTTTTCTGTTGGCTGGGATAGCACTTAAACAGTACGGTGGCGGCAAGTAGAACGAATAAAAACATTTATTGTAAGGACATTAATACCGTTGTGAAGGGCAAGAAAACCGGTGTAAGCGTTGAATCTTGTCATTTTCGGGGGCTATATTGAGACTTGGACTTATATGCTGGTTAAAAGATACTTTTTCTGAAAATAATGGTATCAAGACATTTAATATTCATTAATTTGACATATTGCTTTACAAAGAAACCAAGGCTAAATAAGATCAGATAAAGATGGGCCGGTAAACCAGCAATTAGGTTATTGTAATCGACCGTTATTTAGTATTAGCAAGCTGCCGCTTCGCTCCGGGAAAACTGCCTTGCGCTTCGAAACAGTACCTGCATTGTTTTTGATTAATTTATAACTTTTTTATTTATGGACGGATTGAGCTGAAACGAATATTAAATGTTAAGTGATGCTCAGTGCAATACATTAAGTAAAACCATAAGGAAATTGGTTAAGCCGCTTTTGAGATTAGGGCGCACAAACGCGCAGAAAAACAGACACAAATTCTAACAACTATTGTTTTGCGTTGAACTTGAATAAAGGCCCGTAATAATAGTTTTTCTCATATACCCTTCAAGTACGTAAAGCGATCAGTTAATATTTTATTATGTATGTAGATAAACATATGAGTACATAGCACGAGATACTAAGAGATTAAGTAATATATCATATTCACCCATTGAATACATGATTTTCTTCTTACAAATATGTAAGTGATTGGATCTCCTTCCATTATTGAGTCTAAACCAACCTTGACCGTGCGTGTAATCCCTACAAAGGGTCGCTAGTCTAGCACCAGTTTCATTCCGATGGTACTAAGGCGCCGTGATGGAATATTTTAACCTTCTTGGATAGTAACCGCCGGCCTAAAAATCAACCATGACTCGCTTACGTTAAAGATTTATTCTTTTCTTCGTAGTCGTCAATACAATCGGCTGTTATTTTAAATAAAATAGGTATATTAATCTACGCATAGTCTAAGCTGCAATAATATGTCACTGTATATGACAGTGTAAAAGATCCGACTAAACTACACTGCATAACTTTTCGTTTCTAAAAGGGAGCAAAAATTTGTAGGATAGTAAACTTCATTACGATGACATGTAGGTGGTGTTGGCGAATGACAGCTGTCAAGTGACGTCAGTGACAGAATGTGTTGTTAGAAAAAAAAGATATTAAATAAAATACGTCAATGTTATATATTCGTTGCATTTATCATCGTGTAAAAAATTTTTTGCTTTAGTTATCATTATTAAATATCTCAATATCGTATTTTTATACATTAGGTAGGTAAATTGATGTGGTGTCAATAATTTCAAATTCGTAAATTTTTTAATACCCTTTGACTTAATCTCTAAAGTTTTCAAATAATTGTGTGATTTTGTAATAAAAGCTGAATTAATTGTTAATTTACACGTGATTCATCTTCACACTTGGACATTTCAATTATAGTCTATCAATCTGTACAGCGACCAACGGGGAATAAAATAGGTACGCAATAGACAGAAACAATGGTCGATCTTAAAGGATAATTTTAAATAACAAATAGACAGCAAAAATCTTCTTCAAAATATCGCTTTTACTCACAGATTATTAATTTTAAATCTGTAGCCAATATAATTATTATATTGTGAACACGTTTTAATTATTAAACTGATTTGTATAGAAGAATCGAAAATTTGATGTCTAAATAAAATACAATTTAGCAACAGTTCACAATAAATGATATACCTATTCTTATTGTTTTATGATTAATTTTATTATTATGATTTTAAGTGTGTTCGCTTTGTAGGTCAATTACCATACTCCTGTGATGACAGCCTTCTCTAAGTTACATAGGAATGTCGTTATGTGTAGAAAATTTCATGAAATGCCATTGCATCTTGAAATTGCTGTCATTATATCCAAATTAACAATGGTTTGAACGGTTTCCTGGTCGATCGCCTGAGTTCAAGTTCGCTTGCTGCGGTGAAACAACACGTGCCGCAACTTAAGTTCTTCTTTTGTTTTCAATGGTGTGTACGGAATGTTAGAGTTCCGTACATGACCAGCATGGTGTATTAACCCCTTTATCCTGACCCGTCACAAGAGCCCCGTGATGGAATAGCACTGGGTTGAGATGATAATGAATAATTTATAGGTACTCACCCAAATCCAAAGCTGTAACGTTAGTCAAAACAAAACAATATAGAAGAATCACTTTCTTTAAACGCTTATTTAGTTTCCCATAAAGCTGTCTACTCAGATTGTGCGGTAGAAACAACTTCATAGTTTAATCTAGTTTACAAAGCCTCTCAGCGCCTTATCTAGCGAGCTGCAGACAATTAGTTTTCAGATGTACTGTGTAGATAGCTACAATGAATGTGTTATGCAGCAGAGGACGTAAACGCGCGGTTGAAACAATTACAATGATCACTCCTAACAACAAACAGAGCTTTGTTAACTGACTTGGAATTGGTGTTAATTAATTACAAATGGAATTTTAACAAATAAGGTTTAAAGTCATTAACGATCACAAATGATCGTTAGAGCAAAGTAACTGCGGGCGCGAAAATGAGACCGCCCGAACTTAATTATCCAGCGATTCTGTACTCTAAAGGGACACCATAGCGGCGGTTCGCGGCTGTACGGATGCATAGTAGGTACTCGTTCATACATGTCATCGTCGTTCGTTAGTATAAGAACTTGGGAAACGGGGTGACATGAATGTTATACCAATGTCCCGAGATAAAACAGATTGTAGATAAATTTAAGTTTAAATAGAGCTCGTCAGTGATCAACATTGTAGTTTGTAACGCGATTTTTACTTTTTAATGTTACGTAGGCTAGACACGTCGAGTTTTGCCGTTACACTCAGTCTACCAACAAAACAGTATTACGTACTTTTCCGGTTTCAAATAGAAAATTCATTTTACTTGCACTGTACGTAACATATTTATAATTCAATCAATAGCAATCGCTTCCTATTTCAATTATAAACTAATTTATTGGATTTTGTTTTGTTCAACGATGTAATCTTAAAAATCTGTTTCCTTTTCACATGATGTAGCTTTGAGCGCTTTTCCCTTAATAGCATGCGTATTATCAATTAATTTATTTCTTGAATACCGTAAGAAAACCTGCATAATAATGATTTTAAACTTATACCGCACATTTTATCTGTACAAGATATTTATGATTTTTTAAATTTTACACTGATATTTCTACTCAATCGTGATTCACGATTCTATGTAATTTTGGTCGAAACTCATATTAAGAAACAGTAAATAGAGTATGAATAAGTTGCCCACAATATTCAGTGTTACTGCTACCACATGGCCCACTGGCTAATTCATTATTGCGGAGTACTCCTATAAGTACACCTACCTTTCGCTTAGTATTAGGAGATTCAAGCACCACGTAATGATTAAGTATAGATGTATATGAAATTATGATCGAATAAAATTCGAACTGAATCGAATCGAAATTTGTACACTTAAAACCGTGATCTTTTCTAAAAAATACGAATTCATTCGTTAAAAATATTCAAACCTTTATTGAAAAAAGTTCTGAAACAAAAAAAAAACGTCGGAAAGGTTCGAAAGCTCTTTGATTGAGGTGTTTTTGTTTTGATTTCGACGCTTAATTCTGCCATTTTTACTGTTTAAAGCCAAAATAATACGTGATCCTATTTTAGTGTAATATATTTTGCTTATTTAGTACTAATTTAATTATTAATTGACAAGATACAGCAAAAATTATATATATGTATATATGTTATATATTTAAAACGGTATTTATACATATATTGTATTATATTATATTGTATTTTTAATTAAAATCTTATACACCGCCATAGTCGCTTCCCAATTTTGCCTGAAGGTTGACTGGCAGAGAACGTTTATGGCATTAAATCCGCATTTGTTCCATTGTCAATTTGGGATCATAAGAAATAAATAAATTAACCAAATAAAAGGTGATGTACCATAAAACGAGCTGTAAGGTTCCTCAGTCAAGACGTAATTAGCGTAACTTAAACAATAGTAATGAGCACGAGAGGTGGCGCGAAATATCAAAATATACTAAACGTGGGAATAATAAATACAAACATGAGAAAATAGTATATCTTTCCGTTACATCTTTAAAGCCGACTTCTGAGTTTAACAAGTTTTAGCCGCGTTGTATGTCTGTGTGTTCTGTACCCCAATTGCATCTCGGATTCGATTCCCAGCAGTGCAGGTGTCGATGTTTCGGTAAAATTTTTATTCTATTATATTTATTTTCTGTTTTTTTTTTTCATTCAATGCTGTTTATGCATCGACTGAATAACGAGTAATGGACCTTTACAGAGCATGTGTGCTGCATATGAGACTCATAACAGACTTATTATTTGTGCTAACAAATTAGAATTAAGTTAATAAAAATCCTCATTTAAATTCTCTTGCTGTTTTTGTTGGGGTCCTTTTGAAGTGGACTGTATTTTGGAAGATGTAGATTGAAAAGTAGACTCTGTAGATGACAATTCTTTATTGGAAGACTTAGCACATATACTTTTACAAATCAACAAAAGAGTAATAATAAAATGTTGCCAACTATGATACAATGTATGAATTATTTGTTGAGTTGCCAATGGTTATAATTCTATAACTGTCGAATATTTTTAATTGTTTTTTTCCTAAGTTGGTGCTGCTTTAGCCACCATGTAACAGAATCATGGCTCAAAAAACAGTAAATATAACGATCTCATTTTATTTATTGACATATATTGAAAAACTTGAAAACAAAGATAATATATCTGTTATTAAGCCCGTATTTTTTACTATTTAGGTTGATAGGTTAAACCAAAAGCGCAGGCTAATAAATATATATTTAAATATTTCTTGCAATCAACGGTTGTTGTACCAAGATTCAAGAAATATGGTCAAGATGTCAACGAGATGTCATAATCTATGAACTCTGCACATTCCGTGAAGATAAAAGTTTCAAATAAATTCTGATGGAAATGTTATATTGCATCGTTTTACCGTTGATATTAGTTCAGCTGCTGTGCGAACAAAATTATTACGGCTCTTGAGCAATGTCCAATCAAGTGGACCGCCTGATCATTGATCTAGAGATACTGTCTCAAGCCGGAACTATTCTGTAATTAAACGCTGTTAAACCCAATAACACTGATCCCTTAGATCGCTTCTGTATTAAATGAAAAACATAGTACACAAACTGATTTAATGATTAGTCTCAGTATGATCTGTGCAGAAAAATAGTATTAGATTTTTGTGGTAATAGAACATTTTGTCATTGGATGCCATGAAAGGAAACGAAAAGGAAGCAATAAATAAAGTTGCTTGTAAATTGGCACTGAGCATTGCAATATCTGGGTATCAAAACTTGGTGACCTCGAAGGCAAGCTGTTGCCGAGCGAGGGGCACTGGGTTCGATCCCGGCCGGGACATACATGTGACAGATAAATGTTTGGTCTCCAGTCGTGGATGTTTGTGATGTCATATTTGTGTATGTTCATATCACCATCACATACACACACACACGGGGAATCCTAGCGCTAGTGTGAGGGTGCAAATGCTTAAAAAATATCACTTATTATATGTTATTTGTTAGTATGATTCGTGATTATTATAAAGGATTATTGACTTGTGTTTGGTTTAATATGTCAGTCTTAATGGCAGTTCTGAGAGCTCTCCGAACTAAGCTCGTTAGAACTTTATTATATTATAGAGTTACGGTACGTTTAGCTTCAGATAAGTACATTTCTAGTGTCAGTACTCAGTAATAACTAGCAGTGACAGCTTAGTCGGCACACAGGGGCCCAGGTTCAAATCCTTCATAAATTTTAATTTTCAAGTTATGTGCGTTGTTATTATGGTTTCGATGAAAGCAACTATCTTGAAAATGTGCCTATCAGTTTTCTACAAAATATTATTCAATGTTTGTGAAGCCCGTCAAAGCGAACAAGACCAACGTAGCGGACTGTGGCCTTCGCATTGTATAAAGGGGTTATGGGTTGCGATCAATGTGTTGCAGATGTTGCTTCAGTCCTCATAAGAATCCACAAATGGCCATTGAAAAGATATGCTATGTTCGGTAATACAAGCGATTGTATTTAAAATACAATAAAACACTAATCATGTTTATGAAAAACATCACAAAAAGTTGCGGTTTCTTATAACGGAACGACGTAGTGACTGTCTTTAAGAGTTATTTACTTTAACAGACGTATCCAAGAACACTTGCCAATGTCGTAGTCCGGCGAAAGGCATAAAAACAAAGGCGGGTATTCGGAAAGGAGAAAATTACGAAGTTTTTGGCTGGTCGTTTAAGTGCACAAACTTGAGATATCAAACTTGGCAATTGGACCAAATACGAGATGGGCTCTCGAGAAAGGTTTCTTTGGTTTCAGTTGTTTTGACAATATTGTAACAGTTGGGAGAATCAGGCTAATAATTGGTTTTGTAACGTTGATATTTGTTAACAAATTGTTTTATTTTATGGATTTTTTTTGAGAAACGTGTTTATTGTGTCCCTCGCGGCTGGCAGTGTGTCGTTAAAGACTGGGGCTTCAGATGTCTACCGGGCTGCGATGATACCGAAGGTGACTGCTCTGCTTTATTTGTCGGCAGCTCATTAAAAAAACGGTAAACTTCGTGTCGGACCACGCACAGCGTGGGTTCCGAACTCGAGATGATTAATGGGATTCATGCGAAGATTTTTTTTAAATACCCGACAAACAAGCAGATGAGACACTTGATGGTAAGTGGTCACCGTCGCCTATTAAAATTAGTAACACCAAAGGCATCACCAATGCGTGACTGAAAGTATTCAATACCTCAACTAGGGAAAATCCTGGTTTTTAAGTCAATAGGAAGCCATGAGCATTAACATAAAAGAACCGAAATATAATGTTCCTAATAGCAGCTTGAGAAGCTGTGATGGTGAAACGATCGTCCCACTTGGAACCATGGAATGATACATTTATCAAAATACCAAAGTCTAAATAACTTATCAAAATTTGTATGGCGAAATAAAAGTTAGGTGTAAACAACTTAAGTACCTTTGGAAGGTTTTATTGTCAGGCAATAAATATTTTCAGTCCTTCGAAACCATCTAACAAAAGTGCTAAGTCCAACCGAAATTCGTTTGTAAGTAGATTAGGACATTTCGGATCTCCTTGAACGCTGTCGTCGCCAAGTGATTCAAGTTTCTTCAATACGTTACAAACGTGATACGAATATGAAGGACTTTTACAATTAATTCGATTAATCAAAGTTATTATTTATTAGGTCATGTTTGCTTCTAAAAAAGTGTTCTGTGAATTAGGTACAAGATTCTTCGAGCTTTTAAGGGCTTCTTTACTGTAAATGTCCAAGCCTATTCATCTAATAATATTTTCTTTTGCGTCTGCCAAGATAAATAAAACGAAGGAATTAAAACAAACTAACGTTGCATGATGAATAATGAATCGGCAGAACTGACCATCTGTAATTTGTTATAGAAAACGAAGTTATTATTGACTTAGCTGTGGAACTAAGTATTGATGTGGTTGTTGGTTGTTAATAAAGATGATACAAAGCCATTTTATGTAAATATCGTTATTATTTTACGTCGGATTCTTGTTATTTTAATTTACTTATTTTATGAGCTTTAAGTTTCACCCGATTAGGTTACATTTGAATCTATTTCTTTGTACTATTAACCCCAAAAAAGATTTATCTTTCAAGTCTACTTGGATTCACACTAAACTAAAATTGTTTCGTAAGCTTTCTATTCTCATTTCAGAAGCATGTTTTTGATTTATACTTATACACCGACATAACATTCCGATTGCAGCACTAGTTGATTGTTGTAAGATCAATCTGTTGTGTAAACCCGTAAGCAATACTTTCTTAGTTGTGTAACAGATTGATCAATTTGTACATCCATCCATTCCATCCAGCGGTGTCGGTGTCAGAGCTTACACAGGACTCTTTGTTTCAGTGAAAGTGCAGCTAATAGCCCATTGTTTGTCACTACTTTCTATTTGATCCGGACCCGTTTGTACGTTTGTCGGCGTGACTTTATCGCCATTGCATCGTTAGATATCGTGCCCGTACTAACTTCAATGAAAGGTTACTTGCCTTTCAATGTACAAATTGCAAAAATGTCTTTATAGACATGGTCAGTTCAATTCGAAGTAATTTTTGCTTTTGTAATTTGTTGCTTTTGCTACAGTTTCAAACAAGATGCCTATAAAGCAGAAGAAACTGAGCACTATTCTCTACTGCACACTTTATAAAATAATCGTTAAGTTCAGGATGGGATACATTGATATTTACAGATAACCCAATAAAAAAATGTCCCTTTCTTAATTTTAATAACCTAACTATATTATTTGGAATATAAAACTGTTTTACTTACACAGTTTTTGCCTCTGTATCTTCACTGTGCTGAGTGAGGACCGTTTTTTCCGGCTAACTAAAAGTTTTAATTTCAACTTTGAAACTTTTATTTGCAATAATAATTTAAAATATGAATTTAGCATTATAATGTAAAACAGTCTTCAACAAAACTATAAGATAAATGCAATAAGATAAGCTCAAGTACAGTATAAGAAATGGCGGACGAACGACAGTGTCTTTACATGACTTTCTTTTGTATATGTTAACTGCAGCAAACTTAAATTTATTCTTTTCCCAGAACTATTTGTGTAATAACATGATGTCCTCTTTATCAATCAATATTTGGGTTACTTGGAGCACCTCTAAGTTCAGGTGGTCCTGGGATCGATACCATGTCAAATTCAAATTCAAATTCAAAATCATTTAATCACATAGGTATTCAGTAAATACACTTATGAACGTCATTTTTTGCTTCTACGTACGTTCTTCTACGTTCTTGTCGGAACAGATATGTACATATATGTGACAAACATTTGTTCTTGGGTCTTGGTTATTATTATATTTAATTCTGTATATTTCTGTATATATACTGCAACGTGGATTGCTGGAGTATAAAGTGGCTAAGTTGTGTCTCGGGAAAGTTTTGTACTTCTTTTCCTGGAAAAGCAATACTGAATTGTCGTTGAATTCTGAAAGATTCTTGGGCCTTATTAACGTCATTGAATGATGGGTTTTAGAGTCTATATATTGTATTTTTAAATGAATACTTGATAACCGAGCAGACGGCCCACTTGTTGGTAACAAAGGTTATTGAAACAGTGTCGGTCAAAAAGGGAAACGGAGAACTTGGCATTTAATTGGCACTTCTCTGATTCAAGATCGTTTTTACTATCTGTCTCATTTGAGTAACAAGAATACGCATCTAACCACATCATAATGTGTACCATTAGAACATAGTTACTACTTTTTGTAACAAATGGAAAAACATGACTAAAAGCCATAAAAGTCTCAATCAGTACCAAATAAAAGTCTAAACTTTTAGAATTTGGTACTCGTCGTTTTTCGACTGGGGGCTTGAGAGCCAGTACTTTTCTTGTATCTTATTATTTCTTGGTCGACAGAGCATCAGTGATAACTTGTTACTAATGAGTGTAACTAATATCTATGCGCGATGGTGACCCTTTACTATCAGGTGGGTTGTCTGCTCGTTTGTCAGCTATTTACTCCTAAAAATGTATCTCGTCTCTCTTAAGGTCTAGTACCTTAGTAGTTTAATAGTTATAAGATTTATTTTAAATAATTTACGATAATATTTATATTATTTTACTGTTTAACCTCTCAGTATTTACGTTATTACTAATATAATTTTATGTACCCGCAATCCCCAGAGGTACGCGTACCCGGGATGGGAATTTCTGTTCTAGGTAATAAATATTCCGAGATTAATAGGCGAGGTAAGGCAAATAGTCAGAAAAATATCAACATTTCCTCTCCCTTCAAGATTTATTGATGCATTACTATCAAACAATATACTCTAACAAGAGTTTGTAACACTAACTTCGTTTCCAAGGCCGAGTTCCCCGCGACAAGTCTCAATCAAAAATTTATGCTACGGGCGCGCTGATGCGATAAGTGAGTTACAGATCCGAAGAGACTTGAGTTTTGTTTCGAATGTAATGGAAATCATAAATTGCATTAAATAATTAATTAATTAAAAGTCTTAATTATACTGTTGTGATTACCGTGTTTTCTTTCGCCGAAGTGAAATAATTGGTGAAATTTCCGGGTGTTACATGGCGCCTATAGCCAATTGTTGTAAATAAATAACTCTGATTGTGGTCCCAATCATCGGTAATACTTCTATGGATTGAAGTGGAAGAGCTGCCACATTAGATTTACTAGGTAAGGCACCTTTTTTCACGATGTTTAAATGTACTTCAGACCTGAAATAGTGGCTGCTGTGTAAATTTTCGAATGAAATTGCACAGGTGATTTTTTTTTTGGAAATTAGGACGGGAATTTAGATAATACAGCAAACATTTTTGATTGGAGAGAGTGTATGCTGATTATTTTTTCTGGCCTGGTCATGTAGTCTTCTTAGACGCTAGCCATATCTGTATTTATAACTAACGATACTCAGTACATACTCATATTATTATATATTATAGATAAATATATATATCTAACGCAAATCAGGGAACTTGTCTTGAGGTATCCTACCATGGCTTGCCTCCACAGCCTTAATGGACTGCCATGCTCGTGGAATAGTCCTTTGGAATTATAATTATTAACAATCGTCCGTCAGCCTTCCAGAAAGATATCTTGTTTTTTCATTTAGCTACCGCCTTCCCAAGGAGATCAGGAGGTCCATCTCACTGTTTGTCAACGTAACATATTGTACCTAATATAAATGCTGCATACCTTCGTCACGGACAGATTAATTTCTCTGTGCGCATGTGTGTGTGCAGAAAACGTACGTACACACCCATACCTATTACACACACGTTTCCTTCTTCAAGTTCTGTAACGAGTTTCACTAAAGAATTTTGTTCGCCGCACGCGCTGTTCCGGTGAGTTATAGACCCGCCGGGTTTTGGGTTTCATTCCGAATGCGATAAATTTGCTGTTTTATTCCTTGAAAAACTATTTAATTTGGTAAAATATTTAGTATAGGACATGTCGGAAGGCAGTAAGGTTAAAATGTTTTTGACTGTAACCATACATGTCGCCGTTGAACCACTTCGTTCTGGTTTGCCAGTGGTATATAGTTAAAGTAGGAACCGTAGCAACTGTGTCAATAGGTGTTTTGACGATTTGGAACGATGCAAGATGCACTAATATTTGTAAATTATGAAATTATACCTTACTTCGGTGAAGCATAATAGCTTGAAAAAATCTACTTAATTTGTAGTTCCGAAGAAGATTCTCTATGGCGTGTTGGAATAATGTACCACGAATTGAGGCTGTGCGTGACAGACGTCAATCATTCAGAGTTTAATTAAGTGGTTTGAAACTACCACATCACCATGTATTTGAATAAACGAGTGTCAGTTTTGAGTACCACATTACTGTATGTTATTGCACACTTAAGGCCATCTAAGGCGTCACCTCAGATCTGACCTCTTCAGTAATAACTGTAAAATGCAGAGTTCACAATGGATAACATCGTTACAAGCATTGCCATGCGTGATAATATCTAATCATGTTCTAATATGTTCTCATAATTCTGACGTTACATTACATTACATAACAAAAATTAATCGCCTCTGTAATCTAGGGTTGGCAGCTCTCGGAGACCAAAAAAAAAAGATACATATTCGACTTTAGGTTGATAAATAAATATTTCCTTATTTTCTTCTTTCGGATATTATTGCTGCTGCAATCTCATTTTGTTCATTACACGTATTAACAGACCATAGCAATAAATGCGCATCTGTAACCAGTCGCAAATATAAATATATATAATATACTTTATTGCACACCGATAGATTACACAGAATCACGGAAATATTCAACCTATGGTACACATTAGCACATTACTATGAGGATATTAGAATATAAAGACAAAGTAGATAAATTAAACATCAGATATTTAACAAACAAGTGTTGGTTCTCGCATCTCGGTTAATTGTCATATATTGATTAGGTATATCTACGCTACGCGGGAAATGGTTCTTCAAGGGATATGAACATATACGCATTTTTACTTATTTATGATATACATAGTTGACAACCCTATTTATAACAGTTATCACATGGCTACAGAGTGTTTGATAGTTAGAATTGCCGTGCGATTTAATTCCGCGTTAAAAACTGGTGGCAACGTACGCTGTACCGCTCGCGAGTCTCGATGACCCATTCCGTTGTCGCTTGCATGCCGCACGTACGGCTTTTACTTTCAACGACAGCCAATGCGACCGACACTATACATATGTTGACCGCGTATAGTACGATTGTAAACATATTATGGCATCGCGGACGATAGCCATTTCAATTGTATCGTGTATTTACGATTTTCTGTTATTTGTTTATTTCGACTCAATCATGGTCCTAGCAAGGCGAATACGATGTGAAATACAATAAAACGTGTGTATCCGCTGTATTTATAAACTGCCATGTCATCTGTATTCAATCAATTCGCTGAATTCCGTGTGACGCGACAGACAAAATTGTCGGCCTCAATATCACTAACGATAACATTCATTATAATTTTTAAACATTATTCAGTCATAAATTCATTTTTTAATCATTGTATTAATGTAATGTATTAAGCAAGCAAAAGACCAAACCGGCCACGTAGTTGATGTGAAGTCACCGCCGCTCATGCTATGTCAAATCGGTGACTTATGTCAACTTAAAAATTTGAAACGAACATTTTGAAATTTGTAACGTCGTCATCGGTAAGATAATGTACATTGTCTAAGCTGGTTTCACCAAATAGCAATAACTAAAATACCTCATAAACCATATTTGTTTAGGTTGCTTTTATATATCTGGTTTTTCTAAGCATAACTAGAATAAGGTACACAACAAATAATAGTACTGTGTAGTTTGCAAAATTATCTGGAATTTAGTTATTGCACTTATCGCAAGTATGACGATAGATCTATGTGCTGCGTTTGATTCCCACAGCCTTTAAGTCCTTACCTGTTACTGAATGGCTATCATATAGTTACAGGTTATTTAGTTTTATTTCTGTATATGTATATATTGTACAGATTACATAATATTTCGTTGCCCAGTTTTCGTAGATGTTTCATAGGTGTCTGCGTTGCAGTGTCGAAGAGTCGGTAATAATGCGAGACCCCGCTTCCTTTTTGGTTGGCTGCTTCGGTTACGCCTTATGTGGTGGTGCGACGGTGGTCACTTACCATCAGGTGTCTCATCTGCTCGTTTGTCGACTGGTTACATTAAAAAAAATGAAGAGTGAAGATTATTATTCGTTTGATTAATTGCTTTTGCACTTATTTCTTTTCATTTGCAGTCGTTCCAAATTCTGGATATATCTTCTCACTTGAGGAGAACACATGCGTTCTCTTGGGAAGGGTCATAGCACTCATTATCGACTCGGAAAGGGATCGTCACCGAGTTGTCTCGAGGCGGGGCGATTATGATACGATTCCGATCAGTGTGCGTTGCAGTAGGGAGTTTCATACGAAGAATACTGGTCGGTTCGACGTGATACGTTGACGATCAACTCGGACATCAACTCGGAGAAGATATGTATGCTATGACCCTAATAGGGTTTTTAGTGCACTGTTATAAATCGATGTTTTATATCGATAAGTCTGTATATCGAATCCCTATTTTATTACCTGTAAATCAATTATATATCTCCCCGCGGCGCTGCGAGTTGCCGTCCATTTATTTATTTGAACAAGACTGAACCGTCTTTAAGCCAACACAATGTATCGTTACTTGTGATCGAAGCAGCACGACATAAACCTATTTTTGCTAATACCTACGGCCGCCTCGACCGAGACAGTCACAATATAAAACCATGATATTCAGAACTAGAATATAATAGAATACAAATTTCCTAACCTAATTGTCTCATCAGTCTAAAAGAAGCGATTCACTATTTCATCGCTTCAATAATATATTCTAATGACAGCAAACGTAGTGATCATTTTCAATTTGAGGTAAAATTAACCTTCATTTTTTTATTGTTGTACTGTTCTATACTTCCTTATATCGGCTCACTCCCGTACACACTGCCGCGCATCCGTCTCCGTCCGCAGTCCCAATAAGACTGTCTCTCCAGGGCAGCTAATGCCCTATTTATTACTTGAGGGTAGGTGTAGACACCTTGTTCCCCCTCCACGTCACATTGTGCAGCGTGTACGCATGAGACGACAGAATCTACATTTATTGACATACACTACAATTGTTAAGAATTTTTTGTGCATACACTCTCCGGCACCAGTATTTCCTATGTTGTGCGTCTTGTGTGTGGCATATATGTACGTTTGAATATGACATCACAAACCAAACGCTAACGACTCGAGAACAAACATTTATCATTATCTGTCACATAAATGTCTGTCCCAGTCGAGAATCGAATCTGCGACCCCTCGCTCGGCCAGGAAAGTCATTATCATCTGCCCAACGGGGTCGTATTAATGGCCAAACAAAAAACATGTTATATTTAATGTTTTAAATATTGCCATGTAATCCTATTATGAACAAAGAAACGCCTGTATACACATATTCTTGTCCGCACATGGTTTCTTTGTGTCGTGTGTGCAATGACACAGGTTTTTTTTGTTTACAATGTACAGAACAACAGACTAGCAGACAGGTCGTCTGATGGTACGTGGTCACCGCCGTTAATAGATGTCCGCAATAGTAAAGGCGTCTCTGACGCATCGCCGGCCAAGATACAGGGGAAAGATCCGCTTATTTCTAGCGCTATGACACTGTCATCAAAAAACGTAAAGAATTCTAAAAAAAAGATGGCAGCTAGCCAATATTACTCGCTTGGCTAGTAATATTGTCTGTCACACAAAAGAAAGTAGATTTCCCTAAAAGTTCAACCCAATACAGCAATTTATTGACGTCTTCTGTGTCACATTAGCGCTCTTTTGAATTTGAATTGATGTTTCTGCAATAGAGCAAATCTTCAAACTTAAACTATATTTATTTTTCTTATCATTTCATTAAATGTCGCTTGTCGTTCGTCGTTTGATGTAGAAAAAGTACGTAAGCGACGAGTCGGTTCCAAACTGTACCTTCCAAATTTATTATTTAAGGCTTTAAAAGCTATAATGGTCACTGATCCGTCGAAGCCTCTTAGTTTGAATGGCAGAATCTTGAAAGTTTAATAAATCGGCCCTTTGGATGGGTAAGCTTTGTACCTTGTGTTACTGTTTAGTTTGGGAGGAATTTTCACAATATTTTAGTTTTAGCTTCATTAATAGCGGAATATGTTATTTATAAAAAAGTGCGATGCGGCGAACTTACGCCAACTATCTATTGGGCTTGTCACCGAATTCAAACATATCAGTAAGAAGCATATAATAATATTTTATTTTAATAAATTTTCTCTTTTTAGTGCCGTTTTATAATGGTTCTCCTTTTTTAAAGCTTTTTATTTAAACTAGATTTTTTCAAAGTTGACCACACGTGACCAATCAAAGGAGTTCGTTTGGACAAATCGAACCAGTATTTGTGTATTGTTACGAAAGTAGGTAATCGTTGAATTGAATCAATCAATGATTGAAATATCAAACACGAGTGACACACGGCACATGTAACGTGTTCACTCTCCGTGTGTTTTGGGTCGAGACAAGTAACTGTATCAAATCTAGATATTAAATTTCATTGATAAATGTACAACTGTTATTTGCACCTGTTTATTTTAAGATCAAATTTAAATTTTGCAATTTGTAACCGGCCTCGTTATGACAACTTTTAGTTTTAAATAAAATTGCATAAATTATGCCATGTAGGAGATTATATTATGCTATTGTTATTAGGTATTGACTTGAGAAGACGTCACTGGATTCATAACAAATCTAAGGATTTGTGTTTTTTATATTATTATAGTTTCAACAATTTCTACGACGGTTTCGGTTTTAAAACCTTCGTTTGATATACAATACCTATTTGAAACGTACATTTGCATTTCAAGGGAAATTATTCTGGATGAACATAGGTCATACACATTAGTTAGTTATGAGGATATTTACTTTGTTTTATAATACTTAGAGATTTGTATGGATTATACCTACATGTGTGTACATATTACCCGCTAAGATAGATAATAGTTTAACCCGAACGCAGTCAAGTGAGTTTCTTGTATAATATACAATTCATATTATCTATCTGGCTGTCAATGTAATATTATCGTCCATTGAGAATTTCGCAGGTAGATGATGAAGTATTTAAAACGATCTTGCTGTTTTGAGACGGCAAAAAAATTTGATGAAGCACGAGCCTTATGGAGATCACGATAAAAGGCTATTAGGCTAAACTTAAAGATATTAGGCTAAAGTTAAAGTTGTCTTGCAATAAATTGAATTTGAATTATTTACTATGATACGGGTACGAAAATTGGTGCCTACCGCTCTGTTTGATGATACAACATTTATCACTTGATCCACATATTACAAAGAAACTACGTAACACTAAAGCCACTGTCTCCAAATCCATGCAGTGTCGTAACAGTCCACTACGAAATAGGTTCCGGGTGACGCGACATCTGGCGGCACACTTTCGAAACTATGTTATTCAAGTGCTGTTTGTCAGACAATTTATTTACAAATATGTTTTTTTTTTATTTCAAACCGATCTCAATTGTTTGGTTTGCATATTTTATATTCCAATATTTGTGTATGATAAAACAATACTTGCCTAATTAATTTTAAAAACCAAAATTCACACTACATAAGCGTAAATGGGTCGTAACAAGCAACTCAGGCCCGCGAAGAAAGATTTACGAGATACATAAATATCACGATCGGGAATCACTTGAAAAACTCTTGCAACTAAAATATTTAAGAAGAGTAATTGACTCAATAACTTTACCCCTTATATTATTTAGGGGGATCCTTGAAAACACTGCGGAGCGGTCAAGCATACGAAGTGATGTAACAGCAAGTAATAATGTCACCAGACATCGGTTCCGGGATCGCGGCGGTCGCGGCGGCCGTGTCTCGTTCTCGTCCGTGCGCATGCGCATGTGTAAGTTTTATAAGTATGTATATGTTATGCTATGTTAAGTCTGCAAGTGATCAGAGAGCGGCCTTATTAATAATTTCATCACACTATATAGATGAAACACAGATTCATTTCACGCTTGATTACGCGGGTACAGAAGCTTACAACCAAGCACTAGTATGAGCATCTTGATTAAAATTGATGAAACCGAGTCCAGCGACCTTCAACATGATCTTCGCCCTACCTTAGTCTTTTGTGTGAGTTAGCCTTATTGGACTCTCTGTACCGTTCATCCTTGCTCGAGCTTCATTGCTCGCCGAGCACTTAATGTGGTTTGGTTGGGGTTAATCTTTAACAAAATTACTCCAACTTAGTGGCCGACGGTCCAGGTCATGTGGGTTTCCTCTCTTTGCATCTTTTGGAAGCGTTAAACGACCGACTGCTTGTGTCGATCGTAAGTGATCGACAGGTTAAGGTACTTTGGCCATAATCCAAAGTTCAATAAATGAAAATTCGTTGCAAATATTTTTGATTTGGTTGCCATTGTTAGACTATATTAAAATGTTGTTTCGAATGTTCTCGAAAGGTCGGCCGAAAACAATGATAGCCATATGAAAACCAGGTAGTGATAACATCTACCTCGAGCACATCGGACGATTCTCGCCCTTATTATATACCTTGGGCAAAACAGTTGCGGGGTATTTTTATTCACTTGACGCTGAAGGCGTAGAAAGTTCTAGAAGGTCCGGGAATCGATACAAGTAGCGCACAGGGCCGTCCGCGGTTATTCGGATCTCGAATACGAAAGCAAAGAGTTATCTCCCTACGAAGCGAATACCTGCGATAAATGTGCGACTGCGTATATTGAAGTCAATAAAGTGTCCGCGGAATCGATAATCCTTACACGTAACAGTATTACGTAAAGTTATGTGTGGCATAAGAACTTTTTAACGAACAGGCCGTTATTTAAAATTATTACAGAAATTATGTATTTTAATTATAACGAGTACTCATAATTTTTGCCTTTTTTACCGATATTTCGACTCAATTACACGGTTATTAAATTAGTATTAATTTACTTTGCAACAATCCGCAAGCACAATGTATGATGGTATATACTTCTATATATGCGTAGAATCTCCCTCCCTCCCACAAAGGAAAACATGCATTTATGATAAATTAAAGTGTATACCAACACACATACCGTCACCAACACGTGTTTCGCTCCGAAACAGGGCATCCTCAGGGTGAGTCTCACTCCACTATACAAGTATATATACCACCATACACGGTGCGTGCGGATTGTTGCAAAGTAAATTAATACTAATTTAATAACAATGAATATCCGCAAAGTAACACCTGATACTATCGACCATATCAATTACACGGATCATGGCATGGCCGTCAATTCGTAGGTATTGAAACAGTTTGCGTAGATGATATTTCTCCACCTTCTCAATTACGCCTTTGCCCTGCAGTTTTTTTAAGGGCGGAAGCCAAAACTCCCTAAACAATCAACCGGCGTGTATGAGAAAGCTCCCAAATCTCATGTGATCCCATGATACCATCAGATGGACCGTTTGGTTGTTTGTTGGCTGTTAAATTGTATTTTCATATGAAATTTCGTCTCAGTTTTGGTTATTTTATTCGCTCATGAATCCACTTGTTAATTTACAGAGCTCTTGAAACGCTCTCTGGCAGCACGCTCTGCGCATGAACTATTAGTTACTCAATTAAATTTGTTAGCTTGTTTAGTGGGAAGCCGATTTTAGTAGGAAGCCGTATTTAATGTTGTGGTTGACGAGAGCTTTCGTTTTTGAAATTGTGTAAAATTCACAATATCCTCAATACCTGTCTCGCAAGCTGTATTGTATTCACAGAGGATAGAGGACACACTGAATTTCTTGAATAAGAGGTTGTTTCTCTTCTGATTATTCCTTAGCTAATTCTGTACAAATATCAACTCACCACCTACCTACTCTACCATATAGAATAAAATCTTTACCCGTCTGTCCGGATGTGGTACTTTCCTAAACTAGTTATAGATTTTCTTATGCTTTTAATTTATGAATAGCGTGATTCACGATAAAATTTCAGGTGTATCAGGTGTAATCATGAATAAAATAAAATTTAAATTTCGGACATATTTCATGGGGTTATGGTTTGTGTATTTTCATTGCTTAATATAACAGAAATATTTTAGACTGCACGTCAATTTTTGAAGCGGCTCCATAAAACAAAATTGTCAGCAAACAAGTGGATAAATATTATTTTTGTCCACGATATTACATTCTCGCTGTAACTATGGTCCATGTCGTTTCGTTGTAACGTCAGTATGACATACAAAATCAGCTGTATCCATTGTAGTTAAAATTATTCGTATATTTCTATTAGACATTTAGTTTTCATAAATTCGCAGGTAAAATTAATAAAGATAACAAATTATTATAATGATACAATTTTTGATATCCAATGTCATGTAACCACTTGTTTGTGAAAGAGTTGAAGTTAAATGTATTAATACTTTAGATTTAGGTATGTAACGACACAACACTGATGACTCTTGACGACCTCGCTCGTCACCAGACGTCACGTTTTGTCGACTCCAACCCTCTTCGTTAACTTGTGACGTAGGTAACGTATTACCCTAAATTTCGGAACGTTTACTTGATAAATAGTAGCTGTGTTTACTTATTGTTCCATAGAATCATTAGTAATGATATGTATTTATTTAATGAAGGAATATACAAAAAAAATGTAATTTTGTATTCGCGATTGTGATGTTACACAAACTTACTAGAATTGACGATGAAATAATTATATATATATATATATCTAATGTGATTAATTATTTTTAATCTGATGTCAACATAGTGCCTGCCACTAATGCCTAGATATTACAATGTATAAGACCTCGAAACGAGAAATAAAAAATAAAAAAAAATTGATATTAAAGATTGAAACACGCATAGCTATGATATGATCTAACAAATAACACACAATGCCGCCTGAAACAATTACGCTCAGTCAAGACTCGAGAATAAATATAAGATGGAAAAATAATATTCCATCTAAATTCGATCAAATAAAGGTAAAATATAAAAAAAACAAGCAGATTTCAGTTTATTATCTTAACATAACTTCATTATGTACTTCTATATATGTACATACATATATTTTGTTTAGTTTCATTTAATAATCACGTAGGGTATAACATTATGCTGAATAATAGTCTCCAAATTGTCTCCTATTTAAACACAAATTATAATAGAATGATCGCTTTTCTATATGCTACATAAAACTATTTATTACTTTCTAGTGTCGCGCCAAAGCTTACAAGTTTAGTGCAATTACGGGCGCCTGAGGTTTAAAGCAATTTGCTAGTTTTTGCGGCAATTAGGAGCCTTTGTGCTGTCGGGCCACTCGCTATAACTATGAGTAGAGTCTACACATATAATGCCCGTTTAGTGCTTAATTTAAATGTTAGTGAGATTTGCAATGCTATATTATACATCTGCCTCACGCTCAAAGCAGAGTTCGTATTAGAATTTGCAAAAGACATGAAACCAAAGCTTGTTAGTAAAATATATTATAATAAATAGATTACTGACAGGACAGGTTCCGCCACGTTAGAACTCTCTGTTACCATCTAATTATTCTGCGATTGTTATATGTTGGTTTAAAATATGTACTGAGGAAATTTGTCATTTCTTCTCCTGAATGATAAAGCACCGTTTAACATAATAAGTACCTAATAATGGACAGAATACCAAGATGCTTAAATGTATCTGAGTGTGACTTTATTCCGCACGCCTGTAATTTACGACAACAGCGACTCTAAAGAGTAATTTTGTCACCAGCGGCTACCCAGCCAACTCCCATCAGCGCCCAAACTTGCTCAGCTCGATTGACAACTAGACACAAGGTTCATCTTGTAAGTGCTTCCAGCTGTGTTCGTTTATTAATATCACTAAAGTTTTTCTTTTAAATACTACATGTCGTTGACAGACAGACTTGAATACGGTTATTAAATGGGAACGCGGCACGTTATCTAGTCGCTATGATTCAACTCTCGCCAAGTAGTTCTACAACGTAGCCTAGCTGAGGGGCATGCGCTGTAACAGGACACACTCGCGTTTCCACCGTTCTGGAGGGTAGTGCTTCTCTGCCAGAAGCTTCAGGTTCAGATAAACACAGTGTAGCTCCAATTTACAATAGTTTAATTGAAACATTTTATAATTAAATAAATTTTATTACTCGGACGGAGAGCATTGCTAGCGTCCTGATTAGATATTTTCGCAGGCGGATACTTGGTAATTCTTTGATAATTTAGTAATAATTACAAACAAAACGTGTAAGGTGTGTTCCCTCCAAATTTTGACATGGGGTCCTTCAAGAAGCGGGTCTATCATTTCCTTCTGGGCCGGCAATGCATTGGTGACGCCACCGGTGGTGCTAGTGTCCATGAGCGGTGGTGAACACATACCATCGGGTCACCCATCTGCTCGTTCGCATGCCCAAGGCATAAAAAAACAGTTTTTGTCAGAAACGTACTTGTCTCTGGCACGGTTGAAACACGACTTGCCTCTTGCCATAGCGCCTGCCCCGTAGATAGGCTCTGTTATAGAAAGGGTTGCCGAGTGTGAGTCATAACGATACTGCCATCACTCAGGTCACGTGACGCGTTTCGTACAGTACCTACTCGTGGTTATCTCCAACATGTAAAGTTTTTATAAATTAAGATAATATGTACCAAGACTCAATTACTGCATGATGTATTTACTTGTAATTGGACTGTTATTTAGATTATATATTATTTAGTATATAAAGATAGACCCGAATTTATTTACTTCATCTAAATTAAAAAACAAAAATGAATTGTGTATTTCCGAGCGAAGACTCCAATATCGCTAGCAGGCAATTAGTTGGGTCAATATTTAATTCAGAGTTGAATGTAAACGGTCTCACAGGAAATCAAAGGAAGCACACTCAAATTTCATTAAAAACGTAATTATACGAAGTAAAAAGGGTCCCCTTACTAAAAAATATTTTATATTATATATCATGATGAAATCATGATGACAGTTACGACACAGCAAAATTTTTTATTAATTTGTACAGTTAAATTAATTATATATAGTTTTCAATATACATATTGTATTTTTTTACCTAAAATAGTTATATTAATCCGAAGGGCTCAGAGCAGACGGTATTTCTCCTTCCGTCCATTCTTCCATATAACGTCCTGGCTAGCTGTCACTCTTTATGGAATCAACTGTGAAATGTTTTAAGTTGCGTTATGAAGAGCCAGTTATAAGCGAGTCCCCAGCTTTCATCTTGCCGGGCAATGGGTTGGTGGTGTTTTTAATATTATAAACGTCGATGGACGGCAGTGAGTATTTACCATTAGATGGTTCGTCTGCTCGTTTGTCCAGCGTAAGTCATCCGACGAGTTAAAACCCTTCAGGGGTGGTCGGTAGTTAGATGACTGATTGTTAGTGGGAAGGTTTTTACGACCCCATAGTGCAGTTAGTAGTGACCGTGCCTGCAGAGCGAGGGGTCCCGGCTTCGATTCCCGGCCGGGGCAGACAGTTATGTGACAGGTAAATGTTTGTTCTCGGGTCATGGGTGTTTGTAATATCATATTTGTGTATGTCCATGTCACCGGGAGTGTGTGTGTGTAAACCTTAACGTTAAAGTTTAAAATTTTCGTATCATCGAAAACTCATTTAGTCATTGATTCAGTCATCTATCATCTCCGATCATGGCACACAGGCTTTTAACTGTTGGTTGGCCAGGAACTCTTCCATCAATCCAGATTGGGACAGCGTGGTGGACCTAGTCTAGACCTCGACAATTAGAAGGAGAGACACATGTTCCGCAGTGGGCGACAAATAGGTCGGAACCAAACTTTGTTCGAAGGTATATTGGAGACGTCTGACGTTACACATGTTGGACGTGCAGCTCTAAGGATGCGACGGTAAACATCAAAGGTTATATGACGTAGCTGTTTTTTGAACGTCTTTAACACTTTCAAAAAGTAATGAACAGATGATCAAACTTTGTAAATTAAAATGCACTATATTTTAATTTGTTAATTAAAATTCTAAAACAAGATTGAGAGACGCTGATGAATTCCAAGATTCTCAATAACACTGACTTCATAAAAGTGCTTGTTAGATCCTTCGAGGCTTTGATCAGACAAGTTGAAGTGGTTATTTTTGGCTTATTTGAAATACTCTATTGGATCGTAAAAGTTGTTAAACTTCCTCTCGATTGATTTGTAAAGGATTTTGGTAAATTTAATAAACTGCGCTGACGTTAATTTTCTTACTTAATTAAACAGCTGTTTAATGTTCAAGTTTCACGCTTTAAAAAACTGTAATTTAAACTGTAAACGGATATTTGTACGCGAATTACAGTACATTACATTTGTTATTATTGTAATTATTATTAAAATCCTACTTACATCTTGCGTTGTAGGAGAAGCTGCTAGTTCTCGAGTCTTTTAACAATATCATAATCACGTATCACTAATTAAAATGATGAGAAACGCATAGAGAGTCCCTTAAAACCTAGAAATCCCTATAAATAGACGGCAGGGTTGCCCATGGGTCATTCAATTTTTGTATACGAAGCCGAACAGTTCTCTGTCCAAGCGAAAAATCTGCGCACCATAAATGCGATTGTGACTATTAATTAGTGTAGTAATGTGTTATTAATAGCGTAATAACATAACATAATATTTGGGGAACTATTTCGGTTTATTCAAGAACCCGTGCATCCTGATAAATAACACTATTTAGGATTATAAGAATTTAATAATACACAAATGGTTTCTATATATTCAACTTTTTTTTTTACTTTTATCCGAAACTAAAATACAAATTGTTGTTTTTTTTTTTTTTTTTCGTTTGAGCTGACCTACATATACCATCCGATAGTAAATGGTGATGCACGTCCAACCTTCGGTTATGTAACAACTTTTCAATGCTAATTCTAAACGGAGAGTAGTAACTAGCCAGTGAGATAAAAAACTGTACTACTTATATACCGTCGGGATAAAACTGGCCGTACAGAGCCAGCCAGCGATCTCCAATATGGTAAACAGCCTGCCGCAGCTTCGTTCGTTCCTTAATATGGTGAACCATGAATATGCTTTGAGTCAAGAATTTATGGAACCCCTCAGGTACCCGTTCTATTTAACCTTCTCAACCTAGGAGCCATTTTAATGACTTATAGTTTTATTTGCCAGACGACCTTTTCAGCGTAAAATATACATATAAAGTGGATACAAAACATTTGTAAAGAATATATAAAAATTTATCCAGAAGAGTAACGACGTTGAAAAGAAATGAATTGTTTTATTTATGGGCCCTACGGTGCCGTATATCAAGTTACCTGACACTGTCGCGAGCTTATTCTCGTATTACGTACAAGGGACTGATTTATAATAACTGCATATTACAATAAACTTCACATTAGTATTTATTAACTTCAGTGGACCGTTTGCTGTTTAGTGGAAATTTTGTACATTCCACTGATAAAGTTTAAAAAACTAACTGCATAGAATTTATTAGAATTTTGATGCAACGAAAATATAGCCTTGTTTAAAAATAATCCTTGACACTTAATAAACAGCATTGATTACTCAATATCATTTTGTTTTTAACGTTCGAAAAAGAAATAAAATTCAAAATTTTAAAATTCGAATTTATACAATGCAGTTTAATTAAAAACGTTTGTTAGCCTTGGATGTGTATATATTAGGTGCAAGTAATAAAACAAACTAATATTTATCGTCTTTTTTATTACAATAGACACAGAAATCCTTGAACATTAATAAAGCGGTTTATTCACGAGTATCGCCACGTCGTGCTTATAATTTCATTACTTCAAGTTCCTGTCTCCGCGAAGGGAAATACTTAATGTTTAGTTGATTTATTTCTGAAGTACCTACTTGTTATTAAATATTAGTTTCTATGCGATCTTTTACTTACTCGGCAACTGAGGTATTGGGGAAGGCTTTGAAAATATAATTCTTATGATAGAAAAAAATCAATACAGAAAATTTCTGATTTCATTTTTTTTTACAGAAGATAAGTTAACGCTTGGCGACAATTTAACCTGCTATTAACTTTTACCATTAGTATACATTTTTGTATTTTGTTCCATTGCACTGTAATAAATATTTTTTTTATTATTTAAGCATTGTAAAAGATTAATCGGTAGTAATGTGTAAAATAGTAATGTTTTTGTTTAAAAATTATCATAAATTATTTTGTAAATAAATGGTTCATTGTATAACATATTAATAGTTGCGTTATAGTGTGTTTTTATATAACACACGAGCGGAGTAAACTCTTACTGTTATTGGGATGGGGAAACCCCAGCGAGAGTGTACCCGTGATCAAGACCAGGGGCGTTAAACTTCAAATCACTCACACACTTCAATTCACTTCTTGTAACAGACAAAGTTACGGCTTGTGTTTGTCGAAATTGATCTGGAACGTTAAACAGCTGCGGGCACGGTCAGTAGTCGAATGGTTGACCACTGTTAGCAAAATAACTTTGTCGACAACGTAGCAGAGTAGCGGCAGTGACTTTGTGTAGCGAGCGCGTGTTACGGGTTCGATTCCCCGTCTTGGTAAACACTTAAGCATTTTTTTCATTAGTTTATGAGCCATTTTTATTGGCCATGTTACTATCAGTCCTGGTAAAATAATATTTATGAAGTCATAACGGAACCTTTCGGATGATAGCACTACAGGCAAAGAACGGCAACTAACTCCAATCCTCACTGGAGCGTTGTGGTAATGTACGCCCTAAGCCTCTTTAATTACAAGGAGTACCCTCGAACTGTATTTAAGAGCCATACAGTCGCCGCTAACAGGCAAAGTTGTCTTCGAATTTGATTGGAAATTTCAAATTTGATTCAAAACCAATTCAATTTTCAATTCAATTCAAATTTTATTCACTACATTATTTTATCGTCTCCAACACGTAATATAATATATTTGCACCGAATAAAACGAAAGTAAAACTTCATTGAAAAAATAGTAAGAGTCTTTACAAAGTCTAAACTACTTCTAAAGTATTTTATTGTCGAACGAACAAACTCGACACTGTTAAATAATATCTTGGCTTCAATAAATTCTTATGTATCAATTTTCGACTAGTAAATAGTAGTAGTAGTAAATTTAAAGTAAATAAAAAATTCACAATATAATGAAATAACTCAATTTATTTACTAGCAAACTACCCGTGCTTCGCTTCAGAAAAACTACATCTTACGTTTAGAAATACCACCTGCATTGTTTTAGAACTGGATTTTTCCGTTAATTATAGATACATATTATTAATTAATTAAAAGATTTTTTATTTATGGATGGATTGAAATGAAACGAACTTTAAATGTTTAGTGATGCTTACTGCAATACGATCAGTGAACACCGTAACGAAATCGGTTGAGCCGTTTCTTAGATTAGCGCGCACAAGCACACAAACAAATAGACACAAATTCTAATTATTATTGTTTTAGGTTCTATTGCGTTAATAAAGGCTCCTAATAGTAGTTTTTCTTATATATCGTTAATGTACGGAAAGCGTCTAGTTATAATTTTATTGTATGTAAATAGATATTATATAGGTATACATACAAGTATTCAGAGTAGCCCGTGAATAGCAATCGAAACTACGATACGGCTTTCCGTTTTCAGCAAAAGTATATACTTGCAGCTCGTCCTTTACATCACTGGACCAGCTACATTTCTACATATATTCCCTCATCGTCATCTTTACAACCCATATTTATCGCACAGCTGGACTCGAGTCACAATAAGGGTTAAGGCCATAGGTTGCCACGCTGTCCATGTCTGGGTTTTCACATTTCTCACACCTCTGAGAACGTTATCGAAGACTCAGGTGCGCAGGTGTCTTGACGACGTTTTCTTCATCCAAGCGAGTGATAACAAATTTACTGTACGAAGTGTTTTTATGTGTAAATTCGTTGTCATCAACGAATACAACTTCCATTTACTTCGCAAACATGTCATTTACATGTAACACAAAGATTTCTTGTCGCTTAATGGTATATCGCGTTACTGTATTTTGGGCAGTGGTTTGGTAAATATTTGAACTGTTCGTTTTGATGTGAGTTTACCCGTTACAGCTTGGCACAGTGCGGCCGTTTGTTGGAACTGTAACTTCATTCAAATACTAATACTGCAATTGTGTATCAGTCAATTTAATTAATTTTCGTTTTATATGCGAGAAAAAAATCTCTTATACAAGATATTTAGCAGGATATAAATGTATATACACGTTTATATTATTTGTAATTATTTAATAAAAAGTAACTATAAAATAATCTCCTTTGAGCGACATTACTTTCCACGTTTAGTAACAGAATTGATAGAAATCAAAAAACACCTGAGGAATTTCAACAGGGAAGATGGTTTTAAGTTAGCACAAACGTGGAATCCAGTGGTTAGTTTATTTAAACACATAAAGTGCAGAGTTTAGTGCGTGAAGATGCCTACAATAAGTGTCGTGTGTCGTGACACGGTAACTAAAAAAAAAAACGAACTAGACGTGGGGTAGATAGATTAACCTACCACTAGCTTGTCAACGGCTTCTCCCCGCCACCGAAGTTTTGCCGTGACCACGATCCATGCAACTGAGTCGAAATATTGACAACATATAGAAACGTATCGTGATTACCCGCTACATAATAAGAGGGGATACCGTAGCTCGTATTCTGGTCCCGAGCTACAGGGACAATAAAAACTCAACGTAAGAAGACCGCGTGGTTACATGTTAATAAAATGGCAGCCGAGGTGAGATCGTGCTGCGTTTGATGCTGTAGTTGCGCTACATTTTTTATAAGAAAGACCTCGTACTTTTTGTGTCACCGCTCCGTTTTTGGGTATGTCAGTCGCTTCATGTCACGACCGCCATTAATTGGGACAGTGGTTGTTTTGCGAACCGTTCTGTTTAGATTTCTAGTTTAAATTCACGATAAGAAATTAAATTAAGCAGCTAGTGATGTAATTTGAGTTGAAAACTTAAGTTGATTATTGATTTGTCATTTAAATTTAGTTGTATGTAAAAAAAGAAGTTAAGATTTTTACAATAATCGTTTCGCTTAAAAACAGTTTAGTTTCGACATTGAGCAGTTTTACTTGGATTGCAATAAGACCGTGATGTGACGAAAGTGTTAAACGTTCGATTTTTAGATATAGTAATTAATTTTGTCAATAGTGTTTGCAAGGATGTATACAAATATAATTAGTTATATCCAAAGTAGTATCTTTAAATTCGAAACAGACAGAATGCTGCAATTTTGTGCGAAAATTCAAATAAAACTGGACCCAATGAGCAGTAGTAATGTCGTGTGCGCACAATTGTCCGAATTCCCTTTTAGCGGAATCTACGGCAACGTGTTGAAAATACCAAACTTATCGAATCTACATATTCATTCTACTGGAAGAGTAAGGTCTCTGAATTCAAATTGTTATTTTGTAGCGAGTGCTTTGGTACGGAAGCCTTTAAAAATATGTCTTAAGTGTTAACCGTTTCCAATCAGTATAGATGAGGTTAAAACTGGCAGCTAAAATTTCGTCAAACCGACTTACAAAAGCGTTTTTAATAAAAAAAAAGTTATTTCTTGCGGTTCCCTATATTGCAAAGCGACTATAATTCCCAGGCTTTTTAGCGCATGTATAATGATTTTTGACATATGTTATCCTTATTACTTTACCAATATTATATACCTAGCGCAATAAATGGTTGTTCGTTATCCATGGTAATAAGAAAATCAATAAATAAAACAATACAACGTAAATAATACATGCTATAAAATAATTTAAAGGATAAGCCGGATAAGCTTAATAAATGATTCTGGTATATGTAAGCCATACAATTTCTGTGGCGAAGTAAGTTCGGCTGTGCAATATAAGTACGTTTTATCGTTCAGGTTCACAGTCGTATTGGTTTTTGTTACGATATTATGGTTTTCCGTCAAGTAAATTATTATTACTACTTGTCGTTTGAAAATAATAAACGATGTAGCTTAACGATAAATTGTCAGGTTTATGAGACCGTTTAATAGGTTAGATCTCGTTCTGAACAACGTAGCAAACATGTGCAAATTGCAAAAGAATCATAACAATTTGAATTTTGCGGGCTATGGAAGCGAATTTGCAATAACAGTTATAGGTGTATGGCAAAAATACTAGTCACATTTGAAATGACAAATAAATAAATAAATCCACCCTTCACGTGACATAAACACAAATATGACTTCATAAACACTCATAGCCAGAGAACAAACATTTCTCTGTCACATGTCTCTGCCCCGACCGGGACTCGAACAGGGTTACCAGGTCGTTATAATTTGACAAGTTATAAATATGTATGGACATTATCAATAAAATATGTTTACTCTATCTGTGCCGTATATTGTACTCGCGTCTTAACAGAATAAGACATTTGTATTATTACCAACGATGAACAGAACAACGTAAGCGACATGTAACTCGCTCTCGCTTCGTCACAGAAAAACAACTTCGTTAAAGACCCAGCAACGATCTGTACATATTAAAACAAAGTCTTTTAATCAAAGACAAAGGCTTTAACCAATGAGTGATTCACGAAGAAGCTTTAAGTGTGAAATGTCTCATAATTAAGTGTATAATATGAAACACCTCATAAAACCAATAATTCGTTTGTGTACAGTTAGTATTTGTCGTCAGAAGGTATATTGAAATATTATACAACCTCCATTTCACATTAAGTATTTTCAACATTAATTATTTCTGGACACTCACAACATTATTGCTTGATTCCGATCCCGGTCTCTATAGACTCAACCTATTGCTCATTTCTAGTTAGTGATGGTATAATAAAAACAGAAAATAAAACGATTAGGTTGTGTAACAGCCGTTTTTGCCATTATAACGTACTCTAGAATTGATATCTTCATGAGGCAGTGGTGACGCTGGACGTCTTTCCCGCGGCTTCTTCCGTATTAGTAGTGGTCGATAATACGGAAATAATGCAAAACGTATCATTATGAGTCTTGTATTGAGATTTATTTTAAAGCTCTTCTAAATTAACTTAAGATTGTTGTTATGACGCGTCTGTCCATACTGTGACCTAATTAACTCAATCATTTATCCATATTGTTTGATTAATATGATGCAATTAAATTAGTATTAATTTACTTTGCAACAATCCGCAAACACAATGTTTGATGGTACATATTTCTGTACATGCATAAAACCTCCGTCCCTCCCACAAAGGAAAACATGCAATTATGATAAAGTATGATAATTATGATAAAGATACCAACACAAATACCGTCACCAACATGTGTTTCGTTCCGAATTTCCGCAAAGTAACGCCTGGTACTATCAATTATAATATGATGCAGATAATTAAAATAAACAATAAATAATGAATAAATATTAAAATTATGATATTTGATTTAAAGAGTGTTAAAAGAATACCGCAAGGCCGGCGTCACACTTGTGATTTCCCTGGTATTGCAAGTGTTCATAGTCAACAGGCAACAGTGACTGCTTACTATTAGGTGAGCCGTATGTTTGCTTTTTTTATCTGCTGGGAAATGCATATATGCGTCCCGGCGAGGGGGGTGGGAATGTAGGTCTCGCAAAATACCATTAAAACTCAGCATTCTCACCTCACCTCAGTGGAGCGCCTCAGGATCGCTTTCGTATACTACCGTTACGCTTCGATAGTAAGCTATAATGGCTTCCATCTTTCTTTGTGGACAGCTATTTACGTCGGAGAGAAGCCTTGCGCATAGCGCCTTATCCTGCCCACCGTTTTTCGTATGAGTAGTGAGTCAGCAGCGACATCGGCCTCAATCGGCAATGGGATTCAATATCTTAGCATAAATGATGCCAAATTATTAGAATGTTCAATTGTGATGGTTTTACCTCAGGGCAATTCCAGGACCTTTCCTTTTTCTAGTTAATATTATCGATTTGCCGTATGTTATGGAGAATTATGCGAACATTTTACTGTTTGCTGATGACTCATGTTTAATATATAAAACCAAAAGAAATAAATTAAATGTTGACGACGTAAATAGTGATTTACCACTTGCTATTGCATCCACCAATGCTGATCTTATTAATATCTCGAACTGGAGTAGAAGTTTTGGTCTTAAGTTAAATCCTAGTAAATCCCAGACTATCCTACTAGGTTGCTCGCGACTAGTCGCCAAAATAGACTGGTCGCAACTGCCAAAGGTCTCGCTTGATCATGTTTCTATTCCATATGCTAAAAAGATTAAGAACTTAGGAATTTATATAGACGAATACCTTACTTGGGTACCGCAGCTCACTCAGAAGACTTAAGATGTGCTTCCTATTCCAACAAAAATTTCGCTTTCCAGTCATTACTACTTCCTATACTTGACGATGTGTGCTATCTTGACATTACTGAGGAGCAACTAAACAAACTTGAGCGCCCTCAAAAATTTTTGCGTATGATTCATATTTGGACTTGGGAAAATATGACCATATTTCAGAATTTCGCACCAAACTCAAGTGGCTCCCAATTCGCCTTCTCCGAAATGCTCACATTCTCACTCATCTCTATAATATCCTATTTGATCTAAAATATCCAACGCACCTCAAAGAAAACTTCAAATTTCTCCATTTAACTCATGATCGAACCCTCCGCTCTTCAAAATCTCTTGTTCTCAGTACTCCAACACACTCAACCTCGTATTACCATAACTCCTTTACGGCTACGGCCGTACGCCTTTGGAAATTCCTACCTAAAAACATACGTCACGTTGATTCCCTAAACTCTTTTAAAAATAAAATCAGAGAATACTACTTACAACTTTGATTTTGTGTCCTCCTTACTACCCCAATCCCACTTCGTTGATTGCTGTCTACAAGCTATCTTATACTTAAGCTGTCATTCAATTTTATTTAGTACACCCTGCCTCTAGATAATATTTCTATGCTTTTAACTTCTCACTTTAAGGTTGTCTGGAAGAAATCGCCTTTTAGCGATAAGACCGCCTCTTGTATAATCATGTTCTTTAAATTGTTCTTAAGTCATGCCTGTGCTATGGTGTACAATAAAGAGTATTATTTTTGTTATAGTGCTCTGATTAATGTATCACATTGGTTTACAGTAAATAATTTAGTTTTAAAATGCTAAAAAATATAGTATGTCGACTTTTTGCTATAGAATGTTAAAAAAACAGGTGAAATGCTTAAATTACATAACGAAAGCTGTCCATGGACAAACAATGACAAAGACAGCTAGACTTGTTTATATTGCTTATTTTTAGTCTTATGTCTAATGGAATCTTTATATGACGTAAACCATCTAACATTGATTCATTTAGTATTGCAGAAAAGAGCAATAAGAGCTACACTTATGATACTTACCTGGTACTTTGTGAATACTGAAAACAAGTCATCATGTCAGTGAATTATGACGACAAACAATGTGAAAAGCGTTGAAAACATTACAAAAACACTCCCACTCCAGTTTCTCCTGCATGTTTTCATACATCGTTTTCCGTCGTCAAGGCAATTCATAATTAATGTTGAATAAGCAATGGTTAAAAAAATTGGTACGTACAGGATTCGGGACCAGGCCCCGAGCGGAAGGCAGCTAAGCAGACACCGTTGGCATAGTTCAATGCTAGTTATTCAGTGTGAAAACGAACGTTATTTGATTATTATTATAAATTGAAGACTTTCACATTATCAATCTCGTTTTAACTTTTATTATTATCAGTCGTCAATTTTTTATTATTATCAGATAAAACAAACATTCACATTTCGAACGTGATCTTTTTACAAATGTCTCCGCGATGGCTGCAGCGATTCTACGCTGAACGACACATAATCGTAAATTCATTGACGGGCATTTCTCCGGAGACCCTCGGTTCAGGCGGAGATATATGTTGTTTGTTTAAACGTTTACCAGCCAGATAAATGCCGTGTTTATTCGCTCTCGACAGAGTTGTTGTTTCGCCTTGAACTTCTCATTCGATTCATGTCTGCTGAACTTTCTATTTATCTCATTTAGATCGTACCGTGGTGCATTTTAGGTTCTTTCTTAAATTTATATTTGAACCACTTGTTTGTGATTGTAGCTAGCATGTATTATTGAAGCTTGTGTTACTTAAATTTACTGAATAACATCTGGATACTTGGAATGGATATGTAAATAATATTCTCCGTGTGCATGAATGCCTCCGTTAAGATAAGGCGATCAGGTAGAATTCTGTTATATGTATAGATTTATTGGCTGTTCTATTGACAGTTGTCAAGTAATTAAAGTCGAGGTATTAAGATATTGGAAAATTAAAGTGGTCGAAAGTGTAAGTCAAAAGTAAATTTTAAGCATAGTGTACTAGCGGACCTTTGTTATAATTTCACTACTACAGGCAAGTGAATAAATAAAATTTAAATGCACAAGACATATCGTTGGTTGTTACAGTTACAGATAGATACATACTGAAAACGACGAGGGTCAATGTGGTATTTTCAGCGGTCAGTATGGGTGCCGACAATGGACAATGGCTATTTGAGTGCTATTATTAACGGAGTTGAATAGACATAAAGTGTCACATTATTCGAAATATTTGAATAGTCCAAATGGATTATTGTTACAAAACATAATGTGTACATCTAAGAGGCAAGCTACGCAAATATTAATTTTAAATTACAGTTACATTGTTTGATGAATACTGTTAAATTGTTTAGAAATAATTTGCTGTCGTGCGCTGAAAGAGTAATGTTCATTTAAATTTATTCAGTTAGATTGAAAAGCGCAGAAATAAGTTTGTTGTATGAAGACGTTCCCTTTGTTTTTCATATTATTTCTTGAAATGAATACTAACGAAGTGTACTGTTATATAGTTGTGCGATCAAACGATACGACAAAACGATCTCTACATTCCTATTTATTGGACTTCTAATATCTCATTTACAAAATATATCTTTTCCAAAAAAATAAAATTGTCGACTTTATTCAGCAAGGATAGGATTTTAAATGATCGTTAAATAGTTTAAATAGAGATTGTTTTTAAACATGTTTCCATTCTAAACTTACAATCTAAAGGGCATTGTAAATTATACTATAGTATATTTATATTTCCTTATATTAAATACAATTGTAATCGTCCGTAATTTTTTTAATTACAATGACTGAGTTAATTGATTCAAATGTAAATTAATAATTATTTTTATATATCAAAATGGCGTATAATAGTCTTATATGGAACTATTACTAGATAAAATTTGGTAAATAACTTTTGTTCATATGTCAATTCTGTTTTGAATATTTTGAGTATTGCAATAAAATTAATTCATTGCATTTATCGAGGATATTGTAGGATGAATATAAACATATCCAACTACAATAAAAAAAAACTTGGGTAGTTCCGTTTTGCCTCACCTGTGGCGCCAAAATATTCAATAGATTTTTGTTATCTGTACTATGTTTTTATTCGTGAAAAAAGTAAGTGCCACAAACCGTTTCAAAGCTTACTTCTTTTACACATATATTTATTATCTAGAGATATAACGGGGTAATTGGATGAAACTGAGTAAACAATAAATTTATAAACTAAGTGAAACAACACGTGTCACAATTTTAGTTTTTATAAACGTAAAGCGAAGCAAAAGTTAGTTCGTTCTAACTATTCTAAATAGGAACTTAGTTGAAGTTAACAGTGCGTACTGTGTAATGGATAGGATCCTCGTTTACATAGCTGTCTTTTGGCGCGAGAGCAAGTTGTACAGATTTTCTTCAAAGAAACACGATTGGAAAGTTCCCTTCCATAATCGAGACTGTTTGGCCCTACTCACTCTACGTACAAAGGGAGTAAACTAAATGTAACCTTTTTTGACATTCTACATATAATGTTTAATTATTTGATCAATAAACGCTCACACACTTATTGACATACATATGACACATAACAATGAACCGGTCTAAACGCAAAGACAAAAATGATTTAATATAGACAAGATTTATTGTAAGAAAACCTATGACACAGTGGACAAGTCACTCTCGATTGGCTAAAAAACACTTTGTGTTGCAAAATTTGCACTCTCTCGTTATATTAGTAGGTATAGATATATAATTTCGTATTTATAAATAAATTAAAGTTTTCACGCCAATATTTTAGCGAATGTGAGATCTCCAAAAATAATTACTAAGTCATTCATTTCATTTAATCACAATTTTCATTTCATTTCATTTTGATTTCAACAAAGACATGAAAAGACGCGCGTATTCCCACATAGACTAATGGACTGCGTCGAATGCGGGGCATGTCTTTTTTTGTAATTTGAGCAAAGTGGGGGATTCGACTCCAAAGCCAGAAAATATTTGGTATAAATGCGGTGACCAGAAATGTTGTGTTGGTCCCTGGGGTTTCAGAAGATGGAGGAGAATACTCTATAGAGGCGTGTTTTGGGGAATAGGAAACCACCACGTATCAAATTGCACCTGTAATGTACCTTTTGTATGTTGCGGAAGTACAACTGCGTTGGAATAAGAGCAGGACAATGAGAGCAGCTGTACGTGAGGAATGGAACTCATGCACACTTACTTGATATTCCTGGCGATGATCCTCGTAGGGTATGGCACGCCGCGGTACACGTGGTACGACCACAAACTGTAGTTCTCACGTTGTTATTATATAGAAAGAAAGAGTTTTACAAACAATATATGGCAGCGGTTTTAACACAATACACCAAAAACTGATTTTGTAGGCGAATGTGCTTTTAAGGGAAGCGCGCGCGGTGCGGGGTGTCGGCGTTGATACGTCAATTTTCAAATTCCAACTAATTAGAACAGCCTATTCGTTGTTTTCTTCGGTGCGTATGAGTTGGTAGGAGATGGATATAGCAAGAATAAAGTACATTACTGTTGCGATTCAGTTTACTACCTTTTAACTTGATAATAATAACGAAGACATCCACATACTCTACCCACTGTTGTGGTCTGTGGACGTTAATCACGTTACTTTATGGTGGTCATAAACGATCATGGGCAGCAGTGGCCTGTTAACACCATTAATAATAAACGTTAAAATACTCACACCCCCGCATTAGGGGTCCCTGCATGATATGGGCGTGTACTCATAGGACACCCCAAATAACTATGTCCCACTTATCTGTCACATAAATGTCTGCCCAGCCGGGAATCGAATTGGGACCCCTCGTTCAGCAGGGTCACTACCAACACAGCTACGGGGTCACCATTGTAACCTACACTGCACGGTACTTCGGTACATCTAATAAAAAAACGAACATAGCGCAAGCTTGTTTTTTTTGCAACACTACTACAGAATGAGAGTATAAGTGTGTGAGATTTTCCTCAATTTGGGCGCTCACAAACGTAACGGTCCGAACGAAATGTCTGAATGATGTATGGGACTTGTTGAGTTTTATGGGCCTTTTATTATACGTAATCCAATTTCCCTGCACTCAATGTTAAAGGGTATACATGTTTTTGCAGATGGTGTAAGACAGTGTACTCGTATTATCAAATGTACATATATTGTCTACAATAACATAAAACAAAGTCGACGTTTCTGTCTGTCGCCAATTCTATCTGAGTTGTAAGCTCTTTAAATCCTTGATCCCACGTCATAGTCCTCGCTCGTGTTGCACTCTGTTAGATAACCGACGGGACAATTGCGTTAAGAAAGTCCCTTTGCAAGTTCTATAAACCGTAATTTGGTGTAGTTAAACTCGAAGGTACCCGCTTAGTGTGATGGATGTTTTATCTGACGTTGCATAGATATGAATAGCCGGCACTGATCATCACTACATAGCCATATATATGGCTTATTTCCTCATTAGTTGATTGGTACTGTAAACAATCTACAAACTACCCAATACATTTTGATACGATGTTAAACATAATTTTGAAATTTAATCAGAAGAATAAAAATTTATTTTTCTTTTTTCAGGTACCTATAAATCGACATAGATTTTGTGTTTGACAAGGCTGTCAGGGATGAATGCAGAATTAGTAAGTAGCTCTTTGATTCCCAAAATTCATACAATTTAAAGCCGAAAGAAGGTCTCTCTTATTAGCGTTTTCGCTTTGGGTGGAAGGGTACTTACTAATTTTTCCAAGAGTTACAGGTTTCACATAAGTTACTTGAACTAGTCACAGTGTAACAACTTAAAATGGAAGACAAGCCGACACGTATTTTATATTTAGTCGTATCGGCAGGGTTGTCACAGGATACAAAACGATATCATAAAAATTTAAAGATTTATAAGGACATCTTGAACACCTTGAACAATGAACGCTACAATAGCGCCTAATCACTTATATTTAAGGTCGCTGGACTCTGTGTAACTCAACGCATAGTGGGTAGGTTCTTAATATGTCTTTAGTTAACAACTTTCTTCAATAATCAATTGCAAAACGTTTTCAAAGTGTTTCGATTGTATTATAGAATAACCAGTTAACATCCGATGTCTTCGTTTTTGTTTTGGCTGGCAACGCGTCGGTGATGCTGGGTTACATACTCTCGTGGGCGGCGTTGGCCATTGACCATCAACCAATTAACTAATCCCGTCTATTTGTGTGATTATTTTCATAACACAAAGAAATATGGAGTTGCGAGCGGATTTGAACTTTAATTCAACGCGGTTGGTGATGATAATACAAACGCAGGCTTTGGCAGTGGTATAATTGCTGTTATATAAAAATTATGCTTGGAATATCAACACAAAATTTTACGTCAAACTTTTGATAAATTGCCTATTAACGATGAAATACTTAAGAAGTTAAAACATTTACAGCAGATTATATATTCATAAAATATTTCGGCTAAAATATTTCATTTATTCGCAGGTTCAATGCCGAGGTCAAAGAATTTCTGGCAAAATATCTTGCGTCATTATAGTTAAGGGACGAATGTTAAATATGATTGAGATTCTCGTCAACTTTAAAGTATTACGAAGCTTTTACAATGAACATGTGCTGGTGTACGATTACCAGCGAAATAGAATGTCCCATAAATATTCTCACACTGTTCCGTCTACATCATCGGGGTGGTGGCGATCGTCAACAGTCCGATTTTCACGATCGTTTTACCGCGTACGTATAAACTGTGGAATGAGCTTGCTTCAGAGGCCTATCGAAACGCTGAAGTGGGATTTATTAAAAAAAGCTCTTCTTGCGTGCACATGTCCGATGACGGAAACGTAGGCGATATCGACTTCTTTAGTTGGCCCGTCTGCTTTTTCGTTATTCTTTATAACTATAAAAAGAGCTGATAACCCTCTATTAAGTTTTTTGTGTTGCGGGCGGCACATATCAAATTACAACATCACTCACATTTGAGACCTGAAATTAAATATTTAGCTATCACATAAATGCCTTCTCTGTCCGAGTATAACACCCGCATATTAGGTACTTTACATTGACATTATTGACACCAGACGAGGAAAAAATGAGGATTGGTCAAATCTTTACGGACTTAGAAGACCATACCAATTGACTATTATAAATATTTTACACAGGTATGAATGAAGAGATGGCATAATCGAAATATATTGAAAATTAGTATATAGTCTCTAAAATTTTAAATAGCCTACTATTTTTTACATAACTGTTAAAGTTTTCACAATTAAAATTTCAAAATCCGCAGCTCATAATAATGTAATAATCTATATAAGTATGAACTCTGAATTCCGTTTTGATCTATATGTGCGATCTCCATCTTTCTACCTACAACCCATTCTAAGACACATTCTGTCATCTTCACTATCATATTTATAATAATTATGGGAAATAAAACTATTTCACCGACTTCAAAAAGGAGGAGGATCTCAATTACTTTTGATTTTTTTTGTCTTTGTTACTTTAGAATTTTGTAATTTATTAACCGACTTGGAAAATTCCTCTTTGTTTGCAAGGGTGTATTAAAAAATAGGCCGTGATCGAGGCACCATGTCATTGGCGTAGCTCAAGTTATTGACGCACACGTCATCAATTTAACAACCGACACGATGACTGCCGAGTACCGATGTCAATTCATCCATATACAAATTAAACAGTGTAGGCGAGATCATTCCGCCCTGCCACACGCCCACACCCTAGTTGATACGTTTCTGATATCGCGTCCACTCATCTGACTTACTTAAACTGGCGTGTATACCAATATTTAAAAGTATATATACGTTTAGGAGGAAGTAATATTCATGAGCTTATCCCACAGAATATCATATACAGCCAGTAGAAGGCCTTGGACAAGTCGAGGAAACACGCATACACAGGTGGTTTCGTATAATATTAAAAAGTAATATTAAGACCCAGTACTGCATATTTAATTTAAATTTCGAGTCTAAAACATAAATATTTAGCCACAATTGTAGCTAACGAGATTATGCTTATCGGCGATGACACTGGTTTTGTTTTTAATTATGGTCACCACGATAGTTTCCATTCAATTCCACAATAGGTTACGCATAGGGAGTAGAACATTTCTAGTACTCTAGCTGTTTGTAAAGCACGGTGTCGCAGGTGCTCAATACGCAGGCCATCATGATCGATTCCTTATTCACAGTACCAGTTGGCATCCTGTGTTCCCCATTCATCCGCGGGCTCCAAATCTGCTATCTCTATACGTTGGCAATGCCTTTGTGATTACCAATTCCGTCAAGACAAAAGCGCAAGAGTTTATAAGAATTCAATTTTTTATCGATTGTAAATACAATCCAAACCTACTATTATTTAATGTAGAAAGCGAACATAACCAACAATTCGTCCAGTGTTAAGCCATGGAACTATCACCGCTGCAGCCATTAGAAACGCAAATCAGTAGCAACGTGAACGAATGCAGAATTCAACTTCACTCAGACCGATAAGTAAAAGTTGAATCAAATCGGTTATTGATGTTGACGTAACAACAGTGCCAGCGACTGGCGGTATCTATTCCTTACCTGTCTGCCTATCTAACAAGTCTCCTGCTTTTGGTAAATATTAGCCACCTACAAATTTTCTTCGGCGATTTGATAAGGACCTTTTTTTCTGTCTAGCTATCATTTTCATGGGTTTAAGCTGATTTATACAGATAACTGCAATCATCAAGACATGAAGCCAGTTACTGGTTCTTATCCGCTACTTAACAGGGGGAAACCATAGCCATAGGGAATTAATTCAGTTCATGGTTGGGTTGGACGGATTTCAATGTCATCATTATCAATATCGGAACCCATAACGATCTCTCTGGTTGGGCTCCGGTGTCCTCGCACAATGAGAGGAGTAAAGGTCATAAGTCCATCTCATTGGCAAATTACGGATTATGAGACTACTTCAATCTGCAAAAAAATTATGCAGAACTCTCAGATACGCAGGTTTTCTCACAATATACTAATACATGTATTATCATTGTAATTGAAATGCATATTATACACTGCATGGAATTTATTATTGAACAGCAAATCGCCTTCGATTTTCTTCAGAAAAACAACGTCTTACGCTTAGAAATAGCATTTGCATTGTTTTAGGGCTGGAGTTTTGTCGTTCAATGAATTAGAAATGTATTAATTTATAACTTTGTTATTTAAGGACGGATTGAAATGAAATGAACTTTAAATATTAAATGATGCTTAATGCAATACATGACTGAAAACCATAACGAAATCGGTTAAGCCATTTCTGAGTGTAGCGTGCACAAACGCAAAGGCAAACGGACAAAAATTCTGACAAGTATTGTTTTGGGTTCTATTGTGTTAATAAATGCTCGCTTGGTGGTAGGGCTTCGCGTAAGAATTATATTATCAGTATTATTATTAAGTTATTAATATTATTAGTGATATTATTATCTTTCCGTGAAGGCTGCCTGGCTAGCTACCACCCTCCTGCTTGAGTCAGTCGCCAAATGATTCGTCATGTTCCGGTTGGGGGCTTAAGAGACATTATTTCTTACCATCTTCTCATTTCCTGGCCGACAGAGATCAGTGATACCTTTGATTTTGTTGATGTCCATGGGCGACGGTGACCACTTACCATCAGGTGGCTCATCTGTTCGTTTGTCGGCTTTTAAAATAAAAAAGCCCCCTAATAATTGTATTTCTCATATATATTTCATGTACAGAAAGCGATCAGTTAAATTTTTATTATATATGTATAGACAAGTTTGCCTGGCTGTGTAGGCTTAGCTTGTGGAAGTTCTTAGCGACTGATTGAATTCGCGCCAGTCAGAAACAAGAACGATATGATTGAGTGAAACGAATTTCTGTAATAATGTCACTTCGTCAGTGTAAATTGGATTTGCTACGTAATCTGTGGGTAAGACGTGATTTTCTGATACGATCTGATTTCATCCTATATAAGTAAATGTTTCAAGAAAATAAATTATTTTAGTAGGAAGAAGGTGAATTACGTGATTCCATCTCCTATTTTACATCGTTAGAGGTGGTGTTTTGACCAAGACATAAGTCGCTTAAGATGCTCGAAGTAATTGTTTTCGGTACCTAGTTTTTATGGCCGCTTCTGTTGTCCGCCGAACTCATGCGAACCTTCATAACACGTAGATAGCTTACCACGTTAATGTTTCATCTCAATTTCACATAATGTTTATGAAGTTACACACGTCAACGTATTTTCTAAACGTAAAAACGACCAAAGCGACAGTTATCGCAAAAAGCGTTTTACAAGATCGTTTATTTTGAGTCAGTTAGTTGCATTGATTACACCGTTCTGTAATTCTAACTCCTTCTGTTCTGTTTAACATTAATGCTGTTAGTAAACTTCATTGTTTTCATATTTATATTGCCCCTCTACTGGGTTCGGGTGTCCCCTCACGAAGTTAGGGGTGAGGCCATTGTGCGCCACGTTCGTCATGTGTGGGTTGGCATACTTCACATACCTTCGAAAACATTTGGAGAACATTCACTTCACTTCACCAAAGGTAGTGATAATAAAAATGCACTTAATTGGAAAAATTTGAGGTGCGTGCAAGATTAGAACTAGTCTCCCGCGCGGGTAACTCAAATCACTAGGTAACCGCTGTTGATGCAAGTAGTAAGTAAGGGCTTAGTAAACTTAAGTATTGTTACCAAGGAGTGATTAGTCACTTAAATGGAACGCTTGTTTTACGCGTTACCAAAGATTTAAAAGTTTTCACCACCGTTCAATGTAAGAAGTTATTCTGGTCCCAACTATGTACATTACATTTAGCTTTTACGTACAAACTTTAACCATTACCACTTTGTTTTAATGGAAGATGAAATAAGACATCTATATGTTAATATATTATGAGAAAACCTTGTACCCCTTTTTAAGCTTATTACGCGCACAGAGGAGTTAGATTTAGAATGGTTACATTTTATATAGAGGAGATAGAGCAGAAAGAAAAAAATGTATGTCACACCTCATTGGTCCCAGAAGTTTTTAAAGAGTGACGTCAGGATTTGTGACATTATAATGTTCAGGGTTCCTCCATTTTGGTAAAATTTACCTGTATGAAAACTTTTTGGTATAATGAATACTTTCGAAACTCGCAGGGTCCGATGTTTTTATGCGACTAACGAAGTCTGTTCAATTGAGGTTAAATATTTACTAATACAATAAATTGTATATTGTTTACGTTTAAATTTATCACGGGTCACCGAATTAAGTTTTTTTTTTTCAAAATGGCGGACTGAAAGGAATGACAACTATGTAGGGTCAATGTTCTCTTATGATACGACCAGCTAAGCAAGAGCTTAACGGCTACTTACGTATAATCTCGAAGAGCAAATACTCGAAAACCGATTAGAAACGTTTAATTTAAATCAAAACCAATAACATGGGCCTTCCATAAATCACGTAATTAGTTCACAACTAAATTAAACGTACTTGGTAAGGCCAGATGGCATGAAGTTCTCTAATTAGTTTGATAAGAAATATGAGTTTAGTTTAACTGTTTTATACATTTTAATATGATTATAATTATAAGAAGATTACATTAAGCATTGCTTGAAAAATAATACTCAATAATTACCCAACTGTTTTAAGTTTACCTATTAGCAGCACACATATGGGTTCGGCCTTTCGTAATTAAAGGTCTGGAGTGCAGTGCACCACGCTGCTCCCGCAATGATAGAAGGAAAGACTGCCCGAATAGCCAATATCCTTTTATGATATGGCTATATTTTTGCTAACAGAACATTGAACACATAATAATATAATATAATACTTCATAATATAATTAATACTTAATTCACTGAAAGAAAATTATAACCTGGCGTATTTGGAACTTATATTTTCGGTCAAAACCTACGGTACTTTTTGTATCTGTTCCTGTGTAATTTTCCAAACGGAAGCAAATGAAGGTTATAATAATAACAACTTGGATCAACGGATTATCACTTTTGAAAATATAGGGTTTGAGATGAGGGTTAAGTCGAAAAGAACAATTGAGATCCGATTAAACATAAAAAAATAAACCTGTCATTAAATCCAATTGTAGGTCCGAGCTTTTAGTACCCACTTAGGAATTTCTGGCAGTTAGCTATAAACAGGTAAAATAATTCGCAATGAAATGCAGTGATAGACCGTGACCTAGTAAGTCTAAAATTTGTAAGTTTCGCGAGGATTACATCGGTCATACAAATATCATAATTACCCTACTAGAGGCCATTTACAAGTGTTAATTAACATATTGCGCAATATCGTAAATTTGTTTCACTTTCTGTGTTGTTGTTGGTCTACATACATTGTTTTCTACCGTACCAGTGACCAGTGTAAAATATTATTGAGTCTATTATGGCCGCGGTTCCGTGCCCATTCTAGTTTTTGGCTGGTATTAATTGCCGCTAAAACTGTCTGTCAAACTTTTGTCACTATTACAAAAGAAGTTTGTATGAATATAAATTAAAACTTGTAAATTAAAACAAACCTTGGTTGATAAATTATAGCGTTTGACGAAATGCGATAAATTCGAAAATTACCGCACAGATTTTCATACACTCTTAAATAATATCGTGGCTGCTAGCATTTACTAACTAACTAACTAACTAACTTTTCTCTAGATGAAATCCATCGAGAGAAGAAAAGTATTCTCTATATCATACCTACAATATTTGAAGTTACAAATAAATACCATTAAAATATGGTTAGCGATTTCCATCTGATATTCATAAATTTCAAACGTTTAGTCCTCTACATCGATAACAAAGCTATATTATACTTTTTTATTAAACTATTTATGTATAAATTAATAAATATTTAATTTATAAATAAAATACATTTTCAAAAATATTATACTTTAACTCGGTCCCATTACACTTTATTGGTATATATGTATATTAGATATGTGTCGATGTAAAACGTTCGCTTACATTTATCAATTACTAGGGTTTTTCAAAATCAAAATGTATAAAATCCATTAAAATTCACACGAATACAAATTATACACGATAAATTACATCCACAGATCAAAAATATGCACAGGGTTAATATGTCAAAGGCATAATTCATAATTTGCTTTGAACACGATACAGCTCAAGCTGGCATGACATATATGTATTATAATTTTAGGTATGCTTCACAAATTTAGCTTTATTTTTATTATTTAATATACATATAATATAATTAATTAATCCTAGAATACTTACAAAATAATATCGAATATTAACAAAAGCAAATAAAATAATTTAAATAATACATGATTACACTTATAAAATGTGAATTATGGTTCTATAAACGATAGACGGTCCACCTTTTGGTAAATGATATCCATCGCTGATGGACGACCAAAACACCTAGACATCACGTAAACGATACTGGCCAGTGAGGCAGCAGGGATCTACTTTTATCGAAGCTACTCTGTACACTGAGTAAGGTGCTATCGTAACATGAATATATCCCCCCATATAAAAGAAGTTTATGAGATTTGCCAATAGTAGTAACATGCATGCATTATGCGACGCAATAAAACCAGCTCCATCGATGGTGAATCGTGATTGTAATTATCGAAAACAAATAATGATAAAATCGTATGAATCGATAATTTCGTTTTTTCAAAGTTGCATAATACAGGCACGAAAGACTTTACAAATATGAGAAAATAATCTTGGCACTGAATAGAATGTGCTGTGTAACATGCAGATACTGAATAATGTAATGTTTAGAGTGGGGACGGTGCAAATATTTGAAAACGCTTCGGATATTTTTGTTTCTTTTCGTTCGTTTTTATAATCGTCGTGTTAGTTTATACAGAAATATCTCGGCAATTGGCGCCAAAAGGTGTAAAGAAATTGTTATTTTGTAGATATCTAAACTAATTATATAACTCCCAGGCGGTCCTATCAATGTTTATTTCGATTATTGTGCGATATTGATAATGACATCACGCGAATATCATTGAAGAGATAAACTGAAAAAGTATGGATCAAAAAATAGAAATATTTTTATTACGGAAAATGTATGTATTTGTTCCCGCGAAATACTAGATAAAAGTCTGGTAGCTAACAGGTTATCCATGATCCGTGTTAATGGGTCGAAACATCGGTAAAAGACAAATATTATGAGTACCCATTACAATTAGAAAGGTTCTTCACAGCTATTGCAATAAATGAATATATTTATAAGTTGTGGAGCTTCCAAAACTGCCCACTGACGGGATACATGGGTAGTCATTTAATTCATAAAGCGTCTACGGGTATTGCTTGTGAGCAAGCATTAGACGTGTTTTCCGAAGCGATGCGAAGTACATTGGACATGGACGTTACGTCGATGAAGCTCACACATATTTGTATCCGTAACCGATGTACGTCTTTCAAAAACTACGTCGACACAGCACATACGAGTACGAAGGAATACATACAAAAGCTTTATAACTTATTCACATTCAGAATTTGCACTTACGAGTGGAAATATATCATGGCGCGAGCGAGATTCATTTGGGCGCCATATTTTCTTCAGTCTGAAAACAAGTTTTATAATGTATCGCATTATAAAACTTGTTTTTAGCTTCAAGAACGTTCTTTTGTACATAAACGTGGGTATTTTTTAGTTTTCGTCGATTTATCATGCCTTCATCTAGCTGAAAGTATTTGTGTATGTTCGAGTTGTAAGATAATAAAGTTCAAATAATAAGTAATGTGTGTAAGGTACAAGGTAACGATATACCTCTGTTGGTTGTAGTCCTGTTGAACAGTCTGCCGGGGTCAATTCTCGGCCGCCGTAGACAATTGTTTCACAGATAAATGTTTATTCTCGAAACGAAGTTACGATTGATACCCTCGTTTGGTAGATAGCTCTATGAAATGAACTGTTCGTAATTTTAACAGTATCCTATCAACATATGCTCTAAGTTAGAATACCTGGTCAAAGCTCTAAAATTATTCTTTATTTAACGGGTACGTGAGATTTTTGTTTTTTATATCATAATTTCGACCTAGTTACATGGATCATGGTGTAATAGATTATATGGACATGTTTCGACGAAAAAAAGCGGACTCCCTTCAACGTCAGTAACGCGTCATTGACGCCTTTACTGTTACAGACGCTCATGAAGGATGGTGACCAAATACCATAGATTCTCAGATACCACCATTGTTTATCGGGTAATGATATAAAAAACGTACATTTCTGGACAAACTTTAAAATGTTACCTTTGAATTTCAACTCATTATTTCCTTATATATTCCCACGGGATGCGATGTTCGCTACTCTGTGATAAACAAATAACAAAAGTTTTCCATGTTTCGTTCAGAGCGTAAGTCAGGTGAAAATAATTTAGACTTACGTGTTAATATTCGTAAGGTCAAGGACACCGTTACCGTGTAATAAATGAACTTCCGTACTTTGTTACGTCTGTTTTGTCGTTAATGGAGATGAAATGAATGTTTTGTTCCGTTAAGAGTCTAGTGGTGTGGGGTTACATGGAATTTTTCCCAATATAATATGTTTTAGCTGCCGTATGTCTTTGGAGGCACAGAGATCTCTTGGAAGCCTAGTTGTTTGGTAATTATCAAATTCACAGATTATAGTCGAAATAGATATGTATTGAGGGTTTTAAAGGGTTTTCATTCAATAGATGTATTTTTTCTAATGGATAACACAAGATTTTGTGGTACAGAAATAGGGTGGGGGGAGCTTGTAAGGTATCGGAGACGAATGACTGGGATACGCTCGGTGTCATAAAATAAAAAGAGTATGACCAACAGCCTATGGGCAATTTTTGTGTGGTTTGGAATTCGGCTTGTTCCGTCGCTTGGTGGAAGCTAACGAAGTGAGAAGGCCTTTTATCCCGGTACACTTAGTTATTATGTGAAATATGGAAATCTGATGTATGAGTTTATTACAAACACAGTTCTGAAAAATTAGATGAGACAGAGAGAGAGAGAGAGAGAGCATTATATTTCGACTTACAAATTTACAGAATCTCCTAAGAAGCAGGTTGTTGCTTCCTGTATAAGTACGAGTAAGTTTATGGCCGTACTTCAAACTTTCTGTGCATAGAATATTTAACTCCCCAGGAACTAAGTCTCCACAGTTTATAATTATAAAGTTGGCTTCTTGTACTGTACGTGAAGCTACTTATAAGTTTCTCGCAAAAGTTTATAATTATAAGCGAAGCGTCGAACGTCTCTAGCCGTGCAAAAGTTAATTCTAGTAATATAATAGTAAATTGTAAGGCTGCATCCGTCCTTCTTGCGAAGCCAACCTCCCTGATCATTATGCACCTTTTTTATAGCCGACAAACGAGACAAGCCATCTGATGGTAAGCGATCACCGTCGCCCATGAACATTAGTAACACCAAAGGCATCACTCATGCTTTGTCGGCTAAGAAACAAGAAAAAAGTAAGAACGTACGAACCCGTTGTCGAAATCCCTGATGGTTGCGCATCCTTTTTTATGTGAATAGCTCACAATCGAGATAAGCGGTCACCGTTGCCCATGGACATTACTTACACCGAATGCATCAATAATGCGTTGTCGGCCAAGAAAAAAGAACAAAGAAAGAAAGTACAAGCCCCTTGTCCAAAAACACGAGCCGTTTGGCGGTTGACTTAAGCAGGAGGGTGGTAGCTATCCAGGCAGGCTTCAGGGAAAGATAATAATGCCAGTAATAATATTAATAACTTCAAAATCATACTGATAATAATGATGGGATTGGGGTCAGTATTCTTGGTCACTCCAATACGACCAAGCCTTAGTGCACAACGGACGAGGCTGTGACCTTACTGATCTAGCTAACCATATAACCCTTCTTCTAGAACCATCCTTGAAATGATTTTACTTGTTTTGATTGTAGGCAGAAGATCCAGCATCCAGCGGGACCCTCACTTATATTTTGACCGGCAATGTGTCAGCGATGCCTTTAATGTTACGGACTCATAAGTGGGTCCATGGACCGTGGTAACCATTTACCAACACATAGCTCAGATGCTGGTTTATCTGCTATTCATATAAAAAACAAATCTAGTTATAATAAAGTAAGACGAGTTCTACCTAACGAGCATGTTTTTGAAATAGAGAAGAAGAAAATAGAATAAGAAATGAAATGATGTTACTGATATTAATGGGTTAATTATTTAATATTATTCGAATTAGCCCGACTGGTTGTTACTGCAAGCAAGACCCGTAGTTAGTATGATTAGTTAGAGAACCTTGTAGTCCAGCTGTTAATGATCCTTCCCACCGAACGTAGGGCTCCGGATTCCGTTTCCGACACGATCATGCATATATATGACACATGAATATGTATACTCGAATCGTGGGTATTGTGATGTCTCATTTGTCTGTGTCCATATTCGCATACAAAAACCTAGTGGGCGTTTATTTCTTATTATTAATCTGTTCTGAACAGCAATATTTAATAAAATGAACTAAACAATTCGTAACAGTACCTACTCGGTTAGAAAAAAAATTTGCCTAATTACGGACACGAATTTTTATACTTGTCATAATGACTTTAGAAAACATCTTGAAATCGCTGGAGGCTCCAAGGGAAACGACGCTCCAGTAAACAATGGGCGGGAAAACAGGTCGATCGACGAAGATTACCCGAAAAATAACCTCAAAACGACAAAGAAATGCGAATAGTCAGTCTGCCGTGTCACAGAAATATTTTGTTAAGTAATGGTTTATTCCTTAGAATATCGTATGGAAGAGACGAAACGATAGTATTAGAACTTTGTAGTTAGGTGAATTTAGCGATAAACCTGAAATTAACGATCAGTTTAACCGCGGTTCTACGTTCCATATAGCTACAGCTGTAACAGTAAATGTAAAGAGTAGTTAAGATATTATTAATAATCAAAATTACATATTTCCTAACAATTCGAATATATGAGTATAACATAAAAACAAATACCCTTGCTTTAAAATGTTGCAGTTTTTTATTTGATTATCCGTAACAAAGTAAGGGGTTATATTTTCACTGTACGGGGGTACCTAAAGTATTTGTTATTTTCCGATTTTCGGACCCAATTTGATGGATCATGGTTACGGAGACACTCCGGTGGTTGAGAGAAACTCTTGACAGTTGACATTTGACAGACATTAATGACAGATGTGTATGTTAACTTTATGTGCAATCGGTATTCACCTGACTATTAGATTATATATTAGTAGAATTAAAAACGCAAAATTAAACGTTAATTCGTCGGCGTCGTTGTACTAGGATTGCCACCATTGTATGGCATGGTTATATTCTATGAAGACATCAAAAGCAATTAACGTCGGAGAATTACCATTTAATTGCCATAATATGTGAACTGGCCGAGAATAGGGCCCGGAAATTTGAGGTAACTGCTACCTTGGCTACAGTATCAACTTAATAAGTTTTTTGTGTACATAACACTTAACTTTGGGATACACCAACAGATGGTAAGGGATCAGCGCCGTGAACATCTGAATACCAAAGGCATTATTAACAAACCTGGCGGGCAAATACTTGGATGCCCGTTTTTAACTCACTCTCCGACATTTCAGTTTCTTCTAAAGGAAGAGTGGGCAGCGCTATAGGCAGACCTTACTATATCTCAAATCCTATATTCTATCTAAAACCTTACCACCATGCATGAGTACCGTTGAGATTACACATGGACGGTACAGAGCCCAGCGGCTTCCATCAGAAGGGACCGTTCACCGTAGCCTCATCCATACACTTTCCATACACTTAAAGATGGAGCACCACTCTCGAATATGTCACAAAAATATAATGGGTGTGTAGACAGGGAAAGTAGCATAATGTATATTACAGCAGTACATTCAAAAGAACATGATTACTTCAGTTCCATTCATTCTGTTTCCAGCATAAAAGCACAATCGCGCCGTGTGTTAGCTCTTAATTTGCGTCCTAGTTTTGCGTGTGATTACTCAGAGAATATCCACAAAATCTCGCAGTATTGTCACTTTGGCTCTGTAGCACTTTCGTCGTGTATGAAATATGAAGTGAAGCGAAAAGCTGGAAATATCTTTCGGTGTGAACTTTTTTCAATTCAAAAGTTTCAAATGCACAGACTTATAACTAACAAACCGCCCTCGCTTCGTTTCAGAAAAACTAAATTACGCTTAGAAATAGCATCTGCATTGTTTTAAAATTGTTTTTTTCTCTCGTTTTGTGAATATATATATATATATATATCCAAACGGATGATATAATGTTGTACTGAATTTCATTATAATACTCCTTTGTTTTTTTCGATCCCTTCTGTACAAAGGGTTGAATTCAAAAGGGATGAATCTATATGAACTTCTCTATGAATTGTTAAAAAAAAGAACATCTATATGAGTTAAAAAAAAATGAACATTGTCATTCACGTGCCTTTCACTACCACAACGCCATGCGTCGTAAAAAAGTAGGTTATTCGAATTCCCGCCATTTTTCTTGGATGTTTTTATTGTTTTGTTTACAAAAAAAATGAGCAAGTGTTACAAAACTGTGTTACTATATATATTCTTTTATTAATACTTACTTTATTTGTATATACTCAGTAATGGATGATTTTAGGTTACTAAGACTTGCTGTTTTAATCTTAGCAGTAAACTAACTGTATCAGAATCGTTTATAGAGGCTTTAAAGCATGGGAGTAGAAAAGTCTTGTATGCAACTGTTGATAATTAAGTATTAAAACACTCATGTGATACTATTATCATTCCTGTTTTAATACCCCTTATTATACAACAGTTGCATAAATAACTATTATTTACTTTTTTCTGTCTAATTGATATCGAGATCACAAGGTCATCTATACATATAATAAAGTTCTACCTGATCGCTTTCTGTTCATGAACGATATATGAGAAAAAAACATTATTAGGGGCTTATGTTAACGCAATAGAACACAAACAATAGTTAATAGAATTTTTGTCTGTTTGTCTATGCGTTTGCGCGCGCTAATCGCAGAAACGGCTTAACCGATTTCGGTTTGGTTTTCACTAATGTATTGCAGTAAGCATCACTTAATATTTAAAGTAGGTTTTATTGCAATCCGTTCATAAATAAAAAAGTTATAAATTAATTTAAGCTAATATAGGTACTAATCTTTAGCGTAAGACGAAGTTTTTCCGAAGCGAAACGAGGGCAGTCTGCTAGTAATAAATAAAATAGCTAATAATTTATACAATTTTTCCATCTCAATACAGTTTCCGCATCCCTGTACTATACTCTCAAACTAAAGTAGTTGAACCAATTGTAGTGACTAAAGATTCAATAGCTTGCGTATTACCCTGTCACCGTAAAACACACGTTGCGAAGCGCGAGGACGGGGCCGCTTATCTATCTAACATTTATCATCTGTATCATCAGAGCAGTTTTTATTTTGTTGAGAATTCAGTTAACAATACAATATTTATAATGAAATACTTCTGTAATAATGTTACATAAACACCCGTTATAATCTGGAAATAATTTAATTTAATTACAATACGGTACGTCTTGTACAGTTAAAGGATGACGGGTTGCGCCCCGTAATGTTAAAAAGATTTAATTTCCCACGCAAACAATGTTGGGGTTGTATAATTTAACCGTTTAGATGGGAACGTTTAGCCCTTGGTCTTTTAATATCATTTTTCGCAGTTTACTCCCTACTTTCTTCTTTTATACCATTTGAAACTTACTCCGCTAGCTAGAACCGAGTGTCTAACGAAATAATATAACTAGAGTAAATAGAAATATTCTACCAACAAATAGCTTATAAATAGTATAGACTTTATCAGCGGATATGTAGCGTCGGTGTTTCGGGCATAGTGAAAATATTGTTCGTGAAAGATATTTTCGAAATCTGTGCTTTAGTAGGTACCTACTTTTTGGTTAGCCTTCCGCTAAGTAAAATTCAAATATACGCTTCAAGAAATTAAGCAAAATTTTAACTATATGTTATTAATTTGAAAAGAAATCTTTTTATTCCATTGATCATAGATAAATTTAATTTTTTTTTTATCTATGCTCACTGTATCACTATAAATATATAGTCACTATAAATAAAATATTATAATTGAATTTGAATAGAAATATCTTTTCTTTTAAACACAACATATTGTTAATAGCACTGATGTTTTTTCGTAATAAATAGTTGCCTGATAATGACTTTTAGTATAACACAGTTGTTGCCAGGCCATTGAGAAGACCTAAAATAAGCTCCATCTCGCTCCTCTGATGCGATTTTTTTGTCGCTTTGTCGTTCGCGGCATGACAAGCGCATGATGCCTTTCTCTATCTTGCCTTATATAAAGGAAATTATGTTTATCTGCAACAAAGATGTAATAAACTGTCTCATAGAATGAAAAAAGTAGTCTTTGTTCTGCGTGACCCATTAATCGAATCTCGGGGATAACTCTAAAAAATAATCGATTTTTCTATCGTAACTTCAAATAGCAAAATGTACCTATACTTTTTAATAAATAAACGCTCACAGATTCAGCTCACACACTGGAAGACGATGTGTCGTAAGAGGCACGGACAGACAATTGACTTCACAAACAGTCTAGTTATATAAATGGCTGCCTCGCATGCCGATCGAATCTAGGACTTCTAATTCAACTAGCGAGGTCACTACCAATTAGACCACTGGATAGTCATATTTGTATGTAAAGGTAGATCTTGATACATCTCTATTGCTATTTACTTTCCTATGAAAAGTGTTAACATTTTTTTGTTACGTATGTCGTCGCCTTGGACGTGAAAATAGTCAACCTACATGATTAGTATTTGTATCAGGGAAATTATTAAACGAAATCAATACTAATATATAAATTTGGAGTGTCTGTTTGTTATATTAAAATAAGCGCTTTTAACTATATGAATATGAATTTTTAGAATTTTTGTCTGTCTGTTTGTCTGTCTGTCTGTCTGTCTGTTTGTTCCGGCTAATCTCTGAAACGGCTGGACCGATTTTGACGGGACTTTCACTGGCAGGTAGCTGATGTAATAAGGAACAACTTAGGCTACTTTTATTTCTACAAAATAACTTTTTTGTTAAAATCCACGCGGACGAAGTCGCGGGCGCAGCTAGTATACAAATAATACACGTGGTTGCTATTACACAATGAAGTTTATATTAGTCCACTTTTTTATATCAAACGTTAAAGGTTCCCAGGGAATAGAAACGAAATAAGTATATATACAAATAAATATATAACACAGCATATTATGACATGTGTTGAGATAATGAGCAATTAAATAGCGAGGGGAAACAAGAAAATAGGAATTTGATAATAACTTCCAAACCGTAAGCCGGATTTTGATGAGAATGGAGCCACATAAGGAAAATAGGCTTCCGGCCGCGTCGGAGGATTGATTACTTTCTAATTCTGTTAGTTTTATAGCTAATTACCGTTTTGCATTTGGCTCTTTTCATCATTTAGAATATTTTGCAGCAACGTTGTTTGAGAGTTAAGTCTAGTGACCACCGTAAAATCGTTGTTTTGTTATCCTACTAGTTTACTAAAGTCATTTTGAACAAAAGTAAAGTTTGACCCCTCTTCACCACCAAAGAGACGATATAATTACAGAAATCCCGCCAACTACAGAGGTGACAAGGCAGCTTAGACAGACAGATGGGTCCCTCTATTTCCGTTTCGTTAATAATAAATTGTAAGTAGATAAAATATAATGAAAATATTTAGTAGATATAAAAATATCAATAGTAATCATGTCGGTATAATAAAATCTTAATAATTAGACAAACCTTTTAATTGAAGTAAACTACGTTGTGTTATTCCATTTTTATATTTTTTAGTTACAAGAACATATCAGTACCAAGATAACCTATTACACTGGTTACCTAAACATTTATCCGTAAAGTGTAAACAAAGAAACGATAATGAAAGTTTATTAAATGTCTATTACGTAATTTCTTGTATAATTTCACATTACAAGCGGTTTTAATAAAACGCCGTATATTATTGCATTTTTTTAAAGTATCGAGAACTGTTTTACCTACACATCCTGCACTACTGTTTTACCGACGGCGTGAAACGCGGCCAAATTCGTGTCAAAAATATACATTCCACAGATTGAATGTCGCTTCCTCAACAACATTATTGGAAGATTCTTCTCCATCCCCATTATACCGTACCTAACCTAATAATAGATGCATTCCACTATTCGCACGATTTTCTTCAGCACCTTGTAATCATCAATTACATACCACCATTAGATAGGGCCATGAGGATCCACAGATTACAGTATTAATCCTGTATATCCACTTATACTGGACACTGTTGTCTTCGGACGGGTTATGTTACCACAAGTATCATCATAGTGTAAGAGTTTCTTTCACCAAACAATGGTATGGTAGAAAATTTGAAAATAAATCTTGGCCCGTAAATTAAAATTTTTGCTATTTCAATTCAATTTAAATCTTTACTTACGTAAATGCATGCTCCTCGTCTGATCTTTTCTTAATATCCTTTACAGGTATATGTCCCAGACCGATTTGAAAATTAGCAATATCATGAAATAAAAACTATTTCATGAAGTGTTCATGCTTCTCGATATAACCGGGTGTCGTTTAACAATGCCGTTGAACCACAACCGTTAATTGACTTTGTGACATGGTAATTATGTTATACTATCGAGCTATATTATATTATAATACTATCTTGAATTTGAATTGAATCATTAAAATAATTGCACTGCTAGAGACCCTGAGAGCGCGACGCATTATGGTGGCTGTAAACTATAGTATCGCTATATTATTAAAATAGATACATTAAATAAAACATACAATCTAATGTCATTTCTATGTAAGTGTAGTATAGTTTATCTAGAACCGATATAAAGTATCCTCGAACGAGTTGCTCAGGTTGCGTAGGTTAGAACGTAGATCATGAACCAGGACCACCAAAAAAAATTCTTTAATTGAGTTAGACCTAAGAAATTCGCAACTCGCATTTGATATGATTAATCGTCATAGAAAATATTGTTAGTTGTTAATGATGTGAAACGGCATCTGGTCATTTCATTAAATGTCAGAAAATTTCATCATAATGTGAATTCTACGATCGTACCATAGTATCAATTGCGCAGGTATATGTATGTGTGGTAACATACTAACAGTGAAATGCGAAAACTGTTCAGCAGGGACAAAAAAGTCTTTAAAGGTTATTTTTTGGTGTTCCACAAAAAGCCCCGAAATTAATGTGTACCTTTTTATACAGGATTGATTTATTCATAAACGTTTAATAAAGCCCATGGAGGGAACGGGTGTCGTTAAGTGCGCAGTGCTGCGTACCACTTTAACTGTCAAACTTTGAAGTTTACTGTTAGATGCGGGCCCGCCCTAATCGGCTCTACTGACCAGTCCTGAGCCTGCTGTCTGTTCCGCTGTTTTCATCAGATCAGCGGTTGATCCAGTCAGCTGCCACTTGCATTTATTTATTCGTTACTCTTAATTAAAACTTCACACTACCAAATACACTAATTACTATTTCGATCGCATATAAACCAATTAAACACACAATTAACAAACATATTATATTCACATTTTACAAAGTTAAATTAAATTGAAGCATTCTTTATGATGTCAATTGGTCAATATGATAATAATAATTTTAAAAAATAACAACTATAAAATTTTCAGTTACAATAAACATACATTGGGTCTTGCTGAACCTCCGGCACATGGACAGGACATCTTTACAACTATCCACAAAAATGTCAAAGCTAGGGAAGGCTTCCCAGCAGATCACTGAAAGCCGAGAGGGTACGCGGAATGTGAAAGTTGGCTTTTCTTACTTTACGAAGGTATGGATGCTATTCAAGGACTTCTTGCATATATGCATGTTGCTATCAGACCTTCGAATGATGTGGTCTGTACATTGCCAGTGAGTGTGCTTTTGCCGTTAAGTAGTAACACCGAATGTTGGGCCATACACATTACACGAATGTGTGACTTGTGTATTCAAGGCGGCCTGGTTTCAGGTTACCCTGTGGAGCGGTTTCGCGTAAATAAGATTTTTTCACCATCAAAGTCGTCCAATCTTTTCAAATGAGATTTTCGATTTTAATACAAACACTATGTAACAAAAATGACACTATATAACACTAATCACATCAAGTGTGAAGATATATTTTGCAGCTATTCGAGCTTTTTGCGTTTAATTAGTATCGGTTTTTGAATAAGTTTGAAATCTGTAAATTCAGAGTATAATAAATTATTACAAAGTTTAGATGATTTCTACAAAATTTCAAATAATATTCATGATCAGTTTTCTCGACAACATTAAACGCTCAAGCCGGCCAGTAACTTGTATAAAACTCCCTCCTCCTCTCCTCTTCTCAAGTACCGTACCTCATTACCACTTCCCCCTGATTATCAGTGTTTGCTAGTCAATAGAACTCGTCATTACAGAATACAACAAAGAGTTGATTCAGTCATGAAACAGATGGTCTGTAGCAATCTTCTCCTTTAGCAAGAAACGCTTTGTGACCATTTACCAATAAAGTATTCTACATAAGGAATTGTAATATAAATTTGGCCTAACTCAAACTAGAGTTTATAACTTAGACTATAATCTCAAACACTGAATGGATATGTTACAGGTTCAGTAACTAATACTTTGAGTGGGGTCTTTCTAATTAATATATATGTTTTTCTTTATTAAGAGAGCAACCAAAACTAACACTAATAGAATAAATTGAGTACCATGTATAGGCAACGTGACGGCATGTGAGTAACAGGTGAATACTTGTTGAAATTCGGTGACATAAAATTTTGTTTTGTCTACCAATTATTCAATGTGTGTGTGCTGTTCACATAAGGCAACAACACCAATACCCAATACAGCGATGTCATTGAACCGCTTTCAATTCTGATGCTATAAGAGCATAATTTGGAAGCATAATTTGGATATATAAAAAAGCATAGTAAATCATTATTAGTTGTTTACTGTATTTTCAATACGTCACAAACAAAATTTTTTCGATTCAATGAATTCATGATCAGTGTCCATAAAATTACTTCATGCTAAGGAATAATATTAAAATTTCTCGTCATTTTCCTACGTCAAATTACATTTTTCAGCTCGGGCACAAACAGTCAACCTTAAGTTGTTAGAGTCACTCATTGTTTGTGTCGAGAGAATGAAATTGTTTTGTTACACGTGGCGCAGTTTGACATCTGAATTCAATTTTACTGGAGAAACAATTTAATTTTGTTTTGTAATTAATAGTTTCAATTACTATGGATTTCTCGCAGCGTGAGGTGCAATGCAGACATATTTTTTCTATACAAAACTGTAGATTATAGAAGGGTCATTTCAATAATCATCAGTCCAGTGCTGTAACAGATAAAATAAAATATTTTAATTTGTAACAGGTATCCACAATTTATACCGATATTCAGATTCCATTACATATAGGACTTAGATACAGTGAGACTGCCGAGTCGGTGAAAAACTTTTGACAGGTCACGATTGACATATGCTTGTAACAGATAGTACACCGTGGAAACATGCTCATTTACCATTATAATTGCAAAAATAATGAAAATTTTGCTGCTATGGGTAATAATATTCCAAGAATTATATAAATCTGTTTAATGGTTTCCACATGATACGTGCACAGAGAGACAAAAATAAAAAAATATATATTTTTTCAAACTAGCTATTTAAGCAATTTTTTCCCGTTTATTTGTTGTCCCATTTAAATTTTTTTTTGGCAGTTGAAAATGTTTAAATGTTTATGTTCAAGCGATTACAATTCCCAACAATTAGGCGAAGTTTGCAACAACTCAGTGCTTAAAAATTTTATCTTCCAATCCAGTTTTAGATTTGGACACGCGTCTTTTAAATTTTGCAATGTACCAATTTCAAGGAATATCATTTTTTTCAGAAACTTGTGAAATATGCTCAAATAGGATGGCAAGTATGGACATTATGACGCATTTATGCTATATCTAGTTTTATTCTGAAAGAAGACCCAAGTCAGACCGCGATAATAATGATGACGATAATGCTGGTGAACTGATCCGAATAACCAGGTTTGTTTACGATGTATCAGACATATTAGTTTAACGGGATAATACTAGGAAAACGGTTCAGTCATGCGATCATTCAGTACCTTCAATTTGCTCGAGTTAATTGCATTTTATTGTTCCGGAGTTTTAAAAGCATCCCATTATTTTTGCATAAAACCTTTTAGATTCATAAAGGCTGTGCCGAGTTACTGTGCCGATTGAATATTATTATCAACTATTAACAGACTTCAAAAAATTGGTTTATACGACTGATTGGTATTTTTCTCGTGTATGCTCATCGATTTTCCCGATATTTGTTGACCACTTTTTGCACGTATTTTTTAACCAATTTCAATAAAAGGAGAGGTTTTATGTTGGTGTGTATGTATTTTTTTTTTTTTAGTATATCCAGTTATAACTCCGTTTTTTGTGAAACGATTTGGTGTTTCTTTTTTAGTTCATTAAAGATGGCTCGTAGTTGGTCCCTTATATAGTTCGTAGAAATAAATATAAATACATGGTGATGTTGCTTTCCTCCTCAGTTCGACTTTAGGAATGATGACTCTTAAAATTAAACTGTTTAATGACGGCTTTGCAATTTAACCGGTATCAAAAGCCACACGATACAGCAAAAACACGGCTGAAATATTGCTATCAGTTGAAAAGTTCCACCTTACCTTCAGGCTTTATCAACAGATCCTCCCCATATTTAAAGAGGAATATCTCCGAGCTCCTTATATACAAAAGCAGAATTATTTAAATGATTTCATTCAAAATGGAGTTAAATGGCCGGACATATGTAAACAATTGAAATGTATGCACACGAACGTGCTTTAAACTCAATTAATGTATATAAATATACTCAATAACCACAAATATCCTTAAAAACGGCGCAATTGTTCCGATTAGTTGAGGAGTATTATCTCTGAAACCCTACTATCAGATCCGTATCATATTTATAGGGGGCCAACAACGAATCGTCTTCTATATATCAAAATCAGTTTATAAACAACAAACATTCAACTGCCTTCTTTTTTGAAGTCGGTAAAAAATTGGCAAACGACGGGACTATTCGTTACCAACTCTCTTTGTAAAATTAAAACGAATATTGGATTTTACGCAATATTTCGGTAAGAATTTCATTTTACAAAAGGCAAACAGTCACGTACACCCGGCGAAAACTGGGATAAGAAATTACTCAAGACCAATATCTATATTACAACGTGATGTATTGGAGGAAATGAGGTTAGATATTTAATATTTTATTACAATGAAGTCCTACGAGAAATGAAGGCCCGCTTTCGCTATATATCGTCCAATGACGGAGCATAAATCTTCATATTGTGCCATGTTACGAGCACCGTAATTGCCCTTTTGTCCATAGTTTCTTGCAGAATGCACGTTTCAAATCTATTGGCACCAAGTTACTTTGTTTTCGGTTAATAAGGAGCCATGACTTTTAAACAACAAAATACCGTCAAAAGAGCAGATCAGTCATTTGATATAAATATATCCGACGTTCATGAACCTTTGTTACAGCAGAGGCATGGAAAAGGAAGCGGAGGGGTAATGATCGCGGTGTTTGTTGGAAGTATGGTATCAACAGACTAGTTTAATTCTGTCGCATAAGGTAACGTTATTATGGGATCAATTGGCAAAAATTTTTAACGTGCTTCTGTGGCAATGATGGTAATTCAATTAAGAAGCGGTTGCCCGCTCCCTTCTTAGCCGGCAATGCGACTGAGATTTTTTGATAGTGGCCTTTTCTGCATATTTCTCGTTATTTACACAAAAAAATTTTCAAGAAAACATAGTCCCGAACGATATGAACAACTACCACCAATGCCATCAAATTTTATCCCGGATTACTGTGGACCAAAAAAGTTTTTCGATCGCAGAATTTTTCGGAATAGCTTTGTTTGTGGGTACGAGTTTAGGCAAGTAATTTCAACTTGAATCTTTGATGAGGAGCATGTGAGGTAAAATTTTTAAGAAGTATTATTTTTTAACAGTCTGCTAGCACAAGTTTTTCTGTATTCTTATTTACTTTGGCTTGCAAATTTAAATCGGTAACTGGCTAGTTTTATATAACGTATATGATATAAAAATAAAAATTTCATGGCATATTAATTTAGAAAATAATATTTATTTTTATATAAATTGACAATTGACAAGTGACAATTTAAAGCTTAAGTAGGATGTATCCTGTTGGTTGTCTGGCTACCTACAACCTTCCTTTAACATGAACTGTGAAATGTCTTAATATATTTCGGTAGCATTGTCGGAAGGCGTGTTTCCTATTACCGTTTTGACTATCAACGCGTGGTATCTTTGTTGTATACCTAACCATGGGCAGCGGTGACCACTCAGTTGACGGTTTGTCGTTGACATAAGAAAAAAGATTCACAACACTTTTCTTAAAGTAAATTGCAGCACAATATTGATTATTCATCAATAAAAAAATCTGTAAAACGGGCTTCATGTAGTTATGAAATACAATAAAAATAATTTGTATGATCATCAAATACTCTTTGTATTTGAATATAAACGACAAAGCCAAATTATATCGGTGTTGTGATGTATACCAAAATGATGAGCGTAATAACATCACGTATGATATTTAGAATGTATGAGTCATTTTGAATTTTATATAAAAGTGCTAAGGCTTAGATTTATTTATCGGCAGTTCAGTCATTGCAGGTTGGAAATCGGTATCCAGACGATATACCAATAAAACTTTAATAGAAACCTTTGATTGGTATTATGGTATTGTTTAAATATTTCACACTCATTCTTATAAGTACAATGGAATATAAAATAGTTCTGACTTTCATTGTATGTAAAGTTAGGGTTGTCACATCTGTTTGGAATGTGTAAAAGGTTTCGTCTTATAATACAAATTTTAAACAGCTGTGACAACTAGAATTTCCAACTTTGTGACTAAAAATTTTGGACATTGAGTACGTAATTAATGCTATTGCTTAGAAGGCTGCGTCGCTCGGTTAGTATGACCTTGCCTGCTGAGCCGAGGGGCACAGGCTAGATTCAAGGACCGAAATTTCTAAGAAAGGTTAGTGTTTGTTTCGAGAATTGGAAATTTGTAATGTTTTTTTTTCTGCACATAACACATGCGACACTATGTATCCTAATCCCTCGCATTAGGATTATGTAAGCGTTTAATATAGTATTTTGCGTAACCGGTGTTAGGTTGCAGGGGATTCAATTTAGGTGAAAAAAATCACTGAAACTCATAGTAGCATGCCACCAGTAACATGTTACAGTTTATGTGGTGAAATAAGTAGGATTAATGTTACGCAATGTATATATGTATTTATTAAGCCCTGAAGCAATAAGAATAAATCTAATATGAGGTAAGTTGTAGTTAGATTTGGTAATTCTAATATTACTCACCTTATTAAGATTCTAGTAAAGGAATTCAGGAAATTACAATTAGAAGATTTTTAATGAAAGAAACCATTTACTACACTCTATGTTCGATCTTTGTTCTATGACATGAAACAAAAACTTAAGAACAAGCTTCATAGATTATAAAGTAAAATAAAGTTAAACTGACCTGACTCTGTATAAAAAAGTGACAACCCTAGTAAGTTCCTTTTAACCTTGTTACTTTCACTGTTCGGTATCTGTTTATTGCTTTTGAAATGATAGCGTATCAATGTTATTGTGAGGTTGAACTGCTTCCAATAACCGAGTGCGGGAGCGAGGTGCTGATGTTTGACGTATTATTTTTAGAACCAAACAAGATATCGTCTGTTGACAAATTGACATGTGGCAATTGGCAATTAATATATGACACACTTGTAACCTTCATATATTCTGTATAAATATACTTATGGGCAATAATTTCCTATTTCATTATGGTTAATTACAATTAATTTTTTGCTCTGGTTTCTCCTCCTCGGCAATTGAGTCTGTATGTCTGCAACATTATCATTTCTCATTCTGACGAAACCACGTCCGATTATATTGAGGCTATATCTTATCATCTATACTGTTAAAAGTATTACTTATGAACTATTTTTTAGTAAATATATTAATATAAAATCGACTATATGGAACGTTAGTTAACATAATTGGTTTTCATTGAAAACTGGCAATGTTATACCGTTATGTAAGGTTATATAAAACACCGAACACTTGTAAGCATTAGTTTTCTAGTAACAGCAAAGGTTACTGATCAAAATCCATCAAACATTCAAGAGAATTTCTGAGATGATCTGATAGCCAATAAATCGGAATTAACGCTTCCAGCCCCTCAAATGTCAGGGCATCATGTCGGTATCGAGTCAAAGGACAAAGCTTGTTCGGTATAAGCCGCAGCTTACCCGGTGCTATTCAAGTGTCGTTTACAATCCCGCCCTATTTGCATTTAGTACTCTGTGAATATCAGATGAGCTGTCGAGTGCTCTGGTCTTCGTTTGGCTATTGTGGTTTTTTTTTAATGTCAAGGCCGGGTTGCGAATGGTGGAATATAAGTCTATCGTGTTCTGTGATAGCTGTCTCATAAAAGTGTATAAACGTTTGAAGCATTTAATCTTTATCCTGGTTTACCCTTTAGAAAATTTGTTTTCATCTTCATTATACTAGTATTAAATATTTTACGGGACCCAGATGTCCTCATGAAATATATTTTGAAAGTCTTAATATAAACAGCCTTTGTAATGATCAAGAAGTCGCATTATTTTTTGGGATCTCTGTATATTTTTTTGTCTGTCCACGGATCGGGCGGAAAATCTTGATCTGTTTAGATAGGCAATATATTTGTACCTTTTAGAGTGGGTCATTATTAAGGATAAAGATAAGGACCTTTTCGAAACGGTGGCAGAAGTAAAAAATTATGTTCATAAATGTATTTACAAAATACCTAGTTCCTGCGGAATACGATGTAAAAAATCTGCGAACATTATTTTACGAAAATAGCAAACAAATATTTGTCTGATTTTTTGCAGCCATTGCAACAAATCATTATGAAAGTTTCTAATACAAAACAATTAGAAAATATCGGGTTTTCTCCAAACACAATACAGTTAAGCAGATAAGAAATTAAATAAATATTTGTAAATAATCTGAAGCACCGGTAGACGAGTATTTTGAACGTCAGACTCAAATATGGGAGGCTCGAGTTGATATCCTGCAAGCGGCTCCAATTTTTTTAAACATACATGTCAGTGCGTATTAGAAAATTTAAAAATGAAAGAAAACATCGTTAGGAAACCTGGATATTTAACGGTTTATCAAAGATGTGTGAAGTTGACCAATGTCAATTTGGTCAGCGTGTTTATGAAAATGAAAAACAAAAAAAATGAAAATGAAAAAAATGTTTATTCGTAGTCTAAAGCCGCAGCTGAACATAATAAAATACACAAAAAACAGAGAAAAGAAAACACAATAACACTACACCCTAAGTATTTGCTAAACTAAACCTACATACAACATGAAATGTCCGTGCTGCAGCGTAACGAGCTACGAATGGGCCCAGCCTCAGCTCAAGCCGCTTAAGCTTTATCGGTGTGTTTAACCGCTTTCATTGTGATAAGATACCAGAGCCCAGCAGTGGGCCAATTATGGAAGAAGCGCCATTCTTGCGCGTGATCACACTTCAACATGTACCTGTTTATTTACTAACCTCTACTCAGAATTCCAAGCTACATTTTCTCTGCTACTCTGTGGTTGTAGAATCATTTTCTATGGTAAAGAGATTCTAGGCGTTGATACGTAATGTAATTTACATTGTATTAAGTATTATCTTAACGTGTTAAATGGTTTTAATATGATGCTGTAACAGACAGACTTATACGAAGATCACCGGTATCTCTGATGTTAACATCAGAAGTGACAAAAAAGTATTTTGACTTTGAACTTTGGAAATGTGACTTTACCTCTCTTATTGTGAAAAGAACCTCCTACCCAACAGTGTTATAGTTACAGCTTGTGATGCTGATAACCTGAGTATTACCAATGAATTCACGCTGTCAGTTCGGCCGTTAAGTCGAGGTTTAAAGCATTGATGTATATCTGTACCATAGAGTTACTATTCTATTAACTCTATGATCTGTACATATGTTTCTATAAGCTTATGATCGTACTTTGACTCGAATAACACGTGTATTTCTGCTAGTATGTTAGCTTAATCCTGTAAAGTCACATGAGATTGGTGCGGATTTGGAGTCCTTAACAAGATTCCATCAAGGTTACCCATGAATAATTTTAATCGTTCTTTAAATTTTTACAAACTCTTGCCCTGTTTCTCGTTTCTCGACGGAAATATCATTGTATTTACTGAATAATAACAGTAAAACAAATCAATATGATCTCTATTGATATATTCTGATAATTAATTAGTTAAAGCTGGTGATCGTATTGTTGCTGTGAAAAAATTAAAGCCCGTAAATACTCCAAATATACATAGAGTATTTCTTTCTTACTTTCTTCTCATTTTCTGGCCGACAATGCATTAGTGATGCCTTGGGTATTCTTGATGTCCATGGGCGACGGTGACCACTTACCCTCAGGTGGCACGTCTGCTCGTTTGTCGGATTGGAACATGGATTTAGAACATGATTATGTCATAAATATATGGTTATTATAACCATAATCGTACATTGATCAACATCGTAAAACACAGATGCAGTAAAAAAACGAGTTTAAGCAGTTAAAAAAGCTAATGAAAATTTGAATTTCGTCGGCTATATAAAAGGAATCTAGTTAAACTTCCAAAGTTATGCCTTATTTCCTCCACCATAACAAACTTATGGCCTTTAACTACAAATGGTGTGATTAATCTGTTTGTAATGGCGGACTCGGCGGACGTCCTGTCCGAACATTCGTTTGCCTGCTATTTCAGAAAAACAATATTTCATGAACCCAACTCCAGCACCGACTCCACCGGATCCAATTTGGATCAAAACTGTCCAGAGATTGATACAAACTAACACAAACAAACAAGTAAACAGTTCATGTTCGGTCCAGCCGTTTAGGAGTGACATTGATATCGGTATACAGATATTTTAGCGCGGTAAATAGTGTTAACCTTGCCAGTTAACTTATAAATTTATATACGGCCGAACACACAACGGTTTAATGAGAACCGAAAACAGTAAAATGAAGGTTTGAGTAGAGATCGTGTGCCTACATTTATTTGGACTTCATATAAAACTTACTGGGACTTATTTGGACTTTATATAAAACTTACTGGGACTTATTGGGATTTTATATAAAATGGCTGTGCATACTAATATCCGTATTCTTAGACAACATTATTATATCCAATTAATACAATTGAATAATCCATACGAATAGTGTTAGAGTTGAATGCCGCATCGGTCAAGGAGGTACCTAAATTCAGATCGCACTTCTATTTTGCTGTATTAGTCGTGGGTACCCCTGAATGAGTAGACAAATCATAATGAACCCTGCATACGCAAGTTCCCCATAATGGTAAACATTATTTTTATTTATTTATTTAATACTTTATTGCATTAACTTTAAAATATATGGAGTACAATGGGTGGACTTGATGTCTAATGGCATTCTGTACCAATCAACTCTGGTGCTGAGATTTATGTATTTGTTACAATGTCTATTATACATGTATACTTCATATAATAATGATGTAAAATTATCATATTAATCAGAACATGTGTGAAGAGTACCTACTGTCCGTTTTATGACCACTGTGGCTTGGCTGATTGACAGGTGCGCATAGGATTTAGGTAATTCTCTAGATCTGCATTACCCGAAAGCCTAATTTCAAACGATACCTACTAGAACATTTTATAATGTAACGGATACTCACTATACGTTATATTTATTGCCATTATTTCGACCCAGTTGCATGGATTGTGTAATATGGTACCTAAAAAACAAAACGAACGTAGGGTGGATAGATTAATCTACCACTGGCTTGTCAACGGCTTCTCCTCACCACCGTAGTTTCGCCGCGGCCACGATCTATGCAACTAGGTCGAAATATTGTCAACAAATAAAACGTACGTGAGTAGCCGTTACATAACAAAATATGTATATACATTCCGCGAAGACATTAGTTTAAATTCATAATGCCTATTAATATCCTGTAGTTATAGAATATTTATACAACTACAAACTACTATAAATCATTCACAAAGGAACAGTTAAAAGTCAATTGTCAGAAGATTTGAAGCACGATATTTAAAGAAATAAATTATGATCATTATTGTTTTGTGGCCTCATTCATAATTTCTTAAGACTACGCAAGCGACCTGAATCGGCGCGTTCAATAAACCTTCTATTTTCTTAAGCTATTAGCTGCGCGGGCGCATCAGTTCCCATACGCCACGACCAACGAGACTTCAGATAGTTAATTAGTACCATTGTTTGTTTATAGGTCGGTTTGGACCGCGTGGGACGACATTGTCGAAGCTGGTATTGGAACCTACGCGGTAAGTTCAGTTTTAGTATTAACGACATAAACAAACAAATATAGTATTAGTATAGTATAGTTTAGAGTAATATTAGCCGTTCCCGCCCACTTCGTTACGAGTAAATTTTAACTCGACCATAAATAATAAAACTTAGAAATGTTCTACTTCTGTTATTCCTCGTTTATAATAAATATTAATTATGAATTATTTAATAATTTTAACGGTTACGGGGTTGCACATTCTGAATGAAAACGGAGCGAAAACATGTTGGTTCCTTTTCAAAAAATGGCCGTTACAAAAACGGTACAAAATTAACTAAAAAAAATTAATAATTAAAAAGTCGATTTAAAGGTGACTCACGCAATTTTTTTTTCTAAAAAGTGATCTACAATTCTACTATTTTTTTAGCATAGTGTTAGCATTTATAAATAAAAAAAGTAATGTATAATGAATTTAGCTCGAAAATGTATATGGGTAACTACTTGTTGTTAATGTAAAAAAGATTTATCTAAAAGGGTTAATTAACATATGTATAGAAAAAGGAAAAATAAAGATTGTCATCAAATGTCATAAAAGAAAAAAATAATGAAAAATAATATAGTTTGAATCTAAAATTACATTAAATATGCTAATTATTTAAGAGGGGTTTTCAGGATATAAAACTAAGTACTCAGAATTAAAAGAGTATATCCAGGAGCGAATTTTTATTTCAATTATACTTTTTAACAAGTCAGAAGAGGGCCCCTCCTACATGCCAAAATTCTCGATCAGGAATAGGTTTGCTAAAAATTATTTCAAAGGAAATCTATCTTTTATTACTATAGTTGCAAGTAATGAAAACGTAAAATAAATATGAGTGCATTATTTATGAAATAGTAAGATGTTTTATGTAAAACAAATATCACAGCAAAATAAAATTCGATAATAATTGCGAAGCCAATGTTTTAGTTGATGTTTATAAATGCGTTGTGAAGATGATATTTAACAAACGTTTATATACACTTTACAGTTGAAAATTTAATCATAAATATTGTTTTAATTGTTATTTAAAACTAATATTCTTATCCATATATTTACAGTTTTGAGGTAAATATGACTTATTTAACAATTGGCTAAGCGAAAATGATTATAAACATGTGTATTGTAACTTAATAATATATACATATACTATATTCTTTTCAAATCGTACAGAAATTGCCTGTATATTATATATTATTGTATTGTATGTATATATATATTAATAATTATACTTCTAATTATGCATATTCAAGAACTAATATTGAATTAACAAAATTTTATTAAATACTAATTAATCCACAGGTTACGGACGTCGGTAGTTACATATATATTACTGAAATGCTCATTGCATAAAACACACTACACGTGGATATAATTAGTAATGTATTTTATATTTTACGTGAAAAGTAACAATAATACAATGTCAAGCAGAAAACATGTTACAAGTCGAAGCCCACACGCTAGTATTTGAACGACGGGGTGCTTGCGAAGCAATAGTTTACGAGATTCAAGCCACTTCAGTTTAAGAAGGGACCGTAGCCGCTACTACGATTGACGTCGCTCCACGTCATGTTTTCTAGAGGGTCTGCAGAATGAAAATGTTCGCCTTCTCAAAGTGATGGTCAACGAAGCGAGGCACAGAGGTGTTTGAGACACCATCACTTGTAATTCGTCATAATGTAATTAGAATATACCACTTAGTCGGCTAATAGTATTTTATATCAAACAGGTTTGTACGATGTAGGTGCCAGATTGGATCTTATTGAAACTGATTTTTTTTAAGTTTAAATCAATAAATTAATTAATTTAGATAAAATAATAAAAAAAAAATAGATTAAACTCTGTAACCCTGCGTAAAAATTATTTTACCATTTCAAAGGCAAATCATTCCGCATGGACAAAGGCAATATACCATAATATATATTGTGTATATAAATTAGCATAATTGTTGTGCCCGAACTAAATCGGGACGAGTCGCAAGTGATCAATAACGAAAACTCGAACGTTGCTGAAAATTAGGTTTGTTGGTTTAATCTCCATTCGAGCGCAGCGGAATAGTTGATCGTCGCGATTTTTACACAAAGATAGTGTAAGTGTAATTAATACTCGAATACTTTTCATCCCAAATAAATACACGCTGTATATACTATAATAATATGGTGATCGCCGATTGCTGATTTAATATTGACCTAATTTGGTATCAATTCATACGAGGTCTCGGAATAACAGAGGATAATTTTTGAACGTCTATAAAAAAAGAGAAGCTTCTCGTTATATTTTTTTATGTTTATTACCTCTGAGGTAACAGAGGAGCTCTGGCTCCTTCATATATTAACTGATTTGATCAATTCTTTGTATACGTCCCATTCAAATATGAGGAATCAATAACATGGTGCGAGTGAAAAATTGGAGATGAAACCAAGAAATCATCTTCAAATTGAAGTTGGTTTTTTCGTAAAATATTTGTTATGATGCAGAAAATTGTAAAGTCAACGATGTAATGGAGAGTTAAACCGTATTAAACTATATATTACAAACTTACAACTAACAATGATTCGATTCGATATATAAAAAAACTATAGTACAGTACACATAATTCCATTATTTACACTGTACATACATTGGTTGCCCATTGTAACATTTTACATCATTAGCGTCCCTTGATTTTTAGGTATTTTTTTTTCTTTAGTCATCAATTACTGACCATTGGCACTTCAGCCCACTAATAATAATTTTCTTCCGCCACACAGATGTCACGAGGATTGCTCTATTCATAGCATGCTTTGTGAGCTTGAGTTTATTAGGGGGAAGTATGTGTCATACTACAGGCTTCGTACATATTTTTTAAAGAAAACTCAATTTCGCGGTCTGAGCTGCGACTCGGGCGTTATTAGGCTTCCTGCAGGAAAAGCTAAAGCTATTTAATTAATGACAAAAATAAAAAAAAAAAACCTTTGTAAATACTGCTCCTTTAGTTCAGAAAAATGCTTTAGATTAGGGTAATCAATTCCTTCGTGAAGTCTCATAACATTCAGTAGAGCCTCTACTTGTCTTAATATATTTTTGGACTATCTAAAAATAATTAAAACTGTGTTATTATCGAAAAATTACCTGAATAAATTAATTTAAGTAATAAGGCAAAAAGTAATAAGCAAAAACGAAAACCTTCAAAGAATTGTTCGTCAAATGGACCTTTATTAGTATTTAAATAGGAAACTATACACTAAGAAAAATAATATTAATTGTTCATACAGATTTGCATTGTTTAAAATACAAAAGTGATCAGTTGTGCGCTTGAATTCGATTTCGCATTATAATCATATTTAAAACATCGACATACATACTTAATTTTTCATATAATTAGCAAAACTGTAGAATAAATAAGCATTGGTTTTATATGTATTAATATTTTTTGTATGTGAGATATGAGCAAGTAAGTAGTCTTCGCGGACTTTTTCGTTTTCGTCCCTAGCATAGAAACAGAAACCTTATTAAAGATGTTAAATAAAAAATCCATTTATCATCATCCATCAAAACTAGTCTTGACTGTCCGACGCCGGCCGTGGGTCTCTCCTCAAAGTTAGTACTAAACCTGAACTTTCAAAATGTTACTGATTTCACTTTTGTTTGAAAGGACGCAACGTATTTCGTTTGAAGCAACTCGATCTATGACATAATTATCAGGAGCATTACTCTTTTGCTCGCTTTACAAGCATATTTCTCGTTTTATTTTTGGCTGCCAAACATGTCAGTGATGCGTTTGTTTAGAACTATGGACGTGACCTGCCCTGACCGCCTACCATCAAGTGGCTGGTTTGCTCTTTCGTTGGCTCTTGGCAAAATCACATAGGTATTCAATGAAATAAATAAACTTACAGACATTCACACTGATGCGCTAGGATTCATGTCGCGGGTGGCATGGATGCAAACTAATATGACATCACAAACACACATGACCAGGTACCACTCGCTTGACTTAAATTTGTTAAAAGCGTTTCAAGTGTTAGAGTTTCATATTTCATATAAGATAATATAAATATAATATGAGATAATGATCTCAGTATCTGACATCGAAGATCTTCGTAGCATAATTTAGTCTGAATTTCCGGTACTATAAATTTTGTATGATTTGACTTTTAGGTTAGCGTAACTTACTATTTCTTTAAAATAGATATCAATAGAGTTAGAATCGAGTGGGCAGGTGCTATTATTGGATAAAGTGTAAGGCGAATAACTGTACCCGTGAAATAATAATAATAAACAAATCAGTGCTCGTTACGTCTGGCTTCATTTTAACTGACTCATCCTGGGATCTTATACAAGCGTAGTGTTTCTTAAATTGAAAAGTGTATTTTAGACGCATTTTATTTTTGTAAGTTAGATACAGTAACGACTTTTCTTGTATTCATTTTATTAATGACTTTTGACAATCTTCACGTTTCTTCGTGTTTTCTTATTTTGGCCGTTGTTGTATGGTGAATAGACAAATAACTGCATACCATACCGTTGTCGTGAGGTGGTTTTCATCGCTGTCGTGTCGTAAGATATAAATCAATTCAACAGTTCGGAACGAATTTGTATTCTCTGTCGATCGTAATGAGTTCAAAACAATTAACGTCTATAATCCTAACTTAATCCCACGCTGGTCGGCACCGGCGCCTCTGTGTAACTGTTTGTTTGTTTATAATCTCGCGGGGATGCTGCAATGTAAACGGAGCTGATGTTGCAAAAAGGTTTCATAAAGGACAAGCGGCCCGCTACGACTTTGTTCGGATACAACAATTATATAATTACAGGATTAAAAGTGAAGATCTAAATTGATACAAATCATAATTGACGAATGTCATGATGAGTATAAATATATACGTATTTATATTTATATAAATATATTACTTTTAAGTGGTAAAATATTTTTTCAAATACGTGCCACACACACACACACACAAACTTCGCACTCTCTCTATAATATTAGTATCTATAGATTGGTGAGTGAAAGAATAGTTCTCTTCCCACGGTACTTCAAGATTAAACGTGTATCGAATCTATTATACGTTCACAGGTTGCGTATTACTCCTTGTATGGACTAACTTGTTATGTTACTGATCTGATGTATAACTGATAAATGTTATTTGATCTAGTACTAGTATTTTATGGTACCTGAAAATATGTCTTCTCTCCTTTTCATTTAGACGGGAATCTTCAAATGTATTCTTCCAATATTCTTCGTATGTTATGTGTCTTTGTGTATTTGGATATTCTCCATCAAGTATGTTGTGGAGCTCCGTAATCGTAATCGAAACTTACTGATATCCGAAGTAAAATATATCTGAAACCGTAACCGAATCCGATAAAAAAGTTTCGAATAATTTCGGATAGGGGCAGAGTCTAAATGAAACGCGTCATGATAGGTGTTTACCGGCCGAGCCGATACACTAGCCGCGTGTCGCTCTTTAGACAACTTCTTTTTATATAATTTTTAAGGAAATGTAATAAATTTTGTATGATTGAAATACCAAATAATGCCTATAAATAATGTCAAACTGTTACCGTTTGTGAACATTACATTTTTTACCAATCCTAAATAATCTAATATCCGTAACCGAAACTAACCGAAACAATCGGATATTCAGAAATAATACATTCCTATTCTCCAGTAATTTATATGTAACGTATTAATAAACGCACTTGTAACCACATGTTGAATTTGCGTTGAAACAAAACAAATTTGTTCTAAAATTACATAAATTCATTTCTTTCTTTCTTACTTCTTTCTCGAAAACGCATGAGCACCATCAGGTGGCTCGTTTGTCGGCTACTTACATAACAAAAAAACAGGCAATCACCTAAAAAGAACAATACATTTGAACTCAATGTAATCGAGTAACGGTTCACCACTGCAACGCTCTTACCGTAAACTGGATCCCGTCCAGTGAGACCAACTTCCGCCGGGAACCGAACCCGCGGCAACTCGAGCGAGTCACGACAACAGAATGTACCGAACCTTGGTACAAGATACAAGCGAGTACGACGGATACAAGAAATAGACATAATTTGGTTACGTCGTCATATCGTCTTCAAGAGGTTTAGCGCTCTTTTATGGGGCTAGGAGTTCATCTTTACAATAAGGTTCCAAAGTTGATACGTGAGTCGCCCATTGGAATTTTTAAGCGATGCAATAAAATGCAGCTTATAAGCAAAGGATATTATGTAGGTAGGTATGGAGCTATAGATTAATATAATAATGACAAGGATGCCTGGAAATAATAGTGTCGAAATCAGTTCCGCGCAGGTTTAAAGTTTTGTAATTACCATGTGTTGTTTAAAAGATGTGCTGGGGAGTTTCTTTCGCCGTTTCTTCTCATTAATGTTGAAGAACTTTTTCGAAACGCTAGTAGAAGCAAAAAATGACGTGCATAAGTGTATTTACAGAACACCTATATGATTAAATGAATTTGAATTTACAGAAATTACATAATGAATCATTAACAACTAAGAACTAAGCTGCATCTGTATTTATCTGTGACTTGCCTGACCTAGCGGGAACCGAACGCTGGACCCTATTTAGAATAAGGCATTGTATTTAGTGAGTTACCTTGGGCTTAGTTTTACTTTATTTGACAATTGCATTTGTAAAATGAAACCCATGCGTGTTCGAATAATACTCACTATAACTCAATCAAATTATAACATTAAGGATTACTCAAAAATTACGCAGCATGCAGTAGTAACAAAACATAAAAATGCAAGTCCTTCACAGTCGAAGCCCCACAGGCTCTACATATGTAAGCATATACATATTTTATTAATATATAACGCTACAATTCTGTGTGCTGTTGTCTTTTTCTTTTTTCCTTATGTAAACAATAATTGATATACATATATTAAATACAAGTGCTCGCCTAATAGGCTTAAATCGACCCCAATCATTAAATAACCTTCTGTTCCAATTTTTAATAAAAAGCTCAGCATTGTTACCAAGTGAAAAAAAAAAGAAAACCGGTTGACAAACAAACGAGAGAAAAAGGGTAAAGATTTCTCTTGACATGTTAGTGTTATGTTGATCTTATGTGAATATTAAGTCAAGTGTCAGCGTAAAATTGTTGCGTGTATGGAACAGAAGGAAAGACATACTGTTCCCTTGGTATAGCGGGAATCGTCTTTAATTTCTATTAACATAAATAATATATTAACTGACATTATAAGTATTGTAAATGCACTAAGCATCCGTCCACTAAACGGAATTAATGTTCGAGGTTTGCGTTAACACTCACTGATATGGAGGTAAGTATCGGTTTGCAGGAAACCACACGTGGTGTTGTTTGTGGCTTGGTCCGCAGGTAATAATACTTCATCAACTGTGCCTTTGTGCTTAATAGGGCTTTGCGGTTTATTCGTCTTTGTTTGGATATAATTCAATTGTTATAAAGGTACTTATTTCTTTTGTTATGTATTGGCAAACTGCCCTAGCTTCGCTTCTGAAAAATGGCGCATTCCGTTTAAAAATAACATCTGCATTGTTTTAGGACTGGAGTTTTCTCGCTCTATGAATTAGAAATGTATTAATTTATAACTTTGTTATTTATGGACGGATTGCAAGGAAAGGAAATATTACGTGATACTTTAAAAATTGGCAATGATTATTGCAATAGATTAGTGAAATCCGCAACGAAATCGGTTGAGCCGTTTTTTAGATTAGCGCTCACAAATTATAGATAAGCAGAACACAAATTCTAACAACTATTGTTTTGGGTTATTTGCGTTAATAAAGGCTCCTAGTAATAGTTTTTCTCCTATACCCTTTATATACAGAAAGCGATCAGTTATAATTTTATTATATGTACAGATCTTCCATTTTTTAGGATTCCGTATATCACAAATCGAAGATGGAATAATTCTGATAGGATCACGTGTGTGTATGTCAGTCTGTCACACTCGCTTAACGTCAAATATGAAAGAGAACAACACGTTTGTGAAAGACACATATATTATTTAATTCAAGTAAATGACTTTAAGGCTCTTCAAAAAAATACAAGAAAACTTGCCGTCACTCCAGTTCATCTGCAAGACCTACCTAAAACTATGCCTACAATTTTAAATAAAATATCTTTGTTGAAGTTTCACAATAAATCAACATAATCAAGAATAAACACTACCTACAGACTTACATAAAATATTTAGAAATATCTACTTATTAAAAAAAAAATGTTGATTTACCAACTGAGATAAACAGAAAACCGGTGACATTTATTAATTGGAACGTTAGGTCATAATCCAAACAATTGCATAATATTTCTTATACAGTGAAATCGAATTATATCTTAATCATATCTTACATCATAACGTATATAAAACGCTCAGAGCCCGACGGCTCGTGTCGATCATCAGTAACCGATGATGCTGAGACACTGCGAGCATTGTTAACAGTTGGTGGATGACCACCAATGTGAATGATTCTTATACTGTTCCGCGACTTAGTCGCTAAACCTTAAAGTGACATAAGAATTCCTGATACTTGGATTGACCAGTGCCAAAAACCACATCGGAGCAATGTGGAGAATGTTCTATGCCCATTCAATTACCCAGAGGCCCCTGTCCTACGACCGCTATACTAGTTTTAAAATTTTGACAGGGATCTGAAAATACTTTGGATATATTTACAGGGCGGAAGACGGCATTACGTGAATAAAATTCGGGTTTAACATGTTCATTATAACCGAGTTCTAAATAATAAACTTTCGCACCCTTCCTTTTTATTGTGTGTCTATGACCTAATTAACCACCAACATCCAAGAGTAAACATTCACTTTCATATCTCAGCCCTGAATCGAACACGGCAGCATATGTTTGTCTACATTGTAAGACTTGGGTACAAATCCATTTAATATTCGAATCTAAATAAAAACATTTTATACCTGTATGTATTGTATCTATATTTCTATAGAATAATGTCTGTAATTTACTGTTGCTTACTCGAATTACTCACAATAGGTGACTATACCATTATTTCTTTCAATACTCTGCCATCGGATGTTTAGGTAATAAACCCATTAATACACGATGCCCGTTGATACACAAAAATGTAATATTTCACTCGCTTTGCTAGACGAACGTCGGAATAGGTGGACTATGGACCTGGTAAAAACAATACAATACAACGTAGTTCTTTGACGCATTTGAGAAAATTATATTTTGAAATAATTATAAGTCTAGTTCACATCAACGGCTCAAAAAATTGAAAGTAACGGCCAGCATTACTTATGGTTTAGCATTATACACACGATGAAAACAATCTTATAATGTGATTCGTTGTCATAGAACACCTGCTCATGCTGCATGCTTGGTAATTGTTTTAGCTATGTTGGTTATCCGAGTTTGATTTCGGTTGATGTAAAATACGTAAATTTGAAATTGAATACAAAATTTTATTTATGTCATCTACCATACATATAAGTGTTTCAGTGCTCACAGGAGTCGATACCGCCCAGTTTGAGTAATAAATGGCTACGTAAAGCTCTGCTAGTCGTTTCGTCTTTAACGCTAGGTGGGCTACATGGCCGTTTTCAAATTTAAATTAATAAATTAACTCCAGTTCGTAACGAGCGCGGATATTAGTACTGAATGAACGAATGCGATTGAATATCATGCGGTACAAAGGGCCGAGGGCTTTGGTCATCCCAGGAATGATTGATAGTATTCGTGCCGTTGCCCGTTTGATTGATTTCCGAACGCAACAACCGGTCTAACATTGAGTAATTGAAACGATTCTAATGTTTTGTCAATAACTCACAATTCCGAAATGTATTGCTAAATGATAGCGAGTCATTTATCAATGGTTTTGCTCGTTCACTGACATACACCTTCACAAACATATCTCACAGAATTGCAAAACTATTTAAAAAACTACGAGTGTACCAAAATTATATCGGCCAAATTGCGGCTGCTTAGAATATTCCCTCCAATCCCATGCTCGTAGAATATAAAAAATCTTTCATGAAATGTAAGACTAAAAATGTCAAAATTAAGAAGAATATTATGGCATCTACGTCATCTTCGACTGCCTGTAACTTTTTTTTCTGTTTTTTTTTTCATAATAGGAAAGATGTGGCCACTTGATTTATTAAGAATTATCTATGGATTACTTTTTATTTAAGCCCTGCGATAATATGTATGTCAATACCCCGGTAGGTGGATAAAATTATGAAGATTAAACTGGACTACGCTTGGGATACTCTTTATTTAAACAATAATAGATGAGAATATGCTAATTTCCATTTATAAGTAATTTAAACCATTCCGATACTTGGTCTCAATCATTCAATGTCTCCGTTTCCTCAGTCCCCCTCCTTCTCTTCTCAGTCCTGATGATGCAGAGGAGCTGTACCTTAAGTATGAGCCCTAACTATTCGCTGATTTTGAAGCATATCTAGAAAATAAAAACAAAATATTCCTCACTGCAAATGTACAGGTAACGTTTTTCGAAGTGAGGCGAGGTAGGGTTGCTATTAATAAATAATAACAAATATACGGGTAACGTTTTTCGAAGTGAGGGGCGAGGTAGGGTTGCTATTAATAAATAATAACATAAAACACTACACTCATTTAAAATTCACGTTTAAATGTCTCTTTGGTCCCATAATTGTTTCTCAAAGATCACTCCCATTGTTTTTTGCTTACATTAAAGCTTCGATTGCACCACATTTAGTTTTTACTACTTTAGAAACTGGTTTAGTTCCCATAGTGTTATCAGACGCTATGTATTTGCTTTACGCTAATTCAATCTTTATTTCCTCGGTGTTAAACGCAAAATTATTTTGTTAGTTCTACCCAATAAAGGTATAATAATTGTATACTATTTGTATTGTGATTACTTTCAAATGGTCTACTTTACACGATCATAAATTCATGGAGCTGTGTGTGACGTATTATTGCGTTCGCTTCACACTGTATTTGTATTGATTGAAAAAAAAGAGAATGTGAATTTTTATTGTTTTAAAACTTAGATCATCGCGTATTGTACACTTTTTTATTATATTGAGGGTACTCGGAAATGTATATGTATGCCGCCATTTTGGCCCAGTTTGCACATTGATAGCATAAAAAATTCACGAAGTATATCAGATACTTTTTTAACAAGAATGCATCCGGCATAAAAATTACCAACCATGTCTTTATCTGTGGTTCAAAACAAAACCTGTTAGCGAGACACTATGCGTAATTAAATTTTCTGTGCAGTTACTTTCACCGAGTTTTTTAAATAATCTGTGCAATCAAGAAAGTTGAACGAAATGTAGAAATTTTGGCGGGAGGTGATGTTTCTAAGTCACTCTGAGTAGTGGATACTTTTGGAGATTTTTGTTTTCTTTTTTAAATTACTGACAGTTGGATTTATTATTCGGATAAAGAAGATATTGTCAAAAATCATGCATAGCTGTGAGCATCTTATAATGTTTCAAAAGTCTCGATCTTTCAATAACAGAACATGAAAAACGTTTTGATTTATGGACATTTGTACTTATAAAACCCATGTCAGATTTACGTTTATGCTCCCGGTCAGACGTTATCTTATCGTGGTTGCGAGGAAGGCAAATTGTATGGACATACTTCTCAACAGTCGAGTCCTGTTTTATCGTTTTTCCCTTTCACACTGAGAGGGAGGACTGAAGTGATTACGACCACCCTACATTACCCTGGCCAAATGTGTGCAGTCTTTATACACCTTCGACAACAGCGTGTGCTCTCAGTTACGCAGGGTCCTTCACGGAGTTTGTTCCAAGAACAGTAGGGGGCTGCGGTATTGTAAAAGGTTTAAAACTCATCGTTTTAGTACTAATTTAGCAGAATAGCCAGTCGAAAAGCGTAACACATCAAATAGAGGTTCAGATATAGTAATGTATGAAGATTTGGTATAATTATCACAGTCTGATAGGTAACAATTATCTGGTTTCCAAACTAAAAAATTGAGTGAAGTGAAGAAGGCTGCGTCGAGCTGGATCCGAAGGATTAGGAATCACTTGGAATATCACAACCCATATGTAAATGGATAAGTCCTAAAAAAGTGAAACAAGTTTCCTTATGTTTTCGCTTAAATTTTAAAATAGTCGGATGTTTACACTGTAATACGAAATTTTAGGGGTGTTACAAGCTCTACTTAAAGAATGAAATTGAAGACAAATCTTACAAAGTTCTCCCATCTAATGACAGGGACTTGTCGAGTTTATCCAGGGCTAATTTAATCAACCTGTAAACTTGTAAAACAAGCTTAAGCAATCAATTTGCTCGGGAACACAATTTCCGCGGAAATACATAGATCCTCTAGAATATTTTTCTTCACTGACAGATTACCGAAAACGGTAACTTTTCCGCTCATTATAATCTATTCTACTTTTCTTTCAGCCAGTCCATTGGTTCAAAGAATTATATTTTTCAAGTACCAAACTGCTCTCGCTTCGCTTCAGATAAACTACCTTACGTTTAGAAATAGCTTCTGTATTTTTTAGAACTGGGTTTCTCATGTTCTGTGAATTAGAAATATACATATAAGTACATATATGTATAAGTATATATATATTTCTTAGATTAGCGCAAACAAACACAGACAAACAGACAAAAATTCTAACATCTATTGTTTTGGGTTCTATTGGGATAATAAAGGCTCCTAATAAGTAGGTTTTCTCATATATCCTTAATATCTCATCATAAATCTCATATATCCTTAGAAACGGACCAGTTATAATTTTATTATATGAATAGTTAACGTTGGACTTTAAAATATTGAAATGAAAATTTTAATGGTCATCGCCATATTGGAGTTGTACAATGTTACTTAAATTTCAGTTTTTTAATATATTTTTCAATGGAGTTTAGTCGGTAAAATTTCAGGCTCGTAGTATATCTAAATCCATCTTATTCAATGACACAATCTTTGAATAGCCTCCGCCATATTGGATTATACAAAATTTTCGTTTTTAATTCCATCGGTTCATTTGTTGCTCATATTAAGGAATTGTAAAGAAAATGTAAATGTGATTGGAGCAGCGCGGCAGCCATTCTGTTTTCTTTTATCTTCAGAACATTTGTTTGAACTTTCTTCTTCAATTTCACCCTCCGATAATTCGATAAACACGTCCAATTTGAACAGCTTGTTACTGGCTGTTTGCGTATTGTAGAGAGCATTTGCTCATCTACTCAGGCTGAATATATTCCTGTCACCTGGGAAAAATCATCCTGATTTTTAATCGAAGCGAATCAGTTGGGTAATAGAAAAAAAATCGTCAAGTAAAATTCCTTTAGGCGCAATATGATGAAAACGTTTAGTATGTATGAGTATACATTTATACGTTTTTATGTGGAATACGGAAAGTTCGGGTTACATTAGCCATTCTACTACTTCTACTACTAGTGGGACGCAGTGTGTGTTACATAGACTTTCAAAGTAAAAAAAATACAGATCAAACTTATAAACTAATTTTATGAAATCGTTTAAAAAAAACATACAAAAATTATGCGTATCCTTCTTATGTATTTTTTACAAACATTTTAACTCTCACAGTCTCAAACATCAACCTAAACTTATGTTGTGTCACACATACTACTTTCAAATTCATACAAGCATATCTCGCAATCCATAACCACCACATATATATTTCAAAATAAATATTTCAGCATTCAGATCGATCGAAATGTTTCCATTGTACCCTGTACGAGGATGTCGATTGCTCGCGCTATTCTGCTGGGAATAGTGGTTGCAACTGAACAATCGAGCCCCAATAAAAAATTGCCTCATTGCTCGCAATCTATAGTATTCTTCTCGGCTACAAATAAAAGTACTATTCCCGACTTCTAATTTGAGCTGTAGAAAGATTCCAATCAAAAATAGCAGATAGCCTAGTATTCAACTGTTCGAAGCACTTTTATGGTCGCGACGGCTGAGTGGTTTAAACTGTGGTCCACATTCGAGGGTTAGGCTTGAATACTGCACTCAGATATAAATATATCTATCTCTGTAGGTATAATCTATGTTCCATATTATATTATAACCCAAGTCCATCCACTATAATATACATTAAAAAAGGTAGAGATTTTTTTCAAACATGTGCCGCGGCTCCAGAGATTTATTAATTTCTTTATGAACTCCTTAAAATAGCGTTTACAAGGATGAGCTTAGTCTCTAGTTGACCTTCGGTGATGGTGAAAATGTGATGGTGAAAATTTACTAGATTTTGCTGCAAAATCTGTGTAATCAGCGGTCTGTTATAACATTCCTATTTGTATAGTGTATATTTAACTTACTCGTTTATCTTCTGCAGTATAACGAGTTTGTAACTTCAGGTGAACTCGTATTATAGTGGTTTGTAACTTTGAACCTGTTTTTTATATAGATTATAAGTTTATACATCGAAATTACTAGAACTTTTATATAAATACACTACAGAACAATGTGTAGCGGACTGGCTAATTACTATTAATAACTATTCTAGCTTATTAATAGTTATTTCCTCTTGTTACAGGTGATCAAGATCGCAAAACTGGATTTCCATTAGATACTCGCCATGGATTCGGAGAGGTAGGTTTCATAGGGATAACAATTTAAAGCGCTTGCGCGATATACAGTAGTAATATATTTGTTGATTGTCTCGTCTACACTTACTTGTTGATGTAATATGATATTAATCACAGCCTAGTTTCCGAATCTAATAGAACTTGGGGAAAGCGTCGACGGCGCATTATAAGATTATACAACTATCCGCGCTATGTATATTAATTTTTTGTTATAAAATAATTTATTATCACGTTACGAGCCTGCCGAAGTGTCCTAATATATGTATAAACGCAATGGATCGATGTTATAGAATAATAACTTTGTGCACAGAGGATAATACATAGTAACATGTTTTTTTTTGTGTTTGTGTGTGTGTGTGTGTGTGTGTTTATGTGACATAAAAGCAAATAGAATCTAGATGGTGTATATTGAACAAATTTAAAGAATTTTCTTATTTACGTTTATTCCTCAGGTCATTACTTTTCACCAATGAAAAATTAAAAGAGCGGTCCTGAATTTAGTATGAAAGAAAACACCCACCGCACTACATTATTGAGTGACTTCGTACAAAAACACAAGAACGTTTATTCTTACTTAAAGCTAGGCGCTGGATTAAAATGTATGGATTCCCAGCCCTCTCGTGTCATGGAACGCATTAAAATGTTGTAACGCGGCATATATATTCGTTACAATGCATTTGAATAATTTAAAACACCGCATATTAGTTGTTACACACACAAAAGTTGTTATTAATTTATTTCTTTAATTTTTTTACGGTTTTTAAAGGTTTTTAATTTATTTTTTATATTTTTACAAATTAAACGTTTACAATATTTTAAATGGTTTTATAGTGATAATGGTTATCTGGACCAAGATGATGAATAATTAAAAAAAATAACTCATCAAAATAACACCGTTGTTCGTTAGATTTAAGATTATCTACACGAATACATAGATTTTTTTATTTTATATAAATTCACAATTCATTCTTAAATGAAGAAAATGGCGGAGCATTACATATTTGTAGATTATTCTGCCATCAGTGAAAACCCCTGATCTGAATCGTTTGGTACAGCCGCAGCTGGTTGTAAATGCCTCACGGACCAGAACACATTACGCACACTACTCAAACTAATTAAGTACAAACAGACTGATTCGATTAGAATTATTTATACAATTAGGAACATCTGGCTGTAGGTAGTATTGATTGATTTGATTGGGGCTTTTATTTTCAGCTTATTCATGAGCGAACCAAAGTGTAAATGCCGCCGCCATTCTCTGCCCTCACTGCATGGTCACTGAAAACATGTAGCTGATATAAAAGTATATATGCGTTGGGGCTGATGTCATTGTATGTTCCTGATGATAACATTCGTTCTCGCAAACGCAAATTGATTGAATGAATGAAATGGAATTGTTGTGCCGAACTTATGATGGGTGCTGGTGTGCGAGGGACCGGTGATATGACGATATACTTGCGTTGACTGTAAACTCTTTCAGTCCGTTTGTCCTTTTGGACTTATCTATTTCATGAACCTGCTGTATTTAAAAAAAATTGCAGAGAATATATTTAATCTGTAGTGTGTAAATTAGTCTCAAAAACCTATATTATATATTTTTTTTAGTTTTTAATTTTTATGTGGTTTTGTTTGGAGGTAACTTAAGTAGAGATTTCCATGTCCTGCAAGGTAAACGAAGAAAGGGCGCAGGTAAAAACATTTTGAAAATTTAGTCAAAGATGGATTGAGAAGTAATTTTTAAAGGAGACAAAAAACCTTGGTTTTTCTTCAAAAGTGAATGGGGTACTACCTAAGATGCTTGGAAAGATGTGAGGCCTAAAATAACTAGAAAGGTACTTAAATAAACCTAAGCGCTTGCATATCCTCTGTACTAGATTCATTTTTCGTATAAGAAATTTAAATAGTAACTCCCATCTTTACAAGAATCTCAAGTATATTTAAGTTCTCCTCATTGGTATCCAAGTAGCAAGCGTCATTGTAACCTAATATATGTATGTAGGTAGAACAAGCCTAAGTGATAGCGTGATTTTAACGCTAATATTTATAAACATTTACACTACATTGCACTAAATATAATATAAACCAAAGTCTCCTTCTATTTTAACACGGTAATCTCACAAACTACTGCATGAATATTCGTACAGTTACCTGTTCCCGGTTATTATTTGTTAATGTAAGGATCATGTTTACCTAAGTGAAGCCAGGGCAGTACTTACGATTAACACAAGCCGTTGGGTTTTCAGCACTTCATAAAAATGCTAAATATTATTCCAACTAAAATATGACTGTAGTTTCAATGCCATGTAGGTTCGTCATCATTTTCATTGTAACTTATAATTGTCGCATTACTGTGAACTATTCACAATGAGACGGGTTAAGGGGTTAGGCCATGTTGGCGAGTTCGTGTGGGTTCTTCACACATCTTTGAAACACTATGTAAAATTCTCAGCTATGTAGGATTCCTCTCGAGTTTTTACTTCACCGACGCAAGTAATAATTAATACGGTCATAGTTTTGAAAGATTATGATTCAACCTCGTGTCTCATACCTTAAAACCACTAGGCTTTTAAAGATAAGGTTAAATGCAGTAATATCTGAAATTTCAAGGTTCGTTTTATCGAACAGGAAAGCTTTTGTAAATCTATACTTTCATTACAATAATCCATTGGACTCGAATTACCTTTATCTTGGAACGTAATTTCTCTGCTACAATTTAGAGGAGAAAACCATTTTACATTTTTGTCTATTCAATAAATCGAACCTACGTTTATTGTGTTTAATGAATGTTTCTTAATCTATACCTCAAAGAATTCGCTATTTTATTTTGGAGCCTTATTTGTATATTATATTGTTAGCGATTTTAAGATTATGAAACGAAAATCTGTACAGAGTAATTTATGTCGGTCTACATTTACTTATGTCACATTATCGCCATTATTCGCTTATGTCATCTCCATACATTTTCAAATTTCGTCAATTTCGAGTTCTAACACTGTCGGCCTCTATTTGGTCCACGGAATTGGTTACAATCGACAACACTCTATTTTCTATTGTTATTCAAAAATAGAACGAAGATGTTCAACTTCTCCATGAGTACAAATTAGGTCAAGATTGTCTCTACTCTGAACCCTCGATATCACAAAAATGTTTACGCTGGAGGTCAAACTATTTCGTTCATTAATCTGCGTCTTACAGCTAGGGATATGAAATTTCGGATCTGGATATGGATACATATATGAATCATATTTTATCGGACTACCCGATTGTTTTGGATAATTTCGGTTATGGATATTAAAAGATTTAGGCCTTGTAAAAAAAATTTATAACGTTTTACAAAGTATCATTTTTATTTTCTGTCTGGGTATAATTTATTATTATAATCATGAAAAAAAAAAAAACATAAAATTAAATATTAAAACTGTTTAAAGATGAAATGTATCGGCTCAGACAGCGAAAACCTGTCATAACGTGTTTCATTTAGACTCTGCCCCTGTCCCAATTTATTAGAAACTTTTTAATCGGATTGCGGTCTCGGATATATTTCTATTTCGGGTATCGAATAGTTTCGGTTACGGTTACGTAGCTCCATAACATACCTGATTACAACTGGACTCTACAAATGGTCAGCTTAATGCATTTAAGACCAAGCATGATTAATTATTTTGCGGTTATAATTTTTTGTGCTTGCTTATGATATATGACAAAGGATTTAACTGTGCGACCGGTTTTCATCTTAACAAATTTCATCAAATTCATTTAATAGTCAAAGTATTTTGTAAATACACTTACCCACGTCGTGTTACGTCACGGTCGATACTAGAAAGCTGAGTAAGACTATCATTGCAACCATCTGCCATTTCGTAATTCAGTAGGGTGCACTACGATTAGGGAAGATTCTCATGCGCTCAAAGATGGAGGCATCGTCTTATACCATAAAACATCATGCAGATACCTGGATACCAGATATTTTTATTCTATTCTCGAAACGCGTGTGAAATTTACTTTGCCACAGATAACCAGCATGACCAACGGTGGTCTTTATCTCCTCACATCATTAGAGGAAACTCGAGTGCACCAATTTGCTAGTTGTATATAAAAAATATAGTTTTAATATTTTTAGAGTGTTATAAAACTCAAGCAATTTCCGTTTGCGCCAATTTAGATTCCCATCTGGTAAGCCTCCTGTGGATTTTGCAATAACGAGGCAGCGTGAATTCTGCATCAATTTACTTGCTACAGATAGATCTATCTATTTCCTAAGTACTACAAGTTTAATAGTGGCGAAGTGACTTAAAGAGTCTGCAGTTAAAACTTGGTGCATCGGGGTGTAACCAGGTCCATTCATCATGACGTTCAAGCCAGCCTCTGCTACTCATTGCGCTGAAGAACCGTTCCTCTGATCTCTGGTCGCGGTATCCAGTTTAATTCAACGTTACTCGTGCATGATCGTTGTGTTCTCTCAGAATCAATTAGTTAATATCAGTTATGGTTCACAGAGCCAGTCATAACAGTCCTCCGCTGTCGTCTTGGGCAATGTCGGTAATAGACGCTGCCCACATAGAAGCGACGAGTTAGGCCGATATATTGCGCTTTATTATTGAAATTTACGAATAGAAGTAGGATGTGCAGATTAATAAACAAAAGCCAAAAAAAAAAACAAACTAGTAAAATAACAAAAAAAAAATAAAGATTTTGGAGCACGTAAACAACAAACAATGTATGTCATAATTATTTATGTGGCTCAGGTCTCCTCTTATAATGAGACGGGCTGAGGCAGCCACACTGGCTAAGTGCTAATTGGTAGTCTTCACATATATTCGAGTATATAATGAATAACTCCCAGGTGTGCACTTCACATATCTTCGAACTCTCCGATGTGCAGGTTTAATCAAGATCTTTTCCTTCATCGAACATGTAATAATTAATTTGTATACACGCATGTAATTAAATAAATTGAAGTGCGTACAGAACTCAAACTTGAGTCTCCCTGCGACAAACGGACGTTCAAGCCCGTGGGCTGCCATAGCTTGTGTATATGTGTTTAATTATGTAGGAAAGATAGTTTAACTTAAGATTTGTAATAATAGAATTGCTTCATTGGTCCTTTGAACAAGTAAATCAAATATTCATCCTTAGAAAGTGGAATAGTTTAATTTTTCTGTAAAATTCAGGAAAATTCCATTTGAATCTATTTCCGTTCTGTATCAGTTTACCCTATCCGATCTCGTTCCTCACGATATTAAGAGAAGGAATTTCACGAAACGAAGAGAATTTAACTTTAACAATCTCCAATATTTGGTAGAAAATTTTATTTATTTCCTAGTGAAAATATTTAAGTTGTCTTTGAAATATTTTTACATTCAACAATAAATTCTGATGTTCTTGGTATGTTTTTTTATTAGAAGTAACAAATTGTTTCAATATTTATTAATTTTTTAAATTTCATTAAAAGGAGTTCGTACACTTAAATTTCAGTCATTTTATAGTTTTTAAATGCTGTGTTTAATGTGATACAATTTAAAATATATATGTAGGTTTGTGTGTTTGATCTAACTTCGACCACTACATTCCGCTAGGCGGTTACATTTGCCGCAACTTCTGTATATGTTGCGAAGAAACTGGTTTTTGTGTTGAAGCTTCCACTTTTCTGTGGAGGCTAGTAGTAGCCAAGTACCTTCGAGATTATATTGACCAGTACAACAGATGACACACATTTTAATCCTGGGTGGAGTCTTTTACTGCCTAAACATATTAAAAACTCGAATATTCGCCACACACGTGTGCAACAAAGACTTACGCGAATTTTCTGTAATTTCCAGCTACGTGCAATGGACAGATATTGCCTTTGAACTCGTGAAAGCAATGTGTGTTGTGCAAATATTTATCACTGGAATTGAAAATGTAGCACTTTAGGAGTGCTATTTGTTCTGAGTGTTTGTTAAGATATCAAATATATACTATATGGGTATATTTAATTCATCTAAATGTATATTAAATTATGTAAATGTCAGATGGTGCGGTAAAAAGTATAAATTTAATCGCATTTTTATTTGTGTTCTAATAAGCTATTTTGAATAAAACAACTATTGAGAAGAGAAACGCATTTTATTTACGTATATACTCGTACATATTAATATATGATACTAACCTTGATTATGAATATCTGACGTGACAAACTGCTGGTTGAAATATACTGAAGTTCTATTCAGTCGAGTTTCTCTGTCATCTGACGGTTCAGTGTCCGTCACTGCTCAAGAATTACGTGATGTGCCTAAAGACGTTTTCACTTCAAAAATCAGATTGCCATAAATTTAAACGATTTTATCCAACTTGTATGATCACCTCCTCTTTTTGTACCGTGAAACAAATTTCTTCTATTCTCCCAAGGATCACAGCACGGTACACAATCATTTACTTCGGCGAAGTGTGAAAACATGTTTCACACAAAAGAATCCATGTTTTTGGGAACCTATTCGTATGCGAATAAAGGAACTGAAACCTATTTGAGAGTTCGAGAGAGGCGTGGAAAGTTTTTCAAAGTGCACTTAACCAGCGCGGTCGATAAAAGCCCTAACTTTGTTATTGCCTTAGCCTAATAGTAATACTCACCCTTTCGACGATAATGTAATCAAATTCGTCTGTTGGAAATTTAGGAGGTGGGGGAAAATAATGTAATCCTACTATAAACAGTCGAACATCACCTGCAAAACGAAGAATCCAACGTCATTCAAAGTCCAAAAAAAATGTTCTCTTTTTGCTAAAGCTTCCAATTCGTGCAGCTTCGCAAAGGCATTTCTTTTTTCTCCCATCATTGCAGTGCAGTTGATTTTGTTACCTGGAGATGAAATTGGAAACGAGAATCGAGAACGAGAAGAATGGCTTTGGCCTTGTGGCCCCTAAGCCTTCATCGGATGCGGCCCCATCCTTAGAGAAGGATAGGGTGCTAGCGGCACTCCCGAGGGAGCGTCCGCTTGTTAATAACACAGAAGGTGT
>PDGT01000046.1:106776-209454 GCA_003671415.1 Megathymus violae
ATAAGTCGCGGTCGATCGGTTTTCGACGGCACAGTAAATACAGTCGAAAATAGGAAATGACTTACTCGAGAGTATGTCGGAGTGGTCCGTCTGCTACAAGAGCAGTAACGGAAGTGGACAACTTCTCTCGTAGCAAAACTAGCAAATACGGCGGTGCTTTCGTTCCATGTGAACAATACTTATCGTAAGACCTTTGGTAAATTTATTTATAGCTGCAATGAGTAGCACCCTAATAGGAACAATAGGTAGGCAGGTAAAAAGCGTAGGGTCGTAGCACAAACTATGTAGAACCATGGTACAAACGACCGTGAAATAATTTATACTACAATTACAGTAATAATAATGCGTCTCACTCGCTTCCTATTCCATTACTTATCATTAGGTTGCTGCAGGTCTGTGCATTTATCGACTAGTTATTCCGGCCCGTTAAGTACGAAGGTTTGGTAGAAAAGGTGGTACCGTGGAAAAAAGGATGGACCTTCGTATAAGAGGTAAGACCTTTGTGATGTCATCTATTTATGAGTATCTATCTTCACCTTACGCTTTATTTTACACAACTTGTGGAGCCACGAAGACTGTGATAACACAGAACACATTCATATTTTTAAATCGCCGTAAAACTGATAAGCGAATACCCTGAAAAGTTTCGACAATGAATCTCAGATACCGCATTTACATATCCCAGACGAGATGTCACGGTAACATCCGACAGACTCCTTGGAACTTTATGAGCCACTTTTGTATCTCAAGTACATGTGAATTATTCATCTTTTTCTTTATCGCAAAACTAAAATGGGCTCAGTCGCATTTAACTTTTTAAATAGTAATAGATACAAAAAAATGTCGTGCGTAAATGTATTTACAAAATGATTAAATGATTTCGAATTGAAACTTTTTCTTCACTAGGGTGATTTGGAGATATTCGTATCTAACTAACATAGTTTTATTTTACAATTATAGGTCCTGATGTTAATTACTATGTGAATTACGTTTTGTTATGTATACATCTTAATTACTGAAGTGAAAACTCATAAGCAATCTTGTGAGTTTTTAATTCGATGAAATGAAAAAGCGACAGTCTCCTCTTTGTTCGATCCTTCCTAGCCTTTCACTCCTGTCCATTAAGCGGTGTTTGTGTGCTGCTATAGATGAATTGAAACGAGTGAAAAGATATCGTATGGTGAATATAGTAATACTGCACTGATTAATATTTGCTCTAGTCCAAGCGCTCTACGTATGTATGTTTGTGTGTTGGTACGTGTGTGTGCGCCTGCCTATTACGAAGCCTTGGCCGAATGTGGTCAACTGTGCTCTCGTATCATTAAGGTGAATAATTATATTATTTTAATAAAAAAAATTAGTTCAAACCGAAAACTAATTCCGAACATTGTCGTGAATATCGGCAGAAAAAAAAAACCCTACAATTATCCAACTCCTGATAGTGTGCATTCGTCTCTTCTCTCGAAGTGTAGTTTTCTGGAAGTTTCACTTCTACCATGCGTGAACTGCACACACACCTTTTTATGTTATTCATTTCAAAGATTATGGTTCAATTTCATTTTTTCATTTATTAACGCGAAGGTCGCTGGTTACTTGTGCAATCGTTTAAAAAGGAAGAACGAATTGAATTGAATACAATTTGAATACAAAAATCTTTGGGATTTTCATTTTCATAACACAACTGCGGATATTTCCCTTTCGACTCCCTCTGGGCTCATAACTGCTGCCGGTAGGAAAATGTTCCTGTGAGGAGCGAAACGTTTCATTACGATAACATTGTAGCAAATCTGGAGATATAACTTATACCATCTAGTCAAATTTCAGTAAATTAAAGAGTAGAGATCTAACAAACTTCTGGATTTATTTTGCACGGAGCGCTCTTTCACGGAGTGCTTGTAGCTTGGAGAGTAATATGAATATACGCGTACATATATATATTCAATACATAGTTTACTATGTTATTTATAACAATGTTTATGTCTGTTTGAACTAGGGATGTTATGGATATAAAATTTCAGATCGGGATATGGATATGGACATATGAATAATATATTAGAGGTGTCTGTTACGGTTATGGATATAAAAAAAATCGGATGATCCGGTTGTCTCGGATAATTTCATATATATTCAATACATAGTTTACTATGTTATTTATAACAAAGTTTATGTCTGTTTGAACTAGGGATGTTATGGATATAACATTTCAGATCGGGATATGGATATGGACATATGAATAATATATTACAGGTGTCTGTTACGGTTATGGATATAAAAAAAATCGGATGATCCGGTCGTCTCGGATAATTTCGGTTACGGATATTAGATGATTGAAATATTTCAAGGTCCATGTTAGAAGGAGGGTGGTATTAAACTAGATGGTACAGAACCCAGCGACCTCTAACGGGTGCACCGCTGCCCAAAACTCGACCCTTGTTCAGCAGGGTGTACCATGAGCAAAGGGGGGTTGGCTTGGACTCGACTATAGATGAACCCTACTAGCCTGGGTACTACATCTGGTGTGCTTAACATGAAACAAAGATTCGGTCTGCTTGGATGATAATCTCAAAACCTAGCAGCCTTGGGTTTTCACGTGGTTACCATGATAAAAATTAATAAAGTAAAATTAAAAATGTGTTTGAAAAAAATAATAAACACTTGACAAAATCAAGTAACAATCGTTTTTGTACGGGTTCTATTTGTAATCATCACGATGACATATTCCGAAGCGAAGTGAGGGATGGCTTGCTAGTTTTTCACAACACTATCGCAACGAAGCAGCAAGTACTAGCCGTCACGTTCCTGTTAATAATGTAACGTAACAATAATTAATTGTTATCCGCGCGTTATTATTTTGTTACGACCAAAACGGCCTATAAATCTTCCCTTTCGTTTATTGCATTTAGTAATAACTACATAGATACGGGCTGAGTACACGCATACGAGTCTGGAGAACCGATAACGCGTCTTTTATAATCTACGACTAGCCGGAATCGTACCCACTACGTTTTTTATAATACAGTGGGGTGTAAAGGACTACATCCAAGAAGCGCTATACACTCTAGTCTCTAGCGCTTTAAGCGCTATTAGACTTAATCGTTTTGATGATCACAAGCGATCGATCGGAAGAGTTAAGCAAGTGTCGGTGTTGTTAATAGCGGGTGAGGCCTGCCGTCTTAGTGGTGGTCGTTTAATGTCACCATTAATACAGCACAGTACAGTAAAATAGCTGCCGTTTCTCGGACGACGGCCGAGATCTGACCCTGAGTCTTTTGTACTTGGACTCGCATGTCGCATGCAGGTGAAACTGTAAAAGCAATAAATAGTCTCCATAATAATATAAGATAAGATAAGGTCAATAAGATGAGGCGAGTAACGGCACAGCTAAACGAAAGGTAGAATGCACCTCGACTGATATTATTAGTAAGATTCTAATTACGACTGATGTTATTTTACTCTGTGGATATGTAATTTAGAAAAAGTATTGAATTTTTTTTATTTATTTAGTACAATTGATTGAAAATCACCAAGATTCAATTGATGAAAGATTTTTGTTACAGTATTTCGGACCCGAAATTTATACATATAATAAAATTCGAACTGGTCGCTTTCTGTACATTAAGGATATATGAGAAAAACTACTATTAGGGCCCTTTTAAGCGCAATAAAACCCAAAACAATAGTGGTTAGAATTTTTGTCTGTTTGTCAGTTTGTCTGTGCGTTTGTTAGCGTTAATCTCAAAACGGCTTATCCGATTTCGTTACGGTTTTCACTAATATAATTGTTTCATTTCAATCCGTTCATAAATAAAAAGGTTACAAATTAATATATGTACTTCTAATTCATAGAATGGGAAACACTCAGTCCTACAACAATACAGATGCTATTCCAAAGCGTAAAGTAGTTTTTCTGAAGCGAAGCGGGGGCATTTGTTAGTTAGCAATATAATAAGTATAATTTCCGCTATAAAGGAGCGTCCCAACATTGTAAGAAAAGTGAGACATTTTTCGTTCTTACAAATCCTTTATCCTTTAATTTATACTGACATTGTAAAGAGAGGGTGCGACTGTTGTCCGTTTTTTTTTATGTTAATAGCCGACAAACGAGCAGACGAGCCACCTGATGGTAAGTGGTCACCGTCGCCCATGGACATCAGCAAGACCAAAGGTATCACTGATGCGTTGTCGGCCAGGAAATAAGAAGAAGTTTAGAAAGACAGTACTGGCTCTAGTTTGTTTACATGCGGAGGGTAACCTCCAGAGCCGCAACACCTATTTAAAAAAATATTTTCGTGGATGGATATAGGCTATAAGGCTTAATTATTCAACCCGAACAAAGTTGTTACTTATAAACAATTATATTAATGTTAGCTACTTAATTAAAAGCCTTGTCTTTAATTTATTTACGCATACTCAGAGCATATTATTGAAGCTACTACATTGCCAATTAATCTTGGAAATAATTGTAACAACGTAATCAAAATTCATTTATGAACTCATGCCCCACGAACCGTACTATTCAATTATATAATATAGCGGCCCATCCCGGCTTCGCACGGGTATACTTTATCAATAGTTTCCGCAGCGTATACGATGAAAGAAATTTTTAAGCAAATTTTTTTACACCTTGGTTCACGTTACTGAAGTTTTAGCAAGGATTCCTTGGTTTTTCTACTAATAAATATAGCCTATGTTACTCAGGGAGATTGTAGCATTCTAATGGTGAAAGAATGTTTAAAATCGGTTCAGTAGTTTTTGAGTTTATTAGCTACAAACTACAAAAATGTAATATAATTACACTATGACGAAACTTTCAATGTTACGGAACGGTACTAAAGGAAAACTTGACGTGCATCTCGATTATTCATCAATCATTGCGATTTATTTATTTTCATTAAACGAATATAATTCGATTTGCCACTCGATCTTGTCAGAAGTACTCTGACTTCATATGATGCTAAGAAATTAATTTATACAATAATATAAGAATAGTAATAAAAATGAAAGTAAACTTGAGATTAATTATATTATATTAATTTGAATACACACAATAGCATCGCTATGTAATTTAGTTATAATGCAATAACTTTCTGTGAAATGCGCCTGTTATTATCAGGTCCGATCTACCTACCATTATTTAGCTAGTATGGCCATGACGTGAAATCAAAATTTAGGACTCAATAAATGTTTCCTCCAAGTCGGTAAAAGCGCATTCTTCTATAATTGGGTGAACAACCACTGCAACCAATAGACATTTATTAATTATCTTGTAGGAGGAGTATGCCTCTTGGCCACGACTAGTAGATAGTGCGGTGTACCCAACTACAAAGTCCGATTATCTTAATGACTTAAAGTCCATTCGAAACATGCACATAAAATTATTTCTACTAGTTGTCACTATTCCCAGCGGCGCCCGACTTCATGTTTTCGTTCATTAAGGATCGGTACGGGTGCTATGTTATAAGCTAAACTTTTGTTAGCCCGACATTCAAGCTCCAGGTTGTGATCACTTTTCACACAATTAGTAACCCGAAAAGCCGAAGATTGCCTTATGTATATGTATTTTTTTTTACATTTTAAAGTAATACAATCGTATTCTTTTTATTCATTCACGATTACTAATTCCCCCAAATAGGTAAGTTATTTTATGTGTATCGTCCGTGACCTTTAAGTATTAGATCAAGCATATTAGTTAACTTCTTAATTCACAAACAAGTTTCCTCAAAATTGCACTAATAAAATGCGAGTAACACTAACTGTAGCCAGTCCCGTTTCCTTCATTAGCTAAACGCTAGTCCTTTTGACTCATATCGGAGAAAGTTGGGGCTAGTTTGTTGCTCTGAGGGTTTAACTTGACTTCTAGAATAGCTTTGTAATAGTCGCATTAAGGAAAGTTATTTATTTCCTTTTGTTTCGCCTTCACTGTATGATTCTTTCCTGCTATTTAAATATAAACTAGAAGCATACAATGAAATATATCTACCGTTCTTAAGACACATATTTATAAAAGTTAATCCAATTTAGTCTACCAGTCCTTGGGTTCCAACTGCATTAACAAGCTCTTTATAACAATCAGAAATTTACTATTGCTTAGTTACTGTCCTACTCATGAGCTACTGGATCATGCAGAATTTATATCCATCATTATGTTATCAGTTCTATTCCTAATCTTATGTAGTTTAAACAAATAAAGTCTCATGTCTAAAGAAGAGATTTTCAAATATTATACTTTCATAAAGTTATTGTTCAAAAAGTTGAATTTCACAGTTTTGTCATACTGAAAAAATGGACAGTATCAAGAATAACCAATTTGCTGTGTTTGCAATTTAATATTGAATCATAAATTCTGACTGCATCAAACGCCACAGGTCGAGTTCGATACTTGTTTATTTATGGATTTGAATTTTTCAGTTGCAAGTGAATCCCTGTTTTTTGTTTTCATTATAACCAATTCATGGCGTATTACATACTTCATGTTACAATTATGGAAGCTTGTATCGTATCCTGCCACACTATATCATGGCAAGTAAATGCCATGGCTGCGGCCAACATGAGCCTCAGAAGCTCTTATTCCGCTTAAATTTATCTAATAAAACTTATGTGACTTATATCCGACCATAAAAATTGAAACCGACTTATAGTACCTTATCCAATTATATATATTCATAAATACAAACAAGTCTTCGGGTTATATATGAGAACGATTATTTCATACTTTTAGTTTCTTTCTTTATTTTATTTTTAGTTACTTTTATGTATGTGTTCACGTTAACAGTATATAAATATCACTTGTCATTAGAATTTTAATGATGCACCTTATTCTTTTACGTTCTCGTCATTGCCCAGGACCAATTGCTAGAGAATACTATCGGGCATTAAGATTTAGCCCTTGTATCCCTTTGTTTTTAGGTGTTACAAAATATATCCAGGTAAAAGGTGATTAATAATATAGGTATCGGTCAGATATGATAAATTGGTACATTGGCAAGTACAGGATACATTATACGCTAAATATAGTTTCACTTTTTTCAGTTATATCCCATTCACGGTACCAAAACACGGTCACTGCACAGCAAGACGTAAGCGTCAGCTCAGTGGCGCCACCGGCGCGGCGCGCTGTCAGTGTACGGTGTGTATTGTTGTTTTGTGTTCGGTTGCGCAAGCGCAGCCGGAATTACGCGCGTGATGTCGCTTTTTTATGAATATGTATATTGTAGACTGGTATTTCATTTTGAATCAATTATATCACGCGGATGAAATGGAATGCCACCTTTAAGATAACGATATGAATATTCCTGGAGTAATATAAATTATAATAAATTTGTTATAATATTATCTCAATGTTAAAATTTCGCTACGGTATTTATAGGCATTCAAGCCATTATTTATCAGTTCACGGATCTTTGTTCGTTATGTAAAAAGTCTTCCACGGTATTCCAGTTTCTATTGGTAAAAACTATCCACTGTAGAGGTTAAAGACCTGCTGGAAACCTACTTTTTTTTCTTAATAGCTGGCGAGCGGTCCACGTGACGAACATCAGTACTACTAGATATATATGTAGTATACTAGAGACGTCACTGTTAACAGCTAAGACCAAAGATGTCAGAGGGGGAGGGAGAAAGAGATTTTCTTTATTTCTGTGATCAAGACGAAAGGGATGGTTTATGTTTATTGATTCCGTTACATTCCCTAAATTTGTGTCGGAGAGCTTCGAGGGAGTATAAATAATGGGTGAAACTCTGACATTACCAAGTTACTTTTCGAAGTGGTCGGGTTTCTTAAAATAAAGAGGATTTGAGAGATTTACGTAATTAATTAAGTTTGATATTTTAATGAATGATACCGAGAACATTAAGATGTAAATTGCGGGGCTGGTCCCAGATTGGCAACGAAGTAATAACATTTTGAATATTGAGCTATTATGAGGATTATATCTCTTGAGCTTGCTTTATGATTATACGGGCAGACCTCGCTTCGGTTTAGTAAAACTACCTTACGGTTATAAATACCATCTACATTGTTTTAGAATTGGGTTTTTCACTTTCTGTGAATTTCAAATACACCTGTATTTATTTATTGATTCATAACTTTTTTATTTGTGGACGGATTGAAATGAAACGAACTGTTAATATTAAGTGACGCTTACTGCTGCAATAAATTAGTGAAAACCAGAACGAAATCTGTTAGCCGTTTTTGAGATTAGAGCGAAGAAACGCACAGACAAACAAACAACAATTCTAACAAATATTGTTTTGTGTTCTATTCCGTTAATAAGGGTCCTTAAAAGTGGTTTTTCTCATATATCTTTCATGTACAGAAAGCGATCATTTAGAATTTTATTATATATTTAGATAGATATAGATTAGGATAGTTTTTATTCCGAGAAAAAGATCTGTACCCGCGCGATAGTATAATAAACGTTAGTATGGTCATACTGTTTCGAAGGTGGTTAAAAAACTTTTGACGGTTTTTCTGGACTTATTGCGTTATTACAATATCATATAAACATTCATATATCATCGTATTTAATTATATTTCTAATTGTTAAAACCTGGATTCCAAGATCTTAACAAGAAAATCAATCAGTTTAATAAACACCTGATAAAAATTAATATCAATAATTAATATTATAAAGTGTATGTCACCCGAGCTGCTGTGTGACATTATTAAAACGAAGCACGGGACGTCGCGTGTACCGCAAAAATAGGGGTGTCCAAATAATGTCACGTCACTTTGAATTACGTGATGGATCAAAAAAGAAATGAAAGACGCGAAAGCCTCGAGGAAGCACTTTAAACTTTTATTTTGATTTGAAAAAAGAAAATCGGTGAGGACCAAGTCAGTATCGTGTAGGATAGATTTCTGTAGAGCATTCAGTCATTTTTGTTCCCTGTAAAAACTCGAGCACTTTCCGTATAGGGTTTTCTGTCAACTATAGCTGAGAAATAGAGGAAATAGAGGGGAGGTTGGAAAATTAATAAAAACATGGATACCGTTATGTTTTGTGAGGAGCGGAGGTCGACCATTGAACACGGTAGCCAATTTAACACTATTTTATTGGGAACCAAAAATGGCGCGGGATGCAACCACGCACGCATACATATAAACAAAGATACACAATACACATACTTAATAGATACCACACACTCAGGCCTCCGCACTAAGATTTCGAGTGTTGCAGGTAGGTATGGACGAAAACAAATATGTCATCACAAACACCTTTGACCCGCGAACGAACATTTATGTGTCACATAAATGTTTGCTAGGGAAGATTCCCAGTCAGATTACCAGACGTTCGATAACCTCTGGCGCCGCAGACGAGGTCATTAGCAACTGGACTGCGGGATCGTCAATTGTCAATTTCCAAACATTTCCTTTAAAATCGTTCCTTTCTAAACAATGCTTTGTTTGACGTATCACATAACACAACTGACATTTTTTTTATTTTCTATTTCACGTTCTGTCCTCGTTAATTTTCAATATCCGAATAAAATAGAAGAATTTATAACTACATTGAATATTTTAATGATATGTGTACCAAATTTCAATTTTGCGGTCTAGTATATTGGATGGAAATTATCTAGTATATTGTCTAATATATTCGCCTTCCAATTAAGCGACAAATAACGGACATCATGCACATAATACACGTGAACCTATTAGCATTTCGACTTACTGACAAATGTGCGGAACCTTAAAATTTAATTGATACTAGCAAACTGCCCTCGCTTCGCTTCAGAATAACTTTACAGAATAACCTTAGGCTTAGAAATAGCACTGGGTTTTTCTCGTTCGGTGAATTACAAATTCATATATTAGTTTATAACTTTTTTATTTGTTGAGAGATTGAAGTGAAACTAATTTTAAATATTAAGGGACGCTTGCTGCAATACACTAGTGAAAACCGTAACGAAATCTGATAAGCCGTTTCTGAAATAAACGCGCACAAACGCACAGATAAATAGACAAAAATTCTAACAACTATTGTTTTGGGTTCTATTAATAGGGGCCCTTAAAAGTACTTTTTCTCATATATACTTAATGTACAGTAAGCGATCAGTTAGAATTTTATTATACCTACGTATATATGTGAATTACATAAATAAAGTTTCCAGTATCCAAAAGGCGCCAACGCTTTGCCTTGAATGTTGATATAAGCTTGGCTAGCATTCTTTGTGTATAGCACGGTAGAAGAGATGTCAGCCGAGACGCTGCAAATCGAGACCATTAAAGAATCACGTCCTTTCACATAAATAAAACATTACACGGAACCTCTCGCTCAGGAGGCCACTAGGTAGTAACTGGGTTATGAGATATCAAATAAAGCCGTCGTCATATTGACGAAATTCTTCAAAATAATAAGCAAATTAATTCTAAATAAAACGCTCATAGACTCACTTTACGATCGTATTGGGGCGGCCTAGAATAGGTACTCCCCCAATCTGCACTTGCAGAACATGTCGTAAGAGGCGACAGAACACTAGGATTCTCTATGTTATAGTGCCATGAACACACAATTAAACATCATAAACACCCAGGATCCGAGAACAAACAATTATTTGACATAAAATCTGGACCGGCCGGGTATCGAACCCGGGAACTCTCGCTCTTCAAGCAGAGTCACTATTAATCGACAAGGTAATCGAAATAGAAGCTACTTATTAAACTTAAGCCAAAATATAAAACAAAAAAACATGAAGACATATATTTTTTTAACATAGGTTAACAAATAATTTCAAAGGGTCCAAAGTACTGCATAGAACCACAAATATTGATGAATTTATATTGGTATAAACAAATTAATGAGATTAGTAGTAAAAGCGAGGATAAACACAATGTCGTTTTGTTAAACAGCTTTGACTGTAAAATTTACAATTCAGTCATAAAGTTTGAAACGGTTTGGAAGCAATCAACACGCTCTTTGTACGAGCTTCAATTGTTTAGACTTTGTTAAGATGAAAAGACCTCGTTTTTCACTGAACTCGATAAAATTAAATTGATCACTGAAAGTAACACAACTTTAATAAATAATACTTTTTCATATTTTATAGTTAAAATTTGATAACAATAAATGAAAATCTGTAAAAAAAACTTTTTATTTAATCCAAAAACTTCTTGCAAGGTAAAGAAATAAAGAAAATCGATATTGCTTTGTCAACTAATTCTAAACCAATTACTTTTCAATTTAATTTAACCGTAAATAGACGAACTGCTGCTCAGTTTATAGGGACTTTATTTGTCGAGTGAAAGGGAGCCAGTTCGATTCCCGGCGAGGTAGACATTTATTTGTGATGTCTCTTTTATGTGTACACATAGTTGGCCATTTAATCCTTCACTATTCCACACTGCAGCATCGCGGTGGAAATACTTTGGCCTCTACGATCTCGGAGTGACCCAAGTCCTACATTGGCCGTTGACGGGTTGAAGGGTAGAACGCCAAAAGTCAACCCTTTGTGTGCAAAATATTTAAAAGTGAACATACCTGGTTTTTAATAATTTCTGTTCGTTAAAATCAACATCTGTTTTAACTGAATCGGTACATTGGCCACCTGTTGCGCGCACGCCTGTCTTGTGCGGTCATCCGAAACCTCCTTCTGTCCCTTACTTTCTGGTATATTTAAAACGAGACCGCTACATCGTGTGCCCTATTGTCGTGGAACTAAATATTGCTAACTCTGTCCTCATTGTGATGTAGAGCGAGACAGACTGTGAAAATTAAGTAGGAGTACGGACCCTTCATTACAGGATAGTGACTTCACTTCCTTTTGTTGGATCGATTTTCTTTATTTTCTGGATCGAGGCGGTTACGGAAGTGTTTTTATGGTGCTGCATTTTTTTTTACTTTTTTTTAAAAAGTAGTGATAGACTATTAATTAACTGGCCACAGTTCGGATCGCGATATTTTATATGTATTTGATAATACACTTAAATCAGTGTTGTGCGTGATTCAAATGGATTCATTTTTGGAAATAATAGAACACTTTAAATGGTAAGGTTTATTTTTTTCTTAGCTTATAATTTATGCTTCATACTTGTCAGAAAATGTGATTTTAATCGGAACAAAGAGATTTATTAGTACCTACTGAATTAATAGGATTTATGTTATGGTATATAGTGAAAATTAAATGCTTTACGAAAAGTTTTGATTATTTCTGATGAAAAATCAAATTAATATTTGTGAAAACTAATTAATGTTATTGACATAGGTTAATTTAAAATAATATCTTACTTCACACTTCAATATCATATTTGATGTGATTTGTTGTGAATAATCAGAGCATAATAATTTATTTCTTCATCGCTCCAGTTGTCGGTCGCTAGAAATGGAAATATGATGTTCTATTTAAGTACTGAAAAGTAGCATTTTATCACTGTCTTATATATAAAGAGAAAAAAAAATGTTTCTTACCTTTAAGTAATCGTCATCATCAGAAAACAATTATCCCACTGTTGGGCTCTCACAATAAGGCTTTAGTCCGCCACGCTGGCCAAACGCCGATGGGTGGACTTTCAACTTGGAATACATAACAATGAACTTGTGTGATGATTTCCTTGGGTGATATCGTGTAACGAAACGCGGGATAATTTAATTTTAATACATACGTAATTTAAAAACATGCTAGATTCGAACCCGGTTCCCGATGCGAAAGATCTCTGTCGAAACTATCAGGATATTACGGTTTTCATAAATTAAACCGCATGGTGTAAATAGATACAAGTTACATAACGACCATATTTGAGGCGCTGTCGTCCAATTGTTCGCAGAGATTTAATCTAGATTGTGTAACAACTAACAATTTATCTCCTGACCGCTGTGACCGGCTGCCCGCACACAACACAAACAGGGAAGGATACATCCGTATTTCTCTCCGTATCTGAACTATGCAATAAAGTTATCTAAATAAATACACTTGTCAAGTTCCCGCGAGGTAAATTGGAATGTTTTTGTCGTATTTACGATATTGTGCGGGTATTTTCTACATTAGTGCGCACTGCTGTATGTTTTGATTCGTTCGCCAGGCAGGGTTACTACCAAGGGAGCTGCGAGATCTTATACACTTTCTCGAAGCTCAGCCATAATCGCAGCGTAGTTGCTCTTCCGACAATTAAACATTACCTTGCAAAGCGATTAAAACTCTGTCAACAGGCGCCTGTTGCATCCATTTGCTTAATCCTCTTTCATACAGTCAACGTCATAATTAAATAATATAATTACGTGTGCCAATAGCAGTGCACGAGGTACCTACCACAATTTGGTAGTGTATAGTTTACACATTGAACCGCTGGTGTACAGTTTACATATTGAACCGGTAATGTATAGTTTACACATTGAACCTGCAGTTATATCGTGACTTTTTAATATATCATTTATTTTTTGAACCCAAAATGCTATTGGAATTTTAATTCGTTCATTTATTTACTTACTGATGTCGATGGTACGGTCTGCAGCACAAAGTTACATATAACACATTTTTCCTCTACCGAAATATAACATAATAGGTTCAACTGAAAGGTATTATGCAGAAGTTTTGTAATTTCTGCGGAGAAGACCATCAGTCGGGCATGATCCGTTGTTTTGTAAATCTTCTAAACACATAGATATTAGCATAAAACATGCATGTCCACGTAGCACGACTTCGCTGCTCCGCTAGGTAAAAGATCCAGTAATCTCAATTTAACCTTAGCCTTTTAAGCTGTAAGCGCTGTTAGAGCTCTGCAAAATTATAGCTTACTTCTAGGGTTGGCACATGGCTTTGTGTGTGTGAGTTAAATCGTTAAGTCCAAGCCATATTCTCCTGCTCAATATGCATTTCTCCGTAATAGGGACAAGGCTATGGCGCAAGGCCTTTCCTGTTCAAGGTCGTTTGGATCTGAATCCAATTAAATTCCCGACTATACTCTGTATGACTATTTACTACATCGTATTCTAAGATGTTTAAATAGGTGTTTGCATACCAACTTCGTATAATCAACCATGAAATATGTTCAAAAGGTTTCGGTTCCAGAGCGGAAGCTCAGTAAAAGACTTGCTTACCATCTTGTTTGTGAAAACTTGTTTGTCTTGTTGTATTTGTGTGTGTGTGTGTGAAAACTTATTGTCAAGTGTCCGTCTACTCATTTGTCGACATATAGTATATATATCATATCGTAGCATAAATAATTTCAGATTACGCCACTAAATCTTGAGATAGTACTCTTCGTTTGTATATCTGCTATTTTTGCTACTTGTACAACGAGACATTTGCATGATGACATAGGTACTTACCAGAAGTTAATCAGTAGAATTGGTGGCGAGGTGTTTCAAGACGTAGCAACAAAAATAAATTATAATATAACATAAGCTTTTTGAACAGTTAATATTCTCATATTTATTATCTAAAAGAATGATATCTTTGTGAGATTAAAATTTAAAAATAATAGATTAAAGGAATTGGCATAATTATAACGAATGTTCTTTAAAGACAATCATCAGTTTAATTTAATAATTAGATTAAAGACGATTCTCTTAGAATTAATAGAATTATTGTCTACTAGATGACCCGGTGAACTTCGTATACCCTGCATATATTTGTGAAAAATATGGTCAAAATTTAATACATAATTTTTATCTAAATTGAATGCAACACAGTTATACACTTAATCGATTTAAAGCTTTTTGATGTACTATATTTTGCGGTTTTTTTTTGCGTTACGTAAATATAAAGATGATGGTTTTCCGACTCGCGAACACGCGACGTATAATTTTGCCCATTCGCGAATCAGGGAAACACCAAGTTGATTTCGGTGATATGAATACATAATGATATGAATATGTATATATTTAGATCGTCATTTATAAAATAACAAAATCACTAACAACCCTACATTTATAAGTGGCACCTACTGTGAAAGGTACAAAGTAAGATAAGCGATTTTTGTTCTATGGATAAATTCAAATTCAAAAGACGTTACTAAGGTCAGTATGAGCTCAGAGTTGAAAAATGTGGGTGCTTCAGCAACTGCAACTTCGAAAGCAGAATTTTTATATACCGGTTAAGTCAAACATTTGAACGCATTTAATATTTATACTTTAAAGTTGATTTAGAAGTCCTAATTTCCCGACAGAAGGATCCTATGATCTAGAAATGATTGGCCAATTCATGTTTATGTTAATTAGTCTTTTGATGATATCAACAAATCACAAACCAAGGTTTGGCCATAACGTAAAATGCGACTGTTTTTATGATTTATTGTACCTATAAATTATTAAACTATTGTTGGGTTCTTATATAAAATGATACGGTACAATAATTTAATCTACTGGATTCAACGATCTTACCATAAAAATTGGCCATATCTTAATCATAACTTAAGCATGAAATATTACCTAAATGGTTACTCATTTCATAATAATATTTGAATTTTACAATCACAGCACTTATGTATAGGAAAACAGGCCACAATTTAATCATGTAACTAGCGACCTCGTCTGACTGCGTTCGGGTTGGACTATTAATTATTTATACATTATTATAAATTATTTCATATATTTTGCCTTGATTTAACTGGTTAACTGACATTTTATGTAGCCTATCGAGTCAAGCTGTTCTTGAGTTACAACGGGACATACAGACAGATGGACAAAATTTCAAAATGGTCAAATTGACATCACTGTGTCGTAAAACATGAAATTTGACAAAAAAATGGAACGTACAGACAAGAGGGACGTTACAGATTTATATAGATAGATAGATTTTATACAGCCTATCAACTGCGCAATCACGTGTTTTAACGACATACCAATTTTCATCAAGATCGGTCGAACCGCTTTTGAGTTATCTCGAGACATACATACATGAAAATCGCAACATATTTATATGTATAGTAGTATAGTGTAGTTCATAGTTTTCCCGATAACCAATTACTTACGACGAGGCCGAGTTCGTTTCCTTTGACGTTGCTGCGACAAATAATTCTTTGACATACGAATACTTGATTACACAATTGATTTATTTACCAACGACCGGGATTCACGAGAGGATCTCCTTAGTACTAGTAAGGCAAATGTAGCAATATCTGGTCAAATATATAGAAGCAAATAACTGTCCGGCATTCAGATTCGTTTTGACATTTCCCAAATGTACCAATTTTTTTGTATCGAATGTATCAGCATAAAAGTAATGCGTCTGTCATTTTGATGTGGCTTTTAATAAGGAAATATGCACGTTGTCACAATTAATAATAATAATAATAATCATGTTTCAATTCATAATATGTTATAACAATAATGTACAATTTTAAGTGATATATTTTTTTAAAACGTTTACACACTCACACCTCCGCACTAGGATACTCCGTGTTGCGGGTGGCGTGGACATCCACAAATATGACACCACAAACACCCAAGACCCGAGAACATATGTACGTTTATATGTCACATAAATGTCTGCCTCGGCGGGGAATCGAACCCGGGACCCCTCGCTCGGCAGGCAGGGTCACCAACCAGGCTATTGGGTTGTCAAATGTTCAATTTATAACGATTATTTTCTAAATATTTGTATGTCAACAATGATAAAGTGTATGAGCTAAGTATGTACTAGACATCTTTATCTGTAAACTACACTACAAATAAAAATGAATTTGAATTTGAATAAAAGGAAGCGATAAAATCAAATGTTAAAACGACTCTCCAGAACTCTACTTACGTTGTTTTTAACATTTAAAGATTGATTTTGTCCGTAGTAGCTAGCCATTAACGCAAATAATGCAACCATTGTACCGTCGGTACCAGACTAGATGCAGAGCCCAGCGATCTCCAACACGCGGTACATCACGAGCAGGGGAGCTTGGATTGGACTTATTGATGGAAAGGATTCTCGTAACCTGCTGTTTTATTTCGAGAAATATAATACTTGCATTTACAAATAGAAACTGCACTAGGAACAATTGTTATTCGTTTTTATCAGGCGTTTAATAACATTGTCAAATTTTTCCCATAATCTTGCGTGTGAACCAGTAAGAAGAACACGTGCTCAAGAAAACACATGCTGTGGTTCTGATTTTCAGATTATTGCTTTTAAAACTTTGTTTTATTCCATGTACTGATATATTTTTTAATGTATATAGCCAATATACGAGCAGACGAGCCACCTGATGGTAAGTGGTCACCGTCGCCCATGGACATCAGTAACACTAAAGGTATTACTACCGCGTTGTCGGCCAAGAAAAAAAAGGAAGCATTGGCTCTCAAGCCCCCAGCCGGAACAGGACGAATCGTTTGGCGACTGACTCAAGCAGGAGGGTGGTAGGTCACCAGGCAGGTTTAACGAAAAGATAATAATACTATTAACAATATTAATGACTTAATAATAATATTGATAATATAATCCCTGCACGAAATCCTACGACAAGCAGGCTGGCTTCTGTCGCCTCTTACAAAACTATGTTCGGCCAGCATGAGATTAGGGACGCATTGATTGTCTCTGCGACAAAAATCTGAACATTTGGTGCAATAATAAGGTTTACGTATTTTAATATGTTTAACATTGACTATAATGTTGCAGTAGACAATTATGTGCATGTTGGTAGGTAATTATGTGTCAATTCACATTCCATTTCTCGTAGTGGTAAACGTTAAGTGATAATTATTAATATCGCGATACGATACGACCTTCCTGAGAATCCTTAAATAGCTGAGCTCTGAAAATTAAATTATAAAAACGCACCCTCTTGCCAGCTAAGGGGAGCGAGCAGATTAATTAAGCAGCTAAGATGCGGTTATTCGGGTTCCTTTGTGGTATAAGGTTGTGTGAATAGCTAAATAATGTCCAGCTAAAATTATTAAAGAACTTTGAATATTAAAGAACTTTAAAATTTTTAAAGAAGAAAATTATTATTTAAGACTTTGGACGGTGTCCTTACACCAGCTAATAATACACGGCAGTGGTGACGCGGAATTGAGTTTATTACGTTGGTTATTTACAAAATCACGGTGTCGCTGTGGTTACTATTTACTGCCGTAGCAACCGATCTCACATGAACAAACAGATTGTTACGGTTGCAATCAAGACCGAATGGTAATCGTCTGTAGGCTCTGTCGCGTGGCAGTGTTGTCCGTCTCGACAAGTAAATGTTGCCACGCACGAGCTTAGCGCCGTGGCATCTGCTAGCGAATGGTGTTGCCATAAAATAATGCACTATAAATGATGCGTTGTACAATTGCCACGGTTATATTAATCGATTACGATATACGAATCGAATACGATATACAAACCATAGAGTTACGTAACAGAGGAACACTCATCTCAAAATCGCGTCACCAAAACGTAAATGTGCATGTGTGTGAAAAATACACTGATGTGCGTGACTTTTAGTGATGTCAAAGTCACGTCAATGCATTATCGACAGGAATGTCGACTATTCCATCACAGGTTTTTGTGCTATGTTTAATTCGTTCTATTAATTAATGATAACATGTTAAATTAATAACACCATGCTAATCCTAGTAACTTCTCTTTACTTCGCTTCTTCTAAGCTTAACCTTATTCGAAAGGATAAAACAAAACATGATTAAACGGTACTAAAGAAAACAATAATAATAATGCTTATTGGTTTTAATTAATTCTTTGATATAAATCGATATAACTTATTGCCCTGAGAAAGCAAAAAACCAACAAATTTTGGAGGTCTAGATTCTTTATTAACATGTCAGTGATTTCGTAGAACAAAATAGTTGGCCTTAAAATGTCTACTGTAAACTTTGTGAGGTAACCTACCTATCGGGTTTAACATTCGAATCCACTTTTCTTTTTGAACTGCATTTACAGGAAACCTTGAAGAAGTAAAATTTGTCAATAAATATGAAATCACATTCGTCGTTTATTGTCATATCATAATAATAACAAATATAAAATTCGCCAATTTTTATCAATTTCAGGAGCTAATACATAGCCAAATAATAATAATAATAAAAAGCCAAAGATGCACCTTAATATCAGTCTATCTACTTTTGGTCCAATGTGTTTACAGACTGTAACGGAAACTAAAAAGGTAAAATATGAACAAATCTAGGTAAAACAAAAAATATTTATTTATATCTATTTAAAAATTATCCACTTATCGATAGATTTTGTGCAAGTCCTACACAAAACGGTATCATTTTCACGTACACAATATCTTTTTATCTTACACATAATTATGAAAAATAGGTTATTATTCATAAAATGGAGTATTTACTGCATTTTATGAATAATTTCTTTTAATTTATCCTTCCTATCCACCGTTATCAATTTTAAATGAATTAACATATATAAATATAATAATATATAAATACTAAATATGTATAATTTTGTCCACAGCCGAAGCGAGTCGGCTTTGAACAGCCCTACGGAGCCGGATGTCTCTTTAGCAGCCTCGCTCACCGACCCACTCGAGGCCCATACCCTGGATGAAGCCAGAAGGTCCATCAGGTAACATGCCTGTCGTTATACTGTACCAATCTTGAGGAAACCAGATCATCTATAGGCTCACAAAAAAAGCAATTTGATTTATGAAACTTAAGGGTTTTACATCTTATTCATACAAGAGTTCTATTATCTTAGCTAGTGGCAATGCCAAAGGCGTTCTTTTTTATACAGTGGGATCGTCCATTAATCACGGGAGGCTCAAAGTGGGCGAGAGGATTCGGAAGAACATCACGAAATATCACAAGCAGGAGGGGGGTATAGTGAGATATCATGTGTATTTATTTTTTCGTTGATCGTGCGATTTCTATACCAAAAATATGCGATCCTCAGCAGCTTCTGGAAAGGACCTGCCAGCGGTGTGGACTGTACTTCTGTTCGAAGTAAAAAGGTTAAGGCACATGTAAATTTATGTCACAGGCAACCTAATGATTTGAGAGAATAGTAGTTCAGAGATGCATTAACATTATAACATAATTAATACATAAATTAATGTATTAATTAATACATTATTTAACATTGTTCGTCCTTCACGCATCCTCACGCGACGATCTATCGCTAAATCAAGAGAGATCCTCCGCGTAGTGCGCGAAAATTACGGCGCCGAGTGGCTCGATGAGACGGATGTTGATTTTCAACAAAGCCACACCTGACTTGCAAGGTGCTTGAAGTTGAAGTCTTGCTTATCCGTAGTCCGAGGATAATGTCCATTAAACATATTCATGTACCGATACAATTAGTGTTTTATCAAGATTACACTTTTCCTTTATTATTTTTATGCCAGTCAGAGTGAAAAGAGTGGTGAATGCTGCAACCTTTGTAGGTCTGGACATTTTTAACACGGTTCTTAATTTTCCAAAATTCAAATAGATGATACCTGTAACTTTTTAAGGTATATTGTACTAAAAATTACACGTGATTTTGGGTAGCGGGCGAGGGTACTCTAAAACTTCACCATATCTCACCAAAAGGGACGGGAGTGGCGGGGGATTTAAAAGTTGCTAAAAAAACATCACGTGATTAATGGACGACCCCTATACTGGAACATCTGTGTCCTTGTTTCTCGTTGTTGTAAATTTATTTTTGTTTTTATTTCGCTTTTTGTATATTATTGTAATTGCAATTTTCACCTGACGAAATCAATTGTTTTTGCAATCAATGCTAATTACTTGCGAGTTTAAATTTAGAATCTAATAGAAATAATATTACAATACAATTTGCTAATCACCCTATATCAAAGTGTTTCCAACCATCAAATTAAAGACGTTCCTCTATAATATATAAAAAAACGCTCACACATACGCCGGCTCCATAAATCCACGCCGCATATGACATGAACGTACACAATATGACAGCATAAACACCCATGACTTGAGCACAGACATTTAACTTCCAGATAAATGCCTACCAAGTCGGGAATCAATCCCTTCGCTTGGCAGGCAGAGTTACTATCTACTGAACTAAATGGTCGTCAATATTTATGTACAATTTTGTTATATTTTACAGAGATCTTCGAATGAAGTATCGAGCACAGGCACATCAGTTGTTAACCTGGCGTCGAGCGCATCGTACCCAAGAGGAGCTGGTGTCCCGCCTACAGCGAGAGAAAGCCGAGCAACTCAAGTCCCTCTCCAGCCAACTCCTTTTATTCGAATCTCGCTTGGTTCGTAAACAAAAGGAGATCACCAACATGTTGGCTCTGAGAGAAACTATTATTATGAAACAGCAAAAAGTTATTGAAGGCCTTCAAGCTAAGCTGCTTGACAATGGCATCGACACGTCTCAGACGATTCCTGACTTTAGAGACATGTTACAAGATACACACCTCGTCGGAGATTTTGATTCCCTGAATGACTCAGACTCGGCAGTCATTATGGAGGATGTGGATTCTGATTGCAGCAATTTGCCCCATATTCCACGATTCAGATCGGCCAATCCTGACAGCGTCACTATCGTTCGATCTATCTCGGATGCCATAGATCCCAACGTAAAATATAGCGTCGTCAGGCGATCTAACGGCTTCCTCCGAAGACCAGAAATATTGGAAACAGTATACAGCGTGGAGGAAGAAGCCGACGTTGAATCTACTAAGGGCCTCAGTGCTCAAAATAGTACCGAAAAAGAGCTGAAAGACAACAATAAGACAGATGAACAGAAGTACAAAGAAACTAGTCTTCTCGCCCAAAGACGAGACAATTTTCGCATGCGCAGCATTGTTTTGACAGCTGAGGTGAAGAGCATTGATAATGATAAAGAAGCGAAACCCGCGAAGATCAACAAAGAAATTTGGTCTTATACATACGTGCCAAAAAGAATGACTCCTGCGAACGACTCGGACGAGGAAGTCACGTCCAATGCTGAAAGTGACGAAGGAGATCCAGAGCCCAAGTCAAATCAAGTGGTGACCTACAATCGAGTGATGTCTAACCACCGAAACGTCACCAAGCCGAAGGACGTTAAGTATAAAAGGATAAACAAGGCCAAATCGAAGAGCTTGGAGGAACTAAGAGGTCGACTAAAGAACTGGGTCGAGAAAGGTAACAAGTTATCGAACATGCCGTTGGAACACGCGCAGAGTTATGCCTGAACAATTTTGAAGTTCCTTTAATTAAGTTCACGCGTGGATTGTTCAGGGATTGCTAAGGATTGTTTGTAAAGTCGTCGAGTATGCGAGGCTAGAAAATTTTTGTTTATATTATAATATTTAAATTCTTACAGAGAAAACTTCTACGCTCACGACATAGTAATTTAAATTAAAGATATATAAAAAAAATCTTTGAGCACCACCATAATTACTTAGTTTGTACATTAATTAATGTTGATTACACTGTAGATGAAAAAAAATTTAAATGTGAAATAGTCGTTCAAATGTTTACTGTTTGCTTTTCAACTCTTGGCATAGAAAAGTTTGACATAAAAAGTAATTACTTTTTCTCGTAGTCTGCTGAAGAAATTAAAAGTATTCTTTAAAAAACTGTAGAAAAACGGTCGCTTGTCAGAAACTACTTCGTGTTTTTTACAAAGAAATTATTGCAATGGCGGGACGGAGGCGAAATTTATCAATAACTATTCTTGATACTGAGTCTTTTGTTAATAGTATTTCTTATGCGTTTAAGCAATTTTAAAATTCTAAAATGGTGTATATATTTCTCAATGTCAACATTTAATAAGCACAGTAGTTATTTAAATAATATTAATAATTAACGATCGGCACAACTTTGAAAATTAACAAGTTTAAAAATATTGTTTATTGGAAGCCGCTTCTCCAGGACTGATTTTCTGTAAAGCCCCACTTAATTTTATGTTATTTGATACGTAGATTTATTGTTCCGAATTGAAACTTGCAATTTTCTGTGATGTTGAAATATTAAAGTCATTTTTGTGTAGATTTCTCGATTTTTAGATAGCGTGTAAAAATTGTAAGTGACATATTTAAGAAAGATTTCTGAAAATTAATATAATGATATATTTATAGTGAATACGTTTCGGTGCCAATTGAAAGGAAATATTCTCTTAATTATAATTATATTTAGTAGATGTGTGAGCAGGTGTTAAGCTTTGCGTAGTTTTAACTTTTGATTTAGTAGAGTCTGTGCTTACAAAACAATTTTACAATAAGATTTAAAAGTTTTAACTACATAATTTTCGAAATATTCTTCTATTTTACAAACTGTTCGACTGCATTGCAAATATTATGTATAAAATTAATAGAAAAAAGGATTTTCTTGTCGATAGAACGGCATAGAGTACAAACTTCGCAAAGTATAACCTTGGCGGATGATATTTCATATATATAAATAAATATATTTTCCCACATATCACTCTGGTTGTAGTTCAAAATATATACCTTATATTATATTCAAATCAACCTAATTGTATGTTATTCTTAACACTGTTCAAAACGCTGGTACCTATTTAACGAAATATATTCAGAAATATTACCGTATTTTTATTTTCGATCATTTCACAATAATGTGATCCTGGCTGGTGTCAACAGATTGTCATAGACACGAACATAGAACATGATTCTTTTTTTAATTTTAATATTACTAGGCTTTCTTTATAAGCTGATATAGAAGCCAAAACATACTTATTTGAATTTTTTCTCTATCTATATATCTGTCTGCCTGATCACGTGGAAAATTAAAACCACTGAATAGATTTACTTTCCATCCCGGGAAATGGCTCCGTTGCCGTAAAGTAGGCAATGAAAATTAATATGGATATTCTATTAAAAGGGCAGTAAATAAAATTCCTTGAACTCTGCCTGGATAGCTACTACCCTCCTGCTTGAGTCACCCTCTACACTACTCGTCGTGTTCCGGCTGGGGGCTTGAGATCCAGTACTTTCTTTCTGATCTTCTCCCTATTACCTGGCAGACAACGCATCGGTGATACCTTTGGTTTTGCTGATGGCCATGGGCCACGGCGACCACTTACCATCGGGGTAGCTCGTCTGCTCGTTCGTCATCTATTAACATAAATAAAAAAAATATTTTAATGAAAAGAAGTAGAAAAATGGACTTCTAATACAATGCGAGTGCTTTTTCTAAATGAAGGTGTCGGTGTTTTGAGGCGAAACTAAGTCCATAATAATAATAATAATAATGTTATGTTAGCAAAATTTATAGACCTTTCTGTTATGACGTCACAAAAATGAATAATACGTACATAAAAAACATTTATAAGACCAACAAAATCTTACCTATAAAATGGCGCTCGGAAACTCCATACACCGCATTTTATTTACTTTTAACATTACCTATAACTGACGGTATGTTGTACATTTTATACTTCACGGGATTTAGATGGAAAAAATTATATTAAAATCCTATGAGTGCAGTTCCTACACTGCAGTATGGCCCATAATAGTCTGTAATAGTTATATAAGAAAATTGTCATACTGCGAGAGAGGAAAAATACACAACTAAAGCCTAGCATAGTGAGTGTGTGTCTGTTTATTTATTTAAATATTAACTCAAATGTTATGGGCTTTATGTATCCTTGGCTTGCCTCACTGCTCGTATTGTCAGTCGTGTTACTTCCCAGGAGGGGTTGGGGATCAGTTGTCTTAAGAAGCTGACCAGTAAGACACGATGAAATCGTTAAAAAATAAAAATAAACGTTCACACACTCACACCCCCGCACTAGGATTCCCTGTGTTGCGGGTGGCATGGACATACACAATTATCACATCACAAACACCCATGACCCGAGAACAAACATTTATCTGTCACATAAATATCTGCCCCGGCCGAGAATCGAACCCGGGACCCCACGCTCGGCACTCATTGAATACTAAATCTTTTGGATAGTTTGAAGGATAGGGTCGACATTATATTCACGGTTGCTAACGGCAAATTATTTTTTTAACTCGATTGTTAGTAGGATATTCTCCTCAATGTTAAAGCATCTTTCCGAAACGGTAGGAGAAGCAAAAATGACTGCCATAATAAACGTATTTACAAAATACAGAAACCATAATATGATTTTGAATTTGTTCTTGTTTTCCACCAATAAATTTGTGCACACCAAAGCAAAAACGGTATTACACTGTTGATTTGGAATATTAAGAAATCCGCCACTGAGCGATTGTTCTGCGCTGCACGCTCCAAATACGAAAAGAGCTTTACGAAATTCTATTTCTTGCTGTGAACGCAAACAAATTTATTGACACCTAAGTTTTTATATCCTCTTAATGTTTTAATACCGAGCACATAATTCACATAAAAACACTTTGTAAGATGGGTTGATAGTTAAAGCCGAGTACTGTATTAATGTATTTTGACATTTTTAACGGGATGAAGCTACTAAAGTGACAAAAAGAAGCATAAAATAATTTATGACGACCTCGCCCGACGTGTACGCTTAGTGTATCTTTGAGATTTTTGAGTACCAGCCAACCTCTTCAAACCCGTTGTCAAGGTATGAAATAATGACGTCATTTAGTTTTCACTAAAGATTTCTAAGCTTCATAACACACAATGCAATCCCGACTATGATTTAGTGATGAAAAGCACCCGTTTCGGCTGCAAAACTAAAGCTGAGAAGCTAATAAAGTCGTTTAATAGCTTCTTACCTACCTGGACGTGCTTTATATTCGGTACCTATAACTTTATTGTTAGTTAAGTTTTTATATGCAGGAACTTGCCTTAATTATCATTAGTTGGTATATATTTAAAGCCACTCTACCATGATCATTACAGCGTCACTTTATTGTATTTATTAGCACATGTGAAAGTATTGTTATTTTGGGTTTGGTAGATGAATGTTCTTTGAAAACATTTTAATCTTCTCCTAGTGGAACTGGTATGTTTGATTTTTCTTCATCTGTTTTCACTTGCGATTTTGTTGAGTTAAATATTTGATCTTCTCTATCTCATTTATTTAGTCTTTTACGTTTCCTCTCTTCTTTTTCCAGTATGAGTTTATTTTTCATCTCTAATCTGTTTGTTTGTGTCTTTTGACATTCTATATTACATAGTTGAAACAAAAGGATCCTTAATAGTATTTTTATTTTTGACTTTTATTTTTGATTTTTATTTTTAAAGTTTCCTTTTAAGTGATTGGTCGTTTTTCAGGTGTTTTCTCACTTGATTCTATTTTATATGAACAACTTTGATCTCTTATATAACACTACAATGATATAAAATAATGAAATACAATCTTTGGTACCTGTATTGATTATAACTATTGGCATTGTCAGTAATTACTTCAAAGCATTAATGGGACATCTTGAGCTTATTTAATAACAATATACCTTATTGCAGGAGAAATAAATTTGTATTTGGGTATGTTCAAACTTTTTGGTAAAAATATATTGATTGACATAGAGTGCCATTGACTAGTAACTAACACTAAAAAAATTGCAATTATTGGCACTAGAAAATCAAAGTGTTCCATTATGCAGAATTAGTAAAATCTTGAAAAGAACTCAATTTGTAACATAATTTATCTGTAAAAAAACAAAATTTGCACATTAACTTACCATTGGCGATAGAAAACATCACACTAAATGAGAATCGCCTTTTAATTTAGTATTTTTTTATTTTCAACTCATGGGTCGCGTTATTCTTAAAACATCAGCTTATACCAAATTTCCGGCTTAGTACTTTGGGAAATGTTAACATTTTATTAAATTAAAATTGTACTAACTAAACGTAGTGCTGTCATACATAACATATATTGTTATGCCTAGTTTAAGGCATAACACGAAACGGCTGCCAATAATAGTATATCATACCCTACCATCCGAGCCCAGCAGTGGGCCAATTATGAGTTATAATGATGAACAGGTTATAAGAACCGACCATTGAAAAACTTCAGTCAACGTTACAAAGTACTACTAGATAAAGTCAAACGTAGCATTGCAAATAACTTCAAAGTAAGTAAATCCATAACAGTCTTTTAAAATAATTAATTAATTTAGTAATTCATAAACCACATGGGGCCTGCGGTCATCCACTAATAATGAAGGGATAAAGGCATCCTATAATAATGAAGGGATAAAGGCAACAATACTTCTATAAAGACCCGATAAACATCGGGCTAAGGTCTAATCCTATTAAAGTATTCATAACTGCGAAGAACCTTTGGTTAAAAGGTTCTAGATAACTACGCACAATAGCAAATGACTTACATTGAGCCGAATTTACACTAAAAGTAGGACACTGACAGGCATACAAGTAATTTTAAAAGTATTTCATTTCGCACGCACATTTCACCTTTAATGACTATTCGCAATGTTTGCAAGTAGCGTATTATTGTTCATAGATATTTCAACGATCCAGTAGATCAGTTGATAGTAACTCTGTCTGCCGAACGAGGGGTCCTGGTTTCGATTCGCAGCCGAGGTCGCCGTTTATGAGGCAGATAAATGTTTGTTATCGGGTCCTGGGTAATTATGATGTCTCATTCGGGTATGTCCATGTCGCAACACGGAATCCTAGTGCGTAGTTTTGACTGTGTTCATTGATATTCAGTAAGATTAAATTGCGTCGCAATTATCAGGAATAGAATAAGCGTGGTAATAGTATGAAAGAAAAAGCCACATCTTTTAATGTGGAAGTGTTGTCGACGAATAATTGATTTATAACGATTATTGGTCGCAACGGATAATAAAATTTCTCCAATGTTTTCATTTGAATACCGTGAAACATAATTATATATTATAAAAATATGTATCCGCTAAAAAACTGATTAAAAATTGATGACATACTGAAGTCATGTTGTGAATGAGGTTGTTTATGGTGGTCTAAGAATTAATAACTTCGTCGTGACCTGCTCAAACTATTTAACATTCGTCAATTTTGCATCTTACGTTCCTTATATTCTTCTTGACTTATCCTTCTATTCACACTTTATCGTCACTGTCGACCACTTGCGACCAGCTCAACATGCCGAATGCCCGTCCCAACGAGTGAAGAGCACTTCTCAACTCTGTCATGTGATTCGTCCAAGAAAATGAACTACCTACATTATTAATAAAAATAAATTCTACTATCATAATTTTAGTTAGTGCAAGAATGTTTTTCCTTTTTTTTAATTAGTTTGATTTCAATTATTGTAAACTTACAACTGAAACAACCTTGAGAATGAACTATGGAGGGTAAGGCCTGTAGAGCAGATACATATTTATTTATTTATTTATTTAAACTTTTATTCACACCGTTTTAACTAATGTATGTTACCCATTACACATATATTAAACTTAAGCCAAATCGAATACATATTTTGTAGCCTATTTTTTTATACAATACTAAAAGGAGGGGTGAAGATATGAATTTAGAAATTATACAAAGCAACGATAGTACATAAAAGCACAAAATAATATAAAGGGTTGCGTCAATCTCACTAAACACAGATTTACAGCTAACTATAGTTTACAATAATGTCAATTTTATAAGTAGCATAATTTAGTACAGTATTTAAAGAAGTTCGCAACTCAGATTCGCAAGTACCTACCCAAGAAACAATACAATAAAAAATAATAATAATAATACTAATTGTTTGTAATGTAGTGAATGGTGTGTAGTGTGTGTGTGTGTGCATGGGAGTGTGAGTGTGTGTATGTGTACTACATGTGAAGGTTTGTGATGATGCAGAGCAGAGAGAACTTAGTGGGAGGCTTACATAACGATGCTGAGTATCGGATACATAAATAAATTCATTGATAAAAAAATTATATTTATGCGATTATATAAAAATATAAATTTTAAATTTTATATAAAAATACATTAATATTATATAAAAATATAAATTTTATATTTAATATTTATGCGATCTACATCGCGAATAGAGCGATTCCAGGCAAATTAAACCAACCAGCTATGAAATTTACAAAAGCGGTATGTTTGCTATGGAGATAAGATAAATCTATATTATAAAGAGAGTGCGAATTTTATGACCTTGTGTGTATGCGGAGGATAATCTCCGGAACCACGGCAGTCATTTGAAAACTTTTTTTACCGTTTCAAAGTATTCTGGATTGACGTAGGCTATTTATCTTGTAAAACTTACACGTAATTCGTTAAATGTTTAGCCCAAATGTCGTCAAGGTGGACCATTAGTTTACACCTACAATTCCAATGGGACAATCTTGCAAAACATTGTTAGTTATTAATATAAATACATTATTATATGCGCTTCTGACTGAAATATTTGGTATCGGTGTAACGTGATCTGTGTGCAGTGAAACATTAAATGAACTGAAAGTTACTTCTATTAAATTTTTTGAATATTTAATGGTAAGAACTTGCACAACAATTGTCCAATGAACTATGTACTAAATACCGAAATGTCCCTGATAAGCCGCCGGGCAATTGTCCACATATTTCATTTATGTTGGTATGCAACATGTATTGCAGCAATTTTCATCATCAAAATAAAACATATAATACGGGTCGAGGAACATGCGTCTAGGCGAGATAAAAATATATATTACTCAAATAACAACGTGAATGCGAGATAATAAAACATTTTACCCAAGGGAATGTTCCTTGGCGTGACAATAATACAGTTGATAATATGAAACTGCATCGGGATGTAATTTTTAACTTTGTATTATTTAAGAATTTTTATCTCCAAAATCACAGGTATGTTATACGTATAAGATGTCCCTGTAGCCCATTAGGTTCAACCCATCTAACGAACGAGAGTCCGAATTTTCATTCGAAGCAAACATTTTCATGACAATTCGTTTTTGTCAATTTGAGACCAATAAGCAAAGGGCTCACCTGATGCTGTTTGTAAAACTAAAGATATTTCCAAAGCGTTTCCAGCCAAGAAGAAAGCGGAGATCCCTTTTATCTGGTGCCACACTATTGCAGTCTAAACAAGTTAGAAAAGTTTTACTGTTGATTCTAGAAGGGTGGAGTTGGATAAAGAACTAACATACACGTCGGAACTAAATTGAATGGTACAGAGCCTTCCGCCATAGTCTCATTTCTTATTCAGCAAAGTACGCCATTCATAAGGGAGGTTTAGTTAGATTCAAAATGGATAGAATTCCTTACGCGTCTGACTAATAAATGTTTATTTCATAGTGGTAATCGAAATAAAAAAAATGTAAATAATTAGGTAAGTAATTTTGATTTCGAATTCGCCTATAAATTTATTCATGTCGTCCAAATGATTTCGACATGCTTGTAAAATATTGATCCTAGAGTAACCATCACTGCATTTATGAGCACAAAGCATAATCACCGTTCGAAAACCATAATACATGCAATACGTGACATTTCACTATTTTACTATCTTTTAACACATATTGGCGGCAAGATGGATTTTGAAACATTCTTTCACAACGTGCTTTGACAAAATTTTATCACACAGTTTTTATATATATAATGGTATATATATTGACGCGGTAGTTTATTAAGATATTTATTACAAATTTGTCCTTTGATATTTTTCAACACTCGTAAACGTTAGCACATAAGCGCCTGTACAAATATTTTAGCAAAATGCAAAAGCGTTTAGTTGCAATTTTAGTATTAAATGTGTTTGAGGTAAGAAAATTGTTAATTTTGCAATTAATATGAAAGAAAACACTTGCGAATATCTGCATAACTGATAGTTTAAGAAGTTGTTTTCAAATATGAATGGTGATAAAAAAGCAACCTGCCGTTGGCCGACGTGGTACATGTGCGTGTATTCTGAGAAAACCCGTGTTTAACGATGCAAACTAAAATATAGCTATTAAGTACTTTATTTTTATTGTTTCACCGTGAAAATCACAACCATATTGAAAAGGGAGCGACCGTTGGTTTCGGTACTAGGGTGTAAGCTTAGTGCGAACTTATAACTAATCCATATTGGAATTGCTTTTTTAGGTCCTAGCATATATATGAGCAGGTGCAATTAGATTGGGCACTTAAGTTTTATTTATTTAAAACACTTATTTATTAAATAAATATCCTTTCTTATTCACTAATTACAAATTTTAATAAGCGATTACTAGTTTCAGAAGTGGTAGGAGCCTGTTTTCGTCGTTATGCAATTTTGTTCTCTATAATCTCCGAAGCCATCTGGCGGCTTAAGATTTGTTAACACTTGGCTCATATTGTAGAGCAGTGATTCTCAACCACTGTGCCGCGGCACTTTTGTGTGCCGCCAAATTTTGCAAAGATATAATAATGTTAATATTATTAAATTATATAGTTTAAAAAGAAAAATATTTTTAACATGAATATATATTTAAATCCACAAAAAAATAAATTATTTTATTATTTGCTTTGCAACGAGTTTTTTCTTAGTGCCAAATTATGATGAAGCGGCGTGCATAGCAATAGGAATATGTCTCAAGTCGGCGCACACTTGCCACTTCTGCGTACAAAACGTGTTGTTTTAGTGATAGCATTGTCATTTTTACGACCAAATATAAATGAAATTATCAAAAAACATCAAGCTCAAATTTCGCATTAAAGATATTTTTATTATTAGCTTGTAATTAATCCCTTAATAAACGTTTAGTTATTATTGTAGTATATATTAGTTTATTTCGTATATTTAAATTTTTTGTCATAAACTATTTATGCAGTGTGTTCTTTGTGTGCCGCCAAATTTTGAAATCGTTAAATATGTGCCGCAACAAAAAAAAGGTTGAGAATCACTGTTGTAGAGCAACAGTTACGCGTAGGGTTGTCTCAATTGTATCAAAAAGTTCATAACATGTTCGTTTACATAAATAGTTATCACAGAAATAAATAATAATCGTACCAGTAACAGTATGTACCAGTTCATTTTTTAGTCACTTTGTGTTTTATATTTTTATTGTGATAATGATGATTAAATAAATTAAATAAATATTTGGTGTCGGGTCTTGGATGTTTGTGATATTATATTTGTATATTTCCATGCCACCCGCGGACAAAGATAATCCTAGCGCGGAACTCGGAATGTATAAACGTACCCACATAATTTCAAGTAAATTAAAATGTTCTATTTTCTCTTTCAGGGTATTTTGTCTTATTGTACAACCTTTCCAAGCGTTTGTTCATCCTGCCCACCTGTCCCACCTTACCCTGCAAGCCCACAATTAGTTGATGGAGTTTACAACTGCGGGTATTATCCGGAGTATTCCAATTTTTTCAGTCCTATAGAATGCGAAATGATGTGCCCTCCGTTTTGTCTCGACACCCCTTGTGGGATTGAGAAATGCCCAGCTTGTAGCTGTTACCGAGATATCAGGGAGCCGTGCGTCGTATATGAGGAACCTGCTTGTACGTACACTCGCTTCGACTGCTTCGATAACCCGGGACCAGCGCCGTGCATCTACTTTCCGCAAGTGGAGTACCCCATGTCAGTGATGGACATAAAACCATATTTTTACGGAAACTGCTGGTGTACTTAATTACATAGTGAATAAATTTTTATTCATGTAGATATTGTTAGTGAAATAATATTATATTATTTATTAAACGGTAAGCGGTTTTTTATTTATTGGTGTTTCAGGATTCCATGAACATATTAAAACTGATAATATAAAGGTACAAAGCAAGCGGGGTAGACAGTGAGCGATGCATGAATGGATTCATATACTTTTCATAAGTGAAATATTCATCTAGTGGTGATACACGACGAACACAATGATACCCAATCATTTTTAAGTATTACGGTTTATCAGCTAACATTTCGTCACCAATGACCATCGGGAATTGTTGACAATCTTTCACTTATTAAAAGCAAAAACACTTTTGTATTGAGAGAAATTAATGAAACAGTTGCATTGTAACTGCACATTGATCTTATTAGCACATACGAGTATGTATAGAGATATAGACAGAGATTTTGATGGAAATTATGATGCAATTTTACTACATCCTCGTATTCTGACACCTTAATAATAATATTATCGCATAAGAAAAATGTGAATTTCCACCTCCTTCACAAGACGAATACGGAGGCGGCTGCGTTCAGTCATATTTCGTTTCACAAAGCTGCACACTTAGCGGAAGGTAAGAAAATTGCAGCGTTCGGTTATATTTCACCACCTACAGGCACGAAAATTGTTATGTTGAATTACGAATATGAGCATTACAGCTTTTAACCATGTGAGGTATTTAAGCATCTCACCACTGTCTACCACGTTGGCCTAGTATAGACTGGCAAATGATACACTTCTTTGAAAAAAAAGAAATAAAGAAAAAATAAAGAATAAAAAAAAGAAAATAATTATAAAGAATATAGAATTAAAAAAAGAAAAAAAAAACTTATAAAGAATTAAATTATTTATAAAGAATTATATGTATATATCTATACTAATAATAAAATTCTAACTGATCGATTTCTGTACAAGAACGATATATGAGAAAAAATATTATTAGGGGCCTTTATTAACTCAATAAAACCCAAAACAATAGTTGTTACAATTTTTGTCTGTTTGTCTGTGCCGCTAATCTCAGAAACAGCTTAACCGATTTCATTTTGGTTTTCACTAATGTATGTAAGTGTAATTTAAAATTTAAAGTTAGTTTCATGTGCAATCCGTCGATAAATAAAAAAGTTATGAATTAATACATGTATTTTAAATTCACAGAACGAGAAAAACGCAGAAAAATTCTGATGCTATCTTTAAGCGTAAGGTAGTTTTTCCGAAGTGAAGAGAGGGCATTTGCTAGTATAATATAATAATATATTATTCTTATTTAATTACTCATAAAGAATTCACAAGTATACAAGTTTTCTCACGATCTCACTTCCATTGAAGTAAGTGTTCATAAATTGAATTTATTAATAAATTGATCGAGGAAACGTTTAAAATTAAAAAAACATATTTCACCAAATGGTTTTTTTTATAATACATACTTTTTAAATAAAATAGTTACAAAGGAATGCTTAAGAGTCTTGGAATGTTTTTTCTTTTGAACAAATTAAAAATTTAATTAAATTTAACAAAACTTAGTGTTACCTTGAAACAGCTTATGAAATTAATTCAATTTGGAATGAATTAACGAACGAAATATTAAAGCATTTATATTTATACCACAACTCGAGGGCTGTTATTCACGCTTGGTTTAATCTGAATATTCATTTGATATCTCGCGCATATATTAAAGGTACCGTTTGTAAATTATGTAGATCGTTCTAATAGGAGATTATAATTAATTAACAAGTTATTACCTCTTGTTAGTCTGTTGGGCTTTGAATCACCCAGAAAGTATTAGGGCTTAAAGTAACGTCTCTCCAGGTCATTCCGCGAAGCAGTTTTTTTGTCTGAATAGCTGTAGCTAAAGATGGCATCCGTCTAGACCCAACCATGAAATGGTTTTAACGTGCTTCTGTAGTAGGGACAGAGAGTTAGTTAAGAAGGGGGTTTACCGATTCCTTGTTGGCTGGTAACGTGTGATAGGTATATAGTGTTATGGGCGTGCGTAGGCGGCGGTGACTACTTCCTATTATTATTAGACCACTTCTAATCAAAATTTGCTGTCTGTTGATAATGAAAAGAACAAGATTTTTTTTTTTATAACTTTAGCGTCAATTCATTTCCATGTTTAGGACTACACTATAATCGCAACTTCGGCCGCAAGATTTCGCGATGGCTGGTAAATTTATACTTATAGCATGAGAATACGATGCCGCGATACATAAATAATTCCGTTTTTATCGTTTAGCAGTAATATAAAATACAATTTACTCAAGTTTCATTAGCGCAATAAAACGTAATGAATTTTCTGTATAATGAAACACAAGTAACTCTGAATTCAGCACCTCGTTACGTTCGACAAATTGGGTAAAATAAATACACTTTCTTCCTAATGGCTGCCACTTACTTACAAACAATGTTCTTAGTACGTGACGTGTACGCCCATTTCCTGTTGTCGGTTGTTCCCTGGAGACCTCTGGGCGATGTATAAAGCTCTGGTCGAATCATAGTTACTTCAAATTCACCTCGTGGTTTTTATATTAAAACTCGACAAACCAGCACACTGCTGCTCCGGGACAATCGTAAAACTAGTGGTATCGTCAACGCCTTAATAAGTAAAGAGGAAATTGATCCAACAAAGCAACAAAAAAACGTGAAAACATTTCACGGCTGTATATATATCATCGATTTGTAAACGATCTAGAGCTCAAAGACGGTTTCAAATTTCTAGTTTCGCGCACCTACGGGACTTCAGTTTGTTTAATTTCCATCGCCGCACAAGAAGCTATAAAACCAAATTTCATTAAGACCACACTCATTAACTCATTAACTTTGGATATTGAATTGTAGTAAATTTACATATACAAATATGCTTTATTTGTACACCATACAAAATTACATATAGTGAATTAAAAGTTACATCCGGTATAAAAAGGGCGACCTTATCGCTAGGATAGCGATCTCTTCCATGCAGCCTTTCTGTAGAGCACAATATTATTATAGTTCATACAATGGGGGAAGCGGTGTACAACAATTTGCAAAGGAAAATTATAAAGTTATATTATAATATATAACATAATATACGTAAATGTACTACGATTTTCAAGTCACTTCATACTTAGCTTTTCATAGAATTTCGATAACCGACTCATAAAGGGATCCTAAACTCCTAACAATTAGTTACAATTGTTGCGCCAATGGCGCGGGTGGATTCTACCGAGTCCACCATATATTCCTTATAAAACACTAAGTCACTCAATAACTTATTTTCGCACAGTCGCTCCGATGTTCAAATAGTCGGAATCATTAGCTGCACACAATTACAATAATGAGATTATCACAGGTGATGAACATTAGATTTATCTATACGATCCAGAACGACGCAAAAGACAATTGATAGATCGGTTGTATTATGCGAACAGCCTTTTTAAAATGAACAAAGCCCAATAAAAGGAAAATGTTTGACTGAAACCGAAAAGAGACTAGCTTTTACACTTTAACCGGTTTTCTGATATCAATTTGTTTACGAAATCGAAGAAGCATCAAAGCCGATTGGTTACGGATTGGTTAAAGATTACCTATTTTATTTAAGGCGAACCGCACTAGGTTTCTCATACATGTAGGTACTTAAGCATTATTTGGCAGCTTATTACGCAATAAGATATTTAATATTATCGATAATTTAACCATAACAAATACAGAAATAAACCAGAATTCTTCTCATTATAATTATTTAATCTGTTGTGTTTGATTCGTCAGATTACAGAATTACAGCACTGGAAACTATTGCTGTTGCGGTTCTATTTTGGGAGTTATTGCAGTTTGAAATTCGAAACTAATTAGTGAGGCAAATTGAAGCTGCTCTAATTGTAACGTTTTGATAAACTTTGCAGTAGCGACAATGAATCAACATGGTTTTGTTGTGATTTTACCACTTATTGTAAATCTCTACTAACTTTCGTTTTACAAGGATTATCCTCTTCGGTAAAAAGTATAATTTACACTAAAATTTCAACTTAATATCTATTCAGTTTTAAAGCAATGAGTGCCTAATACTAGAATATAAGTTGGAAAAACTTAAATGTTTAAATTTTTTTTTTCGCAAACAGAGCGGGTTCGAATCTTGTATGTGTGTACAATAATAATAACAATAACATTCATACACTCACACCGCCGCACTTGGATTTCTTAGTGTTTTGTTGATGACATGGACAAATACAAATAAGATATCACAAACACCCATGACCCAAGAACAAACATTTATCTGTAAAATAATGTCTTTCCCTATTCACGAATCCAACCCAGGACCGCGCGCTTCGCCAGCGGGGTAACTACCAACAAATCTATCGCATCCATACGAGTGTATATGTGTTTATAGGATATAATTCCGAAGTTAGAGATGTATTTTAGTTTTCAAATTTTATCATTTATTTTGGTATTTAGTGTCATTTATTTGGTAATTAATTTTGGCTTGAGAGCCAGTCTTTCTTTCTTACCTTTTCATTTCCTGGCTGACAACGCATAAGTTATACCTTTGGTCTTGCTAAAGTCAATAGGCAACGGTGACCACTTATCATCTGGTGACTCGTCTGCTCGTTTGTCGGCTATTAACATAAAAAAAAACAATCGTAAACAAAACTATACACTGAGAATTTTCATCGATGTTAAGTATGCCACTTGGCCAGCGTGGTAGACAGTGGTCTTAATCCCCACCATCATAAGGAGAGACCCGGGCTCAACAGTTCAACTGGCAATGGTAAGTGGTTCGGACGTCTAGCTCAAGTTGTTAAGGGTGCACGGCTGGAAGCTACCCTCATATAACCAATCCACGCGATTGTCAACTGTTACCGTGAAAATGAATTAAGTGTTATTGCAAGCTAAAGCTTTTCTTTCACCACTTACTTCCGTCTGTAATAAAGCGCTGTTTCGAACATTTATAAAAATTAGTGAGAGCAAATATATTTTCCCAGAATAACAGGATACTTTTGATTATAAAGTATAATGAAGTATAATGTATATTATAAAGTATAAGTTTGTATACCACCAATCATTTTAATCTGTTCTTTGGTTTTATGTGTCCAGACAGCACACAAGGAAAATGTTTTGGCCTCTATATCGATTACAAATCTATTGTCTACCTATATTAAAATTTCTCAAAAACTTCTATGGATTCGGCTCCCTTACATCTTAATTATTAGATACTATATAACGAGATAACCTATCTCTATCCTATATGCATAAATGATTTCGAACGTTTAATGCTATAACTTAATGGGAACTTGGAACCAAATCGAAGCGACTCTAATTAGGAAATTCGAGCCGGAATCTAGTTGCAGCGTCAAAGGCGGTACTTTAATTAACACGTGTGTTACGCCGCTAGTGTAGGCAATTGCTAATGCCGGGAGGTATACGTAAATATTTACTTCGCATAGCAATGTTTCTCTTACTATCTCTCACATTACAAGATTAAACAAGGATAGTTTCGAACGGTTTTCGAACATACTATTTTGTTCCAAAACCAATAGACACGGCCCAGTTTCGTGCGGTTAGGTGATGCAGAGGTCAACTTCCTTAATATCTCTTTGTTATCATATTGTTTCTTAAGAATTATTTTATTAATTATTATTACAGTATTAATAGATTATACAGCATATGTTACAGTATTAATGAATTAAGAAAAACTCACTGTTATATGATTAGTGACACAATAGTCGCTGTGTATGCAGGTGAATTTTTGTATACTGTATTATGTATATACATTAGTAATTGACCTTCATTCATTCATATCAATTAATTTTTAAATCACATTAAATCTTGTAATGAGCAAAAAATAATTTTATGGTATCATAGAAAAACACTTTTAATAACAAAAATTTTAAAATTAACCAATTAATAGTGTCGAGTACAAATCACTAACTTTATCTATACCTAATATAGTTTTAATTAAGCAACAATTTGATGAAATTGTTCCAGGATACTGATTAAAATTTTATAAATAAAAAGTAATTTGTTTATAATTTCTTATGGATAAATTTAGGACGATTTACGATTTAGTACGATTTAAAAGTATCAACTTTTAATTGCTTCTGAAACTCGAAGCTATTAACTTACGAACTCTGAAACGTGAAATTTTTCAGCATTATAAATTTTTTAAACATCTACCTCAACCTCTGTTTTGTTGGTGGCACAGGTGAAGATATTTATTGGCCGTAGACAAAATACGTTAGAAGAACTTTGTTAATTAATTTGAAAAAAAAGTATTTCGTATTTCATCTTAACCTCTGTTTCATTATCATTGTGCATAAATAGTTATATAAATAAATAAAAATTAGAAGTGCGTGAACGACCCGAATCTGGATCACCGGTGCTGGAAACGGCTAGTCTATTACTGAATGGACTCTAATTGTTGTGAGTCTCCATGACTTTATAATAGCATCTACAATCTTATTGCATCTGTGTGGTAATGAATTCTGTATCACGATCCTAATCGCTTTTAAATGGCGATGTAAACATCGAGTCATCCTTTGCTTTTAGTGGGATCTTTAGGTTATGAAAAAGGGTTATGAGTTGAGCGACAATGGGCTATTTTATTTAAGTCGAGCCAGCCGCCCTCGCTTCTAAAAGTGCCTGCATTGTTTAGAGACTGGGTTTTCTCGTCCTCTGAATTAGAAATACGTATATTATTTTATAATCTTTATTTATGGACGGATTACATTCAACGAACTTTAAATATTAAATGATGCTTACTGCAATACATTAGTGAAAACCATAGCAAAATAGGTTAAGCCGTTTATGAGGCTAACGCGCACAAATGTACAGAATAAAAGATAAAAATTTTGACAACTATGATTTTGGACTGTATTGTTTTAAAAAAAAGCTACTAATAATATTTTTTCTCATATATCGTTTATGTACAGAAAACGATGGGTTACAATTTAATATATGTAAAAATTATGCGTTCACTCTCAACTTAGTATTTGAGCTCCTAGCTTCTACATTACATCAGTAAAATATCCAAAATTCTAATTAGTAATATTACTTAGATATAATCCTTTAATGTAATAGGTAAGCTCTAGTAATTACACTCAGAATTAAGCGACTTAAGGTGTTAGTTGTACAACCACGGATAATGGAAGAGACAAATTTCACAATGTCATTATATGTATGTCATGTATTTATTAATTTGGAAAACTTACAGCTAAAATATAAAATACTGTATATGTTTTAGTAGAAATGGAGAGCCAATTGTAATGTTATTTATAATGGTAATAGGAATAATTACCTAAAGGATGGAAAATCGGTAGTTACACACACACACTTATATAAATATAAGTGTATATATATACATATACATATATATATATATATATATATATATATAATCAACAGTAGGTTTAAAAATTTCACAATTAAATATATAAGTACTTAACATCCTTTCAATATGCTCATATATGCTTTCAATATCCTTCCTGCTCTATACGAAGTTCCAATCTTCAAAAAAGCTTCGAAAACAATTTTGCTATTCTCGACCCGACAGCTCAGCAATCGCTACATCGTAACCAGCCGCTTTTCGGCGCTCGAATTATAAATTTAATTGTCCGGTTAAACCAAATTTAAAAACGTAAAAATCAACGCGCAAAAGTTCTCAGTTAACCTCCGGTTTTAAATAAAAAACGCGGGAAGCGCTGCAGCAAAATGATGAGAACAATGTTTTTTTTTTAATTGAGCAAAGGGTTTACTGAGTTCTATTTTCTCATAAATTTAATTTTTAAGAAACATACGTACTATAGGTGTGTTCCATTTTAAAGTTTCGAGCATCTTAAAACATATTTAGGGACTTACGTTTTTTGAGTTACGCTTTATGCTATACCTTTATATTCATATTGGCAATAACCCCGTCACCTACATGCACTATATAATCGTTATAGAGAATTTTTATGTTGTTTTGTGGTTGAACCTCTGCTCAGAAATAGGTCAAATAACAGTGGTATTACAGTTCACGCATCTCATTTATACTTAATAAATATTGTAGATTTGATATTAAAACAAAATTTAAAAAGAGAATTGTAATATTTTAACTTAAAATGCTTTTTAGTATTCGTAAAATTGACATGAATAATATAAAGCTAACTTTACTCTTGGCTGGCTGCGACGAGAAAATTGCTTTAGGCCGATGTATTGTGCATTATTAAGATATTCCCAGGCGATATTACATTATGCATGAGCTCTTTGTGGATGGAAGCTGAATAGTACTCAAAATCAGGATTTATTATGAAACAGTAAGTGCTGGACATTGGTTCGTTATAGGAAGTACAGCGCGCTTTAAATGACAATTTTGCTCAACGGTCATTTTACAAGTCGGTAAACTTAGGTCTGTAATTCTGAGGCCATAAAACTAGGGACCTTATAGTAGATATAATTGATTTGTGAAATTCTATGACATATATAACAATAAGGGATATGGAAAATATATAATTTTTTACAGTCTTCAAGAAAGTTGGAGGTTCTCAATTCATTTGTATTTTTTAATGATTGTTACATCAGAGCTCTGTAATTTATTAACCGATTTATTAAAATCCTTTTTTGTTTAGGAAGGTACTTCCCGTTTGGTCCCACTTAAAATTGAAGTAAAATAACACCGGTAACGGTGAAAAATAGAACATGAAACCAAAAAAATCACCACGTCCAAACTAATGTCGGTTTTTTGCTAAAATATTTAATGTTCATCTAAGTTGACTTCCATGATCTCATACATTTTTCACTTGTGTATAAATAGTAGCAATAAATGCTTGACTTGATTCAGACAGCGTGCACATTAGAGTTTTTTATTAGATAGAATTCCTTTCACGGGTACTGGACAATATGCGAGAACGAAGGGTTTATGGAGGATTTTTTCCAATAAAATATGCTCTAAGATTACCAACGCATTTGTATCGCCTCAGAGAATACAGCCCGGAATCCTCTTAAGCAACCCTTTTTCGGAATCGGAAATGAGGCCGTGAATAAAAAGACCCCCTATATCGTTCGCAACCATGACGTTTCTTGACAACACGACTATTAACCAGGTCCGGTCGCCCGTACTCGAGTGCGATTCCCAAACAGTCAGCTGGGCTTAGATTGTCATCCTGTTTGGACCTAGAATAAAAATCGTATGCCTATTTTCAAGAATAGAATTTATTATAGCTGAACACAAATGCATCAGTTAAAAGTAATGAGGATTTCCATCCACAACGATGAAATAAGGTTAAAAATAAAATAAAACTTCTAAATTATCGTTTTAAATGTCGATATCATATCACAATGTAGACGTGGTAAAGTTAAGTTAAGGTCTTCCACATAAAAAGCCTTCCAAGTTTCTTTATTAGTTTTATAAATGACTTACGTATTCGTACAAGCATAAAGCAAATAGTTTATTTCTCCAACACATTCACGGTCATCTCTAAAAACACTTTTACCTCATCAATAAGTTTACGTACTAAATCATCTTCGGCCAACGAGATCTGCTGTGCTATATCTGATAACACAGAACGTAGGTCTTTCCCTAAATGTACACCAGAGGCTAACCAGCCGTAGAATTTGGTAAAGAACATTGTAAACGCATCTGTACGATTGTGATACATATGATCAACATCGGACAAAATAGTGTGAGCTACTAATATCTCATGCCCTACTACCAGACCTTTATTCGATTGTATCATATCCATCCTAGCTTCTACCGTCTTCAAAACTGACAGCATTATATTCCTCGTTGGAGTATCATTCGAATAACTCATGTCATTCAAAATTATCTGAAACTCATTCGCTGTTTCTTCACTTAAGTGACCGTAGAACGGAGTATCGAACAAAGCTTCATAAAAATATTTAACAAACATTCGTATTCTGTCTTCAGGCATAGTTTTAAAGTGGACCAACAACTTGGTCAACGCTTTAGTACATTCATGTGACTTTGAACAAATGTTGTATTCTGAGCATAATTTCATGTGATATTTTCTTTCGATAAAAGCAGTTGCAATTATTACTTTATGTCGTAGACTCCTTGTGTTGTGGACTCCTTGTGTTTTGTTTGTTGTATTATTCACACCAGCAACGTCCTTAATGTCAGATTTTATGTTGTCAACTACGTTTTGAAATTTTGCATTGATTCTCTTAATTACGTGCGACCAATAATAAGTTTCATTTTCTTCTTCTACTTTCGCGTTTGCATCTTCTAGAATTTGCCTAATATGCTCTAAGTTTTGTTTCAACTGGTCTTCGTATGTTCGATTATTTATTTCACTTTCTGAAATACTCATAATACTTGCGACAGCTTTGACTAATATAATAATGTATTCGTTAACAAAATGCTGTAGCTCATCTTGACAGAACTCTAGGTCTTTGCAAATTAGAGCTGTTCTCACTGCGAGTGTGATTGGGTCTTCAATTGGTGAAGGATTCAGGGATCGTCTGCCACTCAGGATGTTCTTCCCCAAATGGTGCGACAAACTTTCCACTACGTCCCTTCCAAGACTGAGGCTTCCCTTCATGTTCACTTTGATGCCGGTTACGACACATACTATGGCTAAAAGTAAATTAAGATTAAAAAAATATCATTAACACATTTTTATTTACCAACAATATAAGATAGACAAAGTGTTTAGATTAACTGGAACATTGTAAGATTTAAAGTAGATATATTCTTTATTCCTTCATCAGTGTTGATTCTGATTTCGTAGGTACTGTTTTACGAGCTAAAAAGATACGAGACTGTTAATGTAAATGTTTATTAGAAAGAGAGTGCTAATTTTGTGGTAATCACTCGGCACCAAAATTCTTTTACCATTAGGAAAGTAAATTATTCCGGATAGACTTAAGCTAAATATCATATATTACCTAGTCATATACAGTTTGTTTTATTCTAGTTAAAGTAGTTTATGTGAGTAAAGAAGAAAACGTGTTTAATACAATACGGTACTATAGTAATAACCATACATTGATGCTCTTCTAATAATAATTAACATTAAAATCCTTATGAACGGAAAAAATATTAAGAGTTCTCACCTTGAACACAGAGAAAGAGCTTAACATGATTCATAGTAAATCAAATATTTTATGATTTAAACAAAACCATTCCCTTTGTGAAACTATAAAAGCGTGCAATTTATTTTATTATCTTACCCAACAACACATGACGAAACTGGTATTTGTTACAGTTTTGAATTGTTTTCTGTGTAGACACACGCTTATTTCGAATGTTAACTCGTACGCCTCAACTATACATTACGCAAGACCTTATTGTTTTTTTATTTAAAAGACTAATTTGTGAACAGCACCGATGTTATAATAAATTCTCATTTACAATTCGCCTTTTTTTTATTAATATCTCAACAATTTTCGTATTTACTCGTAGGATGTGTAGGACATCAAGTTATCTTAACAGACTTAAAGAGCAATTACAGGAGATTTACAGTTCTGTCACTATATCACATACTAGATGTTAAGTTTCCTTTTTTATTTTTTTTACACTTGGTAGAACTTAAATACGTACCTAATACTATTTATTATTATTATTTTTTATTATTTTATTTATTATTTATTTATTTACACTACCAATTTGCCTTTCATAAAGAATCAAATCCCTTTACTGCCGTGTTTTACAAATAATCTCCAATCATCATGTGATTAAATTCAAACTGTATTGTGGCGTGTATAGTATATTAACACCACACCGTTAATAATAATATTATTTTTTAAAAGTATAAATAAATCATAAAAAGTTATCAATTATAAATCAAAAGAAATAAATTTAATAATTAGTCTCGTCATAAGTTCTGTATGACGAGAAATTTAAAATGAAAACGCATTTATTTTGATGAATTTATTTAATCCTAACAAAACCTATATTTACAAAAATTCGAAAGGCTACCTTTGGCAGGCCTGTAATCTGTCTGATCATGAATATATGGATTTACGCACCGTTTCCACAAGAAATTTTGCCACTGCTCAGTCTACTAGAGAAATTCAGTCTACTAGAGAGACAAAGTCGTTTAGAACTCATACCCTCTGATACTGACCATAATTTGTAGTTCAAAGGGTTCAGATATGGGCTAGTCTTTGAGACTGGCCTTAACTTAATAAATATTAAGTTATCTTAATAAAGTCAGGGACGTTTGCTTCGACACAGTATTGGATAGTTCGCGCCTTGTGGACCAGGCACAGTATTTTGCAGGCACTATATAGTTTCCACACATCTCTTCTCATAGCAGATCATCATATCATAATTTCTAAAACTATAGTGAAATATTGAACACGATGATAACAAAAGCAAACACATTTATTTTACTTTACTCAATTTTAATTATCCGTGATGTTTATTTCACCATCACAAGAATCATAATAACCGAAGCTCACTCCCGCATCGCAATCGCATGCGTAATACAATACAGTAACCAATTCAAAAAATGTACTCTGTGAACCAATTCAAAACAATTAAATCAACTGCAGTCTATACGTGTCAATCACAAACAATGTTGCTAGTGTAAAGCCTTGCATTAGAAAAACGACAAACTCGTCAAAATTATAAAAAACTTGATAGAAAGTGTCGTGTTTTAACAGTGTAAATATGATATATTACTTTTTTATACTAAATATAAAAACTATATTAAATATTGGGTCAATAAAGTCTGTATAAACTTGTAGTGGACCCATATGCAATAAATCTACATTATTAAAGTTATTATGCTTTATGTGTTGTGTGTACTACTCAGTCATTAAACTTATATTTAGTAAAATTCTAACAATATAACCTTTATGACCAATAGTTGAAAAATATTATGTGAACAACATCAATATTAAAATTATTCGTTGTTGATACCTGTTTAAAAATGCATACTATAAATTAGGAGTCGATTCTCAAAGACTAAAAAAATGTAATATTATTTTTTTTTCTTACTAGGGCCGATTACGGCTTGAATTTTTTAAATATAAATAGCCGACAATGGAGGAAACATGTCACAAAATAGTGAGGGAGAACTGGCACCCATAAATATCTTTAAGAGTAAAGACATCATCGACGTATTATCATTCAAAATAAAAGCAGGAAACTCGCTTATTTTAGCATGAGTGGGTGAAAATTTCGTCGCGAAATTAAGGAAAAATAATACTCCGATTTATAACCTTATAATTTGGATTCTTGCTCCTCCCAGCCACTACTTTGAAACATACAATTACAGTTTATAGTAGGTATGACAATAAAAAAAAAATATTTTGCATAATTCCAAGTAAATGTTTAGAGTTGAGTGGACAAACGTTTTAAGTAAATAAATATACTTAAAACTTGAAGATGATTATTAGCAGGTTAGACTGCAGATATGTGAGTCACTGCTGTTCTATTCCTAATGGAATGGAGAAGCAGTGACTCACATAACCGGTAATTAAGTTTAGGTAAATACTAACATTGGTTTAAAGTTTATAACTAATATGAAAAAGTCCAGTTTCTCGAAATAAAGGTTTATTATTATTATTAAAACAAGTAAAGTACGCTTCGGCAACGTTGGAGTAATACAGTATTTTTATACGTAATATATATACTGAAACACAATGCTTATTAAAATCAAGCTTTCATTTTGATTAAATTGTCAATTGTGTTACATCATCTAATATCAATTTCCTAAAAATCTAATCTTTATCTAATTCTAATTTTAAGAATTCTAAAATATTTGTTCGTACTTTTCTTATGCAGGGCTCGAGGATATATATCAATGGATATATATCATGATATATATCCGATATATATCAAATGATTTTTTGTGATATATATAAAATTTTATATTATTGAGTAATTTTTGGCATTGGTTACTGTATTTCTACTTCTCAAATGTAGATGGCGTTGGAGTAGAGTTAAAACATACTACCTAATATATAATTTCTAATCTATAAATGGCAACACTTCTGCCGGTATTAATGCCGTCTATCGTGTCAGAAAAATTGCTGTTTTTTAGTTTTATATATGTTTATGAAACAAATGTTTTTTAGTTGATTTTGCCTGATCTAGAAAAAGATTTTATGTTTTGGTTTTATTTGTCTGATTTTAAGGACCGAAATAAATAACACACTAAAAGCATTTTAGTTTTCTTTTTAAATAATTTATTATGCTTATGTAACACATATGCAAATGGTATACATAAATAATACGATAAAATAATAATATGGATTTCATACAAAATGGATATATATCAAACTTTGATATATCAGATATATATCATAAATATCCGATATTTTGATATTTATAATAAATATAATACATAATTTAACAAACGCAGACACATAGTTCAGAAGATAATGTAATACTGTACAATCGTAGTATGATTCTAGTTTTCACATACTGCCTAGCCGCCTAGAGAAAAAAAATGAAAAAGAAAAATGACACAAAATACAACATGTGTTTAAGAATTATATGAGTTCAACGATTAATTTTTCTTTTTATCTTCTAACCAATTATTTACTGGAAGAGATCACTACCTTATTAATGAGGCCGCCCTTTCATTATCCTAGTAACAAAAACAAGTACAACGCCATCTAGTTGGGTGTCTTAAAACAATACCTGACAAAATAACACACATGGGAAGTTTCTGAAAATTGATGTCAGAGAGCGCTACTCAAACTCAAATGAGTGTAAAGGAGGCGAGTGTATGTTTGGCTATGCATATAATATGGAATAGTGCGAATTGTTTTATGGAGAAAATATGGTCAAAAGTAACGATCCTACTTATGTAAGCACTATGTTTGAGTTAGATACGTGATCCAGAGTAAGTACTGCGAATTCAGCTTTACAGTAATGTATCAATTCCGATACTTTGTAAGACATTCGTTTATTTGTTCTTAGTGTCTGATTATTCGGATGAGATTGTTGGTATAAATTAGTTTCAAATTATGTAGTAGATTTAAATAAGCATGTAACTAGGTATAGTAAAGTTTTAATAATTGTAAACAATTTTTTAATTTTATAAGAAATACTATTTTATTATCATGGAAGACCTGTTCTATACGATTTTCCACAAGTGGCATTCAACGAACTTAGTCTATATGAACAGGATCCTTACATCAGCGTACTTTTCTGCTTCTTAATTTTTTCATAAGCCCAGTTTAAAGAAAAAAAAATATAATCATTCCAAATTTTTATTATATCTATAAAATTTCCCTGTTTTTACCTCTAAAAGATTACTCTAATAAAGCCAACTTTTTTTGATAAATTTTCGAATAAAATTAACGATCCTTAAAATTTCTACTACTAAAAAATAAAAAGGTGGTTCTACCTGGGTTAGTCCTAGATCATACCCCCTGGTGGGATTCGAACCCACAATCTTCGGATGGTTAAACTGAGCCTTACCAGTTAGGCCTCAAGGGATACAGTATGTGCCTGCACTTTGTACAATCGTTACTGCGCAACATTTAAATGACATTGTATTTAATATGTTTATACATTAAGAGTTAAATACATTCACTAGACATTCCCAGATTGGTATTATTAGTTATATAATAATTTCAAGTTTCAGTAAAACAGTCATAAATGATTATATTTAAATGAATATTTCCATAGTAATAAATCCTTATACATGTACTCATTATTAATAATATAATAACCATACAACACAAATAACATAATATGTCAATGCTGTAATGGTGTTTCATAATTATACTGAAATTCGATAGACGGCGTTGTACTTAATATTATTGTCAAGATGGTTGACCATAGTTATACAAGATTTGATAGATGGCGTTGTAATCAAATAATAATGATTAATTACCTATAGTAACCTATAGGCATATACGACTGAGATTATGTGTAACTAACGTAATTTTTTATGTTGTTACCCTAGTATGCTACCTCCCTCTATTGCTGTCTTATGATTTTTATAGTGTATTCCTTCCTTTGTTTAGCACTCGTGGTAATAATTATATAAATAACTAAAATTTACTTAGGTGAGCTAAGCCACGTATAGCGCATGCGAGTAAAGTAAAGTAATATAAGGTTAAGCATCCGAATAGAAATAGTGTAATACATAAATTCGATAGAAACTGTTTATTATAACTGGACGAAAGATCACAACACGTAAAAATTACCATAGAATACAGAAGGAGAGGCAAGGGTAACAGGTTAGGTAAAGCGTAAGTATTATAGGGCTTACTATAGTTGAGCGATCAAGCTACACGGATATATTGGCAGACGAAAAAATCCAACTCAGAAGCATCTTAAAAACTTTAATTCTATAAGACCAAATATAATTATAAAATAAATATATTTTTATAATTTTAATAAAATCTCATCATTTTTATGCATTAATAGCAATTATATATATGTATGGCTATATCAGGTTTAGAACTGATAGGGTACTGGCACATTACGCCACATGTCAACACGTGATAACTCTCTAATGTATTCATAACATTAGTAGTGGTAGCCGACGTTTGGTCATAGACTAACGAGAAGTTTTGACTGCTGATTCCCTCTTCTCATCTGTCTTTGTCAACTGTCTTTTTGTTTCGGCCATTTTTGCCGAAAGACTTGTGTTCTGTTTGGGTCACGTATCTTTGCGTGGCCTATACATCACAGATTTAAAGTCTAATCAAGATGGTGCAGAAGAAGGTAAAACTCATGTGCGTTTAGTTAAATATTATATTTTGTGTTCATTTTAATAATTGTTGTGTACTAACTGATAATATGTACGCGATGTAAGTTGTTTTTATCCAGAAAATGTAAATATTACCTCATATAATTTAAGTAATTAAATTCAATTTAGATGTTTTAACATCAGCGTTAAACATTTATTAAAACATGTTTTTCATTTAATCTAAAACACAAGTTTTACTTGATATAACCTATGAAATATAACCATGATGTTAACATTGGAATGACTGCCTTGATTACATCGTAATTATCACCAAGATCTCTGAATACTTGGCTTAATTAATCTATATTACCTAGAGGTTAGTCTGTGACTAATAAATTTGTACTTTTATAGCCGAAGAAGAAAGTAGGAAAGAAGGTAGCGGCCGCTCCATTGGTCGTGAAGAAAGCCGAGCCTAAAAAGATCGTAAACCCTCTCTTTGAGAAGAGGACAAAGAACTTTGCTATTGGTGAGTTACCTACAAAATGTACTTTAATAATTATTAAAATTAGTTTTTATTGTATTTGGACCATCAACATGATGTAAACCTTAAACCTGAATCTCCCTGTGGGATTACTAAAGAGCTTTTTAACTCTGATTTGGTCCATATTTTATTATGATATTGCCCTAGTAATAAGTAGTAGTAAACCTATTTTTTAACCTATGTCAATGGTCTTTACACATAATATATGTATTAGATGTCTGTCAGACTTCTTTTTGTTTCTGAAAAATGATGGAATGTCTTATTTGTAAGGTGCAGATTTGTATTAAAAATAAAATATCTTGTTTTATGGCAATATATATTATACTGCACCTATAAATACAAAGATTATATCATAATTTAGGTATTAATAAAAGAGTGAGTTTCCTACCTTCTTAGGTGATAATGCAAGAGTTGAGCATTTGTTATGGATGTCCATTTACAGCAGTGATCACTTACAACTGATGGCCAGTTTGCTTGTTACCTTTAAAAGCTTAGCTTGCAATTTATTGAAATATGTTGCATAAATCTACTGGAGGATACATAATTTTTGTTACAATGGCAATTACAATCAAACAGAAATCCATTCTTTGCTACTATGTACATCCATAATAGCAATTTTTTGATGTTGCTGTCTTCATTAAAGCTTAGAGAAAAAGAAAACTTAATTTATCAGTGCCCTTTGTTTTACTGTCCAAGTCAATGTTGCCACATACACCATCTCAAGAAATTTTAGTTATATATAGAGTAATAAGATATAAAGAAAACTGTTTAAATTGATCAGATTGATATAATAAAACATTTATTTTTAATACAACAATACTCCACATTAAAATGTGCTCTATTTTCTTAAAGGCCAAGACATCCAGCCAACCCGTGACTTGTCCCGCTTTGTGCGATGGCCCAAGTACATCCGCATCCAACGCCAAAAGGCTGTGCTTCAACGCAGGTTGAAGGTGCCCCCACCAATCAACCAATTCACTCAGACCCTGGATAAAACCACAGGTTAGGTGGGATCTTAATGAAACAATATTAAAACTTTTTCCTAAGGAACTGGGTTTTATGATAACTTCTTATTTTATGAAAAAATATTATGTAAAAAAATCTATTACAGTCTAACTTCTATACTTGGGTTTTCTCAAGACTAGAACATAGCTTACTTATGCTGTGTAGAACATAACCTGCTACATTCTTTGTGGTAATATAGTCTTTAATTGTGTATATAAAGTATAATCTCACTATATGAAATGACTATAATCATAAGTAATGTTATAAATTAATTAAACATCCACAGTTGGACTGAATTTTAATCCTTAAATGCTTTCTATATAGACATTTATTATCTGACATTTTCTCCACAGAACAAACACATTCATCAAAACGGTAATGGGTTGAAAATATACTTGCTTTATACTTCATAGGTTCTGTTTTTAACATGATGATTTCCAAATGCAACTATGAATCTCTATGATTATCAACAAAATATACGAGCTTTTTAACTCTGATGTACTTATTTCCATTATACTTAAACTTAAGCCATCAGTAACAGGTGTCTAAAATATGTATTACATTTTTTTTAGCCAAAGGACTTTTCAAGATTCTTGAGAAGTACAGACCAGAAACTGAAGCAGTCAGGAAAGAACGTCTCAGGAAAGCTGCTGAAGCAAAGGTAACTTCTCTTTAAGGTCTACTTCTGCAAGAGCTGTAAGATATAATGTTTTGAAGTTTGTAGCAACAATTTTACAAAATTAAACATCACACAAATCATTGTGTATAGATTATTCAAAGTCTAGACCACAAAGTAAATTTATTTCAGAACCTATTAGATATCATTATTATAATTCTTTGGAAGTGGTTCTACCATTTTATTCAGTGCTATATATAGGCAGTATTTGAACAGTTAAATTAGCTCAAAAACATGTTAATTTTTGCACATTTAGTCGAGACATTTAATCTAAATGGGAAGTTTAAATTATATTTGCAAAATGATGTATAAAATTCAATGTCTGAAGGCCATGATGACCTCTGACCACCAAGATCTCTGATTATGTCATAATAGTGGACTATGTCAACAGATCCTGTTATCGTAGCCTAATAAATAGATATTTGCAGGTTGCCAAGAAAGATGAGCCTCCACCAAAGAGGCCAAACACTATCCGCTCGGGCACCAACACTGTTACAAAGCTAGTTGAAAAGAAGAAGGCTCAACTTGTTGTGATCGCTCATGATGTGGACCCTATTGAGGTGTGTATTATATCAAAATGAAGCTTAAAAATTATGGTTGTGAATTTAATGTGGTTATAATACTAGAACTATAGGAAAAAAAGAATAATACCATGATGGCCATGATGTTAGAATTTCTTCACCTGAGGCTGTGAATTATATATTCATATGCTGTATGAAGCCAGTTGACTCTGAGCCTGTTGTGATGCAATTGCTTTGTGATTGAAACTTGATTTGAAAAAATGTTAATTGATGTGTCAACCATATGAATGATAAAAGAGTATAGGTTACAATTCACATTATGTATAAACATACAATTTAAGACATGAGCCTGTGTCATGCTGATTAGTCAGGGGAAAAAAATTTACCCCATTTATTCAACAACCAACTAAAAAAGCGAATAAAGATGAAAAGATTGAAAATTTATCAATTTATTATTCTTGGTTAGAATTTGTAATTAATCAAACTTATCAATATATGGTTAGTATATATTTAATTTTAATGGCCATTTATGTTTTTTATTAATTAAGTCAATCAGTTTATCCAGAAATGAATAAAAAATATTTATTGTACACAATTGTACCAAAATTGGATTACTGGTGCACCAGCTATATGATTTTAGCCTTGACCTTGTTGCATGTTGTTAACGCATAAGGTTTTTCTTATAAATTAGGCAGAGTAGTGCAGACTAGTTGATTGTCTAACAGTTTTGGAACCACTTAGTAGTGTCTTGTCTGCACATCCATAGTTATCAAAATGTATCCCTAAATTTATTTGTAACATTCTCTTTAACATAAATATTTTTGTTAACATATCTTTTTTTTTAAATAATCTACTAGTGGTTGTGATAGAATCTTATAAGAATTATTATTGAATCATAGTATAGAAAAAGTTTTGATTCCCTCAAATTTCACATTATTTTCAGCTAGTACTCTTCCTGCCGGCACTCTGCCGGAAGATGGGCGTCCCCTACTGTATCGTGAAGGGCAAATCCCGCCTGGGCGCCCTCGTCCACCGCAAGACCTGCACATGCTTAGCACTTACACATGTGAGTATTACTTATCATCTGGTTGTACTGCTGCTACCAAAACAAGATCATATACAGAACAGAAATATGAAAATAATTATCTGAAATTTATGAATCACATGAAAAAGTAACTTTTTGTAAAGATGAGTACATAATGAAGAACTTTAATGATCCAGCAGAATTCTATTTGCTGAGATTATGCTGGACTAGATAATTTATTGCAGAAACTTGAATATAATTAATTATCTGAAGTTTTAGAATTTGATTTTAAAAAGCAACAAATATGTGAAAATGAGCATGTAATGATGATTTATTTGCTATCTGAATGCCATGAGGATAGTTTCTCTACCACCAATACTGAGTTATCTGAATGTGCCATTTTCACTATATATCATAATTAATTCATGTAGATTTGGTTATCCCTCAATAGATTTTTATACTTGTATATATATTTTGGCTCAAATTCATTTTGTATTAGTGAAATTCCAATAGTTAACATGGAGAGCCAAGTACTAAGTGGACAATAATTTGGTTTCTCACATCCAGTCACATGGCTGTTATGAAAGCAAAACTTAAGTAAACAAATTTATTTAAGGAGAGATCCTTCATGATGGTGCTCCATTGATTGGTTAAAATATATAAAATAAAATTGATAGATATCTATAAAATAAAATTGATAAATAGATAGATATAAAATTGTTACATTACAGCCTGTTTCTATTTTAATAGAAATGAGTGCGTTAAAATAAACACATCTTTTGTTTCGGCAAAATTCTAAAATACAAATGACATTGTTAGGTGGAGTCTGCCGACCGCGCTGCGTTCACGAAGGTGGTGGAGGCGATCCGTACGAACTTCAACGAGCGGTACGAGGAGCTGCGGCGGCACTGGGGCGGAGGCGCTCTCGGCAACAAGTCCAACGCGCGTATTGCCAAGCTCGAGAAGGCCAAGGCTAGGGAACTCGCGCAGAAGCAGGGCTAACCCAATAAACTTTAATATTTATAATTGTCTTTTATTTCATTCGTTAATCGTAACTGTGGTGTGTGGCTTTGTTCTAGGTGGTAGTTGTTTAATTAGGATTAGGCATACATTCCCAAAGTTCCTGGTTCTTTTTTATGTCAATAGTATACAAACTTGCAGCCACCTGATGGTAAATGACTATCGCTGTTCTGTAACACCATAGACACCATCGACGTTTTATCGGACAAAATTGGAACTTGGACCCGTTTATTATTGTCTTCGATTACGGTTTCTGCACCTTTACGGTTGGTTCAAGAAGGTTGGAACCTCGCTAACCGATGAAAATCCCCACGTGTCGCCATGATTGTTCTGAGTGGTAATAGACTTCTGGTGACTCCCATTTGAAGGGACCCTTCGTTTTAGCCTCTTCTATTGCTCGGCATAATGCACGATGAGCAGGGGAGGTCGCTGTAGGCTCTAGGAGTGGAGCCTTCCCAATTAATAGACGCAGTGTTTCCAACTAGTTTTTAGAGGTCTTTATCGGCTGTTAACACAATGCTTCAATGGATGTTACGTCATTTATAATATCGTTTTTATGAACAATAACACAGTTCGTGCAAGTGCGTGGATAAAATAGTATGAACGTCTTAATAATTATTTATTTTTGTTCTCTTATGTTGGAGGCTTACTTCATATTTTGAATATTCTGTATTGTTTTATTGCTTATCCCTGCCATCTATAGTTTAGGATCTGTAACTGTATCACGGTACATTCTGTATAGTGCTTGTCATATTGAAGTACGGTATTATGTTAGAGATGTCGCTACATCCAACGTTCAATGATAACTTATTAAAACTATATAATTGTGAACTTGGTATCTAAAGTTCCATACAGATGCAATATCTATTCACGGTGCTTAGAATAGGATCGACTGTTGAGCTGACAAATTTGTAGCTATCTCGTTATTTACTTCCAGCAGCTAATGTGATGGATACCGTCTGGACCCCTAAACGACCCCACCTCGCCCTCCTATACATGGTAATGATAGCCCACCCTGACTTACTTCAGATTGAATAAATTATCATATATGTCTTATTAATATGTCCATCCGGATTAATTTACTTTTCAAACGATAAAATATTTTTTCTAATAGGTGTCATGGTTTAGGATATTCCCTCTCGCCCACACACAAACCCATTAAATTGGCACTCTTTTTTGTAATATTACAAGCGGCCCATCCCGACCTTTAAAATGGTAAAATAATTTTTCAGTAAGATGTCGTGGTTCCCTACCGCAAACTCAAAATTCGTAATCACTTTATAATATAAGTACTTTGTTACTATCTAAGTTGTATTATTAGACTCCAATCTAGACATAGAATAGTATCAACAACACATTATAGTAACAAATTAAAAATGAATGGTGTGGTAGTTTATACAAAAAAGTATATATAGGAGTTATAATTTATCACATTTTTGTGTTACAGAACTAGAAATCTGACTAATATCGCATATGGATCCTAGTAACTGAGAAAATGTGCATTTTTCGTCGTAACTTTGACTTAGTCCAGACCGTTTAAAAGTTAATCAGTTGTTCACGTCCCGGTACGTCTGCCAGGGCCGCGGCGACAGGCGGCTGCATTAACTCGTGTATTTAACATCGTCTAGAATGGTGTAGGCACATGATCATAAGAATACATAACTGCTGTAAATCAACAAAGTTTTAAGTATTATTTTTTCAAAGCTTCTGATCTCCTCTCTTAGTCTTCTCGAATCCTTTACTCTGTTCTTCTTTTCTTTCATTTTCCTCTTCATACAGCATAAAATTTTGCGCCTCATCCAACACTCGTATCAGTTTGTATGGTACATATTTTTTTATTATACCTATATATATCCTTCCAATGGCAGTTCGCCTTATTTTCTTGCTATAACGTACTAAAATCGGGGATATCTCATAATAGGTCACTATAAAAATCGCACGGTCTTTATGATCATAGTTGCTTCTACGAACTAACCGCTTTTAAAATAAATTATAAACAGTTGCGTTGAGAATCGGTAAAGTCCTCGATAATGAATAAACGATGTGGCCCAGCTGGTAATGACACTGACTACCGATCGAAAGATCGAGAGTTCGACTCTCGGCTCGGGTACACATTTATGTGACGGATAAAAAATGTCTATGGATCTTCCTAGTTTGTAACATATGTATATATATGTATGCGATATATTATACGACATATGTGCTGTTCACACTCTAGTTTATATATCTCCTTACACCACACATGGATCGCTAAAACAGATGCGTGAGTGAAAGGGATAAAGTGCACTGCTAAATAAAATCCTATGCACCCTTGACGTGATAATAAACAAAGTATGTCTGGCAGAAAACTTAAAAAATTTGTAAATTGATTTAAAAATGTTTCCTAGCTATTGCACTTTGAGGGACGAGAGACGCCCAATTATAATTTCCATTCCAGACTTAATTAGATTCATGGCCGTAACAAAATGCGAGTCGAGATGAATTTTAATATAGAAAGGATTAAAATCTAAATACGGTTCAGTTGGAACGTGATATACGGCTATGCCCAATTATTTACATTTTTTTGTTAGAAAATATTTAACGAAAAACTTTTAGTAACATTAAGTCATGGGTTACTGTTTAAACGTAGTAAACAAATTATTTATCTAGCAAACGAGGAGACGAGCGTCTTGATGGTATATGGTCAGCGCTACCTCCATAAGATAAGAAAATGCTGTGATATGTTAGGGCTGTTCGTATGACGGACATGATGAACCCATTTTTGCCGTTTAGCTACACAACCTTAAATATGTATATATGTAGCTGAAGAATAGACCCTAGGTGGCGTGTCTGTAGCTATGATGTTGTGATGTGATGATGATCAGAGTGGCGTGATGGTGGCACGAGACGGAGAGGGGAGCGCAAGCTAGCGAGTGGGGACACCGGCAGGCATTGATTCATTCGACTGCGGACTATCGGATCGGATGGTCGTTCACTAGTATTGTTTAGTTACGGATTAATTCCTTTTAAGTACTTAGAATATTTTAGTGCTGTAATAATTTTGATTAACATTTCCTTGAAGTGATTTTTTTTACAATAATAGTCTATACCGCTAATTGTATATATATCGCATATGTCAAATGATTTGCCTGTAATAATTAGTTCCAGGTTATTTCTTACTTTCCAGCCCTTGTTCGAAAACGCTTAATATTAGCGCTATGGCTTCAGAGAAAACTAAAAATTAAATATAGTATCTACTACTAATCTATAGTTACTGCTAATCTTTATCTACTAATAATAAAATTGTAACATTATATAGGACAATTTTTTTTGTATGTCTGTGTGTTAGCCTGGCTACATATAATACTAATACCATTGAAGGGTTTTTAATGATATTTGATATATTTATAACTTCCATGATAGGTCTAAGGTACTATTTATTAAGATATTTTAATTTAATAGGAAATTAAAAGTTAATATGGACATTCTATTAAGACTGCGGTCATAAAATTTTGACTGTCTGGTTGCAATATTATAATAAATTAAAATATGTTTCTTATTCACAGAACGAGAAAAACCCATTCCTAACTACGAAGAGCCGGTCAGGGCTTGCAAAACGCTGAGCTTTTCCACCAAGTTTAATGTGTCGTTACTCTTGCATGGTGGCGGGTTGTTTACAGTACTTCTTAAATCTATCGTGGAATATTTTTGACGTGTTTAGGCAGCAGTGTCAGAGAGCTAATAAATATTATTTTCCTTTTTCTTAGCTGGTAACACATCAGTGACGTTTACGGACATAAATGGCCGGCAATGATCTGTTAGATAATTAATATTACTAGTGGTTATTATTAAAATCACGTATCATAAATAACCAAGACTCTCAAATTTTTCGTTCGGTGGTTTCGGTTCATTCTGTGGCTTAGCCCATCAACAGACAATTGTAACGCACGAGTCTCTCTTGCCCTCCTTGTCATTGAGGGAGTTTAGACAATTCTCAAAGCTGCTCGAGTGCAGACTGAAAAACGGATTTAGTTATCCAAGCATTCTAAGTTTTTATACTTCCGTTAAACTCCCCAATATCCTTATGAACAGCAACAACAGCGACAAATTAGGTGTCCTTCGTGTTTCGGAGAAGCTCAAGAAATTTGAACACTATCCGTCATCCATCAACTATCAACCACACCCCAAGTTGATTGATTCGATCGATTGCTTATTACTGTCACAAGCCGTTTCTACCTAACATTATTTTATCAGCATTCACCTTTCACTCGTTACTCTTTGTGAATGGAGTGCATCTCTTATAGTCGATTATTAATTACGCTCTGGGAAAATAAACTCAAGACTTCGACGAAAAATGTACATCATACCGGGAACTAACTATTTTTCATGAATGTAAACTAAAACGAAATTAATTGACTCTCAAAGTAATTGGTGATAACAATAATAATACATATCCGTAAACAGTTGAAATCTTTATTAAAGAATCTCATGTCGGTATTAATTAAACTTTGCAGAAGCTCTTAATAACAAATAATATATTGAATTGGATTAAATCATACGTTCATTTGTCTACAGTAAAAATATTGTCATTTTTAGACCTTCTAGCTCTAAAGTATAGTTTGCAACTTTTCATATCTCGGATAACCAGTAACTTTTTTTTTACTTTTTCCGCATAAATACAAGGTTTTTATCTCAATATCCTTAAGGGTTTTAGGAAATAGTATTTGTATATAAAGCAGAGTATTTGGCATAATAATATAAGTAATAATGAGAAAAATAACATAATGATGTAATAGAATATTTGAGATTTTTCATTATTACACCAGTTGCTTAATTTAAGTAGAGCAGTAGGTAATATGATAGCTATGATTGAGTTCAAGTCGACTCAAGCAGAAACTTTATTATTATACTTTGAGACACGTTACAGCGAGTAGCTTGAAGAATTAATGAAGGAGTTATATAATTTCTTGTATATCATATTACAGTTTTGGAGGATGGTAAAGCTTTTTATTACAGTAAGCTTTAAAACAGTTAAATGCATCAGTTAATAGCAATTAATTGATTTCAACGTTATACGTAACTGGCCTGCCTGTAATTATTCAAATTTAATAACAAACTAGGGAGAATGGCTTTCGTTCCCTCTACGCACGCGCGCTCCCCTCAAAAAATATCAGGTACGAATGTATTCGTGTTCTCACTCAGTCGGTAAAGGCCGGAGAATGCGCAGGCGTGCTAGCCGTACACTATAAAATCATTTCTGTAATAAAAAAAAGGATCATCATTTAATCCCGCCAATTATAATGGCTAACGTCAAACATGGGTCCTATGAACGTTGTTTGTGTTACGATATTTTTAAGATGGCCGAATTACGCGAGAGAGCTTGAGATCGTGAGTGCCGTGTATTGACTTTTAGTGTTTTGTTTTGTGATAATTGTGATATCGAGTGATGCCAAATAATTATGGATGTGATAATGACAGCTACTTATGGAATTGGATTGTTCACTGCGGCATACTCTATGGTAATGTTTTTATTTTTTCTTATTAAATGTTTATTAACTTAAAAAATTTTTTCAGGGTGTGTGCAACTTACAATTTTATGTTAATTAACATATTAATTATTCATAAATATACTTATTCAACATTATAAACGAATGTTACAATTGGATGTATCATAAATATTTAAGTCATGTTTAACTTTAATGTCGATTTAGAATTAAAATAACACAAATAATTATTATGACATTATGCAGTATTTGTAACATAGGGTAAACATTAAATTTCGAAATCTAGAGGCAATCACTTGTTATTGATCTGTAAATTAAGATTTTACTTTATTATATATAATGTTAGGATTATTAAATATTTATTTTTTGATAAGAAGTTATATATATAAATGTGTATAATTACAATTTAGAAAATTGTACCTACATAAATTATGTATATAAATGATTCCTTTTTATCATTACACTACTGTATCTTCAGAGCTCTAAAAACTATTTTTATTACCTACTACTTTTCCCATCAACCTTCAACATTCTCTAATCAGTCACGTGACATAAATGAAATAGCCAGTTTTATTCGTCTAAATTACCTCTCTCTATGAATAATATGAATAATATTCTGCCACAGAGTAACAGTGCCAATAAATCATTATAGCAAATTAATTCTGAAATAGACTTGATCTTTGCTCTACATTTAACAGAAAAATTCCTCAAAAATTTGACCTCGACGTTGACCGCTTTTCGTGTGATGTAAGATTTCATCGACCTTTCATTTCAAAATCGCCATATGATTATAAACAACTTATCGTAATTAAATCAACTTTACGGGTAGTCTAGCTGTGACTACGATCTATGCGACCGGAACGAAATATTAAACTTTGGCGTAAATTATATCCCAACCATATATTTTAGGTTAAAACTTTTACATATTTTTAATGACAGTTTTACTGCGTTTTCTTCACTGGAAAACGTGGTCGAGTACGTTCCATTGGGCTGCTCCTCAGGGATTGTATGTTGCTAAGCGGGTTATGGTGGCAATGCCTTGAATATAAACGTGTTATCTTATCAATCTAAGATCAGCTGTTTACGTTTGTATTGCAGATACGTAAACTTCCGAATTGTTGGTACTAAACTTGAGCGTAACTGTTTATAATTTTCTAAAATGGGAAACGTTTTCAATTAAGTGGACGTTATTAGCCCTCCTAATAGATGCGCTTGTCCGCTCTTAGTTTTTTACGACCCCGAGAAGACAGGAACTAACGCTAAAGTTTTAACTTTCCAAGGGAGCAGAGCGAGGTAGCTTTAGAAGCGTTTTTGTGTTCGCAGGAGAGGCATTGACATCGTTTATTTGAGATTCCAGAGCTCGCATTGGCTGCCGATGGAGTTTCAGAGGGAATGATAGGTTACGCCCTAAGTCGGGCTCTATTTCTGTCTGTTTGCTTCAGCGCTTATTTCTTTTAAACATTTTAATTTATTTTATTTCAACGCACAATACATTAATATTATATTCAGTTAGTCGAAATATTTCTACTCTCCATGTCCGACGAAGCGTCTTGTACGTCCGTACAAGACATTACAGAGACTGATACTGTTAGAAAACAGAGTTGTAGTACACTTTTCTGGATTTTTGGAACTAACCCAGCAGTTATCACCTAGTGGTTGAAAATCAAGTCTATCATTCAATTGCACTGGGTTCAAGTTCTGTATACAATTCCAATTTTTGAAGCATCTTACTTATTTGGGATGGCGTGATGATACCCCGAAGAAAAACATCGTTAACACTAAAAATCCGTAAACAGTGTCTAACTGAGAATATTCATGTCGAATAGTACAGATAAAGTCATATAAAGGAATTTAAAGCAATAAAAAGGTTTTTTGTTTAGACCCGTAACCCAACCTTCAGTACAAGTAATCAAAACGATTACAAATAGTGACATTATCCAAAACAATTGTTACTCGTTTTATATTTCTTTCCTTTTAGTTTACTCCATAGTTTAAACCTTCTTTGTAAATCATTATAATAACCAAAAAAGATTCAAAAGGATTTCATTACTCAAAGGAATTGGGGCGGCCTAGAATACTCCCCCCAATCCCATGCTGGCATAACAGGATGTCGTCAGAGGCGACAGAAGTCAGCCTGCTTGGTGGTAGGGCTTCGCGTAAAAATTGTATTATCAGTATTATTATTAACTCATTAATTTTATAACGGGTATTATTATCTTTTCGTGAAGCCTGCCTGGCTAGCTACCACCGTCCTGCTTGAGTCAGCCGCCAAACGACTCATCGTGTTCCGGCTGGGGGCTTGAGAGCCAGTTCTTTCTTTCTTACCTTCTCATTTCCTGGCCGACAACGCATAAGTGATACCATTGGTTTTGCTGATGTCCATGGGCGACGGTGACCACTTACAATCAGGTGGCTCGTCCGCTCGTTTATCGGCTATTAACATAAAAAAAATATTCCCAACGCGCCGTTCTTGTTGAAGATTTCCTTCTGCGTTTTTTACAAAACATCTTAGATATAGCCTTCTTATACAGCAGAGAGAAGCTCGAACAACTGTCAAACCAAAACAATGTGCTAATTGAAGCAATTTATTTCAGAATCAGCAACTCTGACTATAGTTGTATGTTAAGGAACTTAATCAAATCTCATATTATCTTTAAAGTCGAGATTAACACTTCAATTATTGTAATATTGTAGATATTAAAGTTAATTATTATTTCGTGAGTCTCCGGATGAGGCTGCGCGAACGTCAACAAAACAATTTCGCCATTACTTCAGACTAATTTCAATCTGTCTGTTATTCTGACCTAAATTTCATATATAAGTCACGTTGAAACATCAAATAACCGTTGGAATCAACATGTTATGGCCTACAACCTTGAATTGGGATAAATTATGTCTCGACTCTATTTGTGAGAGCGATGAAGATTTAATACCGCTCAATACCGAGAAGTATTATAATTTGGTGGATTGGTGAATTGATGTTTTTCTGGTCCTGTCATTTAGGTCATCTTGGAGATTAAATATCTTCATCGCAGTATTAAAAAGGAAAATATTCGTCGTCACATTTGAAACATTAGCGACGCATTGTCAAGTAAAAGAGAACCAGTTTCTATAATTTCAAGTTGAATTTTGGAAGGAGGACAGCATCTATCCAGAGAAGTTAAGTTTGGTGGTACATTCCAGCGATATCCTAAAGACACGCAACGGCCTCGTTCGTTGTTCAGCAGGATGCATTAGAAGCGCGTTGTGTGGAAGCATGATCGGCTTGATCTAGGGAATACGAGTAGTTTAAAACTCGAGAATTCTTTTAGTACGTTATTCATCATCTCGAAACTTTACGAGTTCGTTATTACCGTCTTTAATGGCGTAAACAATGGACTTGTTTGAGGCTCAAATTGTATTGTTGTGCTTACATTTTAACGGGACGGAACACATTCTATTTCAATAAACATTCATTATTAGCTCTCTATTCGGGAGATTAATGACAAGAAGCTTTCTACGTATTCATTGAGAACTTATCTAAGGTTGTAAATAAATTTCATTCTCAATCTTAATAATGATCCATAACAATGATCTTCTCAGGATTTATTAGGTTCTCGTGTCGACACAAAATGCAAATTATATTAAAAATGTCCAATACCATAATTTCACCAACATTTATGGTATTTTTCGGCAGGTACCCTATAAAAGTAAATATATCGAGGCACCACACTTACTTTCTTACTCACCAGTTATGTCATATAGATATCAGCTGACAGATGCAAGTTTAATAATGAGGCGGAAATTACTTTCACAACATAGAAGACAAATACTTCTGCCAACGATACTTTACAATTATACCCTTCTCCACAAAGTGTAACATCTAAGTCCGTTCCATGTCACTGAAACCCAAATACTTTAAAGTAAATTGGAATATTTGAAAACGTTAAAAAAGTATGGCAACAATTTGACCTTAGTAAACAATTAAAATAAATTAATCATAATATTGTCATATAGTGGTAAAGCCACTATATTGATATAACCGAATCAGTTGTGACTTTGGTCTGTGTGATTACCGTGCTTTTTTTTCCTTTCGCTGTTGATCAAAACGGCTTAGAAAATGTACTAAAAATTTCAACGGTCTCATCATCTGTCAGTTAAGTCATCGTTTTCTAAATCATCCGCGAACAAAGCTACGTATTTCTTTGTCTAAAACCAAAAATTCACATTTATGAGGGCACGTAGATTTAGCTCCAGTTGCCACAAAGTGTTATTTTAAATTCGTCAAAGTGGTTCGTTCACACATTGGCGCCGGTTAATGGAGAGACCTTTTAGCGAAACAGTTTACCGCCACTGACTTCCATTACACAGGACACACCCGCGCCCTCGTCATAGGTGTGCTCGCTTTGTTAAAAAATTTGACTTGGGTTGGAGTTTGAAATACCAACATAAGAGTATTTACGAAATTGCGAATATACGAGATGTATTGTTGAAAATTCTGTACCCTCATTCTTAAATTGTGAATGTAAATATTACAATATTTTAATACAATTTTTTATATGTTACTAACCGACCAATGAGCAGACGAGCCACCTGATGGTAAGTGGTCACTGTCGCCCATGAACATCAGCAAAACCAAAGGTATCACTGATGCGTTGTCGGCCAGGAAATGAGAAGAAGGTAAGAAAGAAAGTACTGACTCTCAAGCCCCCAGCCGGAACACGACGAGTCATTTGGTAGCTAGCCAGGCAGGCTTCACGGAAAGATACCAATAACAGTAATAATATTAATGACTTAATAATAATATTGATAATATAATCCATAAGCGAAGCCCTACCACCAAGCAGGCTGGCTTCTGTCGCCTCTTACGACACCATGTTCTGCCAGCATGGGATTGGGACGAATATCTAAGCCGCCCCAATACGGCTAACTCCATAAAATACTCTCAGAAAATTGCGTTCAAACCATTTGTTGAACAATGTGGAAAAAAGGGACTGCTCTGAAAACCAGCAGCCGTGGCTTTTCACAGTTCTATGGCACATAGCTCAATGCAGCTCTTGTTATTACTGATAATGTGTATTAGGTACATACATAGTTTGTCATTATAACGAAATAAATGTGAATTCTATTTTTTTTCCATTCTTGAAACTTTTTTGCCAATTCTTCGGTAAGATCTACACAAGATAGAGACCACTAAGCGATGGTTTAGCTGGACATTCGACGTTCTTACATACAAATATACAGACCACTTACCGTCCTCCGTGCCGCTGTACAGCGTCCTATCCATTGGCGAAGAGGTTGGTGAGTGTTGAGAGTTCTTTTGCAGCTTGAAAGTGTGCAGCATGGCTTCATGGTTACCATTGAAAAAAAAAAACAACCGAGACTTACTACTTAGCAATCCATTTGAAGTTCATGTACTCATCAAACTTTTTACCACTGCGTCTCACTGATCCGACTTCTGAGCGCGCTCAAAAATATTTAACTCAATCAATCACGGCACAAATCACATATGACATTACACATGTAAAACTTTCATCCGATCATCGTTTTGATTTTGAATCCAAATTTAAGAAACATACGACCATTGTGTAATAAAAAATCAATAATAATACGTTTGTCGGCTTCATGCGATTAATAAGTATTGGATTGGATAAATAGGTTAATTAAATAAACCACACTTAGAATAGGCAGATGTACATAGATTACGTTTTAAGCAACATAATAATTAAAAGGAACTAAAGGTCCAAATGAACAACGGTGGTTAGTTTATAACTTGCAATTACTCTTTATAATCTAAACTATTTACCCCTACAAACGACATTAAACTAGCATAGTGTTCCTCGTTTAATGAATATCCTCTGGACGCAAAGAGCTTTTTCGCATTACTCGATGCTATTAGTTGCGGTAATACACTAGCTATAAGGAAACTGTATTCCTACTATGTGCCAGCGAGTGAGCGAGTATTAGTATCATAAATTTTACAATGCAAATAAAAAGTTTGCAGCTCAACGTATTTTCTATGAGCTCACCACGAACAGAACCACTGGGTGAATAGAAACACAAAGAAAGGAATTACATATTGGAAAATACAATACTTTTATCCATCCATTCAGCAGCCTTTGGAAGTTTTCAAATTTGGGTGTTGGACACCATCATCGACAACCTACAATTGTTCCATTGCTGGGTTCGAGTTTCCTCTTCTAATTAAAGAGGTGAAAGCCACAATCTGCCAAGCCGGACCAAACCTAGACACCTTTGAGAACATTATGGAAAACTTTTAAGTAAGCAGGTTTCCTCACGAAGTTTTTCTTTATCGAAGAAAGTCATAATTAATTTGTAATACGTATAAAATTTAAAAAATTCCAATTGCGTGTAGGATCGTACTTGACTCACCGGAGTAGGCGATGGACGTTTAAACTTTAAGCTGCCACTGTGGATACCTGTCATCATTTCAATTCGTCACTCCACCTGATCGGGGAGCATCCAATGTTCCTCTTGGCAAGGCATAGTAGCTATTCGAGGAACTTTCTTCCCCAACGGTTATCGGTTGTTTCAAGTACGTGGCCAATATTTAGACACTTCGGCTGGCTACTTCGTCTAGCTGGTAATCACGGTAGTCGGTAACACTTGTTTAACTTCGGATTCCATAATTACGGATTCGATCCCATAAAGCTTACATAAAAATAGTACGGCACATTCTCTTTCTCACTTCGTTTTACGTTTAAGAACGTGTTACGTAAAGAGGGTTTAGGCCTAGAAAAATATGAGTTGAGATAGAAATGTAAACCTCTCCAGAAAGAATAATATTTGTATTGGCTTCAAAGTTATAGAGGGCGTTACTGAAATCTGACAATAAAATTTTGCATACTTTGGTATTTATGTTTGAATACATTTTAATTACTTTAATATTTGCCCTGTAATCATGTTTTGATTATTAATTAGGCTTAGCCTCTGTATAAATGTAATGGAACCTTTAATTTAAATTTTCACCTTTCAAATGCTCGATAAGTGTAGAATTTTCCATACGTATTAAGAACCAACAGTACATAAAAACATTGTGTTGATATTTATAATGTTACATTATTATAATTCAATCACTTAAAAATAATTATTAATTGACAATTCAATGACATAAAAACCTGGGGTGTGTCTGCAATTCGTGGAGTAATTAAATTAGTTTCATAGAAATGTTATAAATGCAAGTTATCGCACTATGTTTTCGCGTTTTCTATTTATTGGGGCGATCTAGAATACTTCATCCAATCCCATGGTGGCAGAAGAGGTAAAAGGCGACAGAAGCTAGCTTGCTTGGTGGTAGGGCTTCGCGTAAGGATTATATTATCAGTATTATTATTAAGTCATTAATATTATTACTGGTATTATTATCTTTCCGTGAAGCCTGCCTGGCTACCACAAAAAGATTAAAAATATTTGAAAATAGCACAAATCTATAACAAAGAAACTAAAAATTACAAATTTGTAGTTTTTAGTATTTCCTCCGTTTTGATAGTTATATAAAATTATACTCAATTTATTACGGTCCAGATACTTTAGCTTATTACATGTTTAAAATTTTATAAACTAATCTTAAATGAAAACGGTGGTACGAGGGGCTTAATCATCTGGTGAATTGTTTTGTGTAAAAATACATACTAATGAGGTCTTACCCTGCCGCATTACCTTGAACTAGCATTGGTGAGGATATATTAATTGATATATAATTTGCTCAATTTAAAAAAACATCTCATGATTTTTTTCCATTGTTTTCTCAGAATTCCGAAGGTGGACGGTTCAACCAAGGCTATATTACTTACAAATACGTCTCTTGATTCAATCACTTCTCTTTTTTCATTCAACTTTAACAAACGGGTTTAGAAAGTATGAAGTATTTATTCAGTCATTTATATTTTAAATCTCATTAGTATTATTTTCAATACATGTTAAGTTTTTTAAGAAAACAATATCAATTTTTTTTAGAAAATACATTTATTTATCATATCATATCAGTTCAGCTCAGTTGATGATATTGTTGACCACGCCCTCTGAACATGTTAAACGTAACTCATATTTATTGAATTTTATATCGAAATATCCAACCAATTACAATTACATTAGCATCAGTTAGCAATCTCTTATCTTTTGTTTTGTAGTGGAATGTCTGTGGGTTGAGAAGTCATATTCCTGCCACTTTGTTAGCTACCCAAAACTGGGGAACCATATTCTGAATTGAACTCTTGAATATTTAAACACATCTCAATGTGAAAGTAATTAGATTCATATTAATTTGTGAATATATTTCAGACTTTAATCAATACTTAGTTATCTGCTCTACTTCTTACCTTAATATTAAAATTAAAAATATATATATATAGTAATATTGATATTTCTGGATATATTTTAGTATCAAACCTTAGTGATGTAGAGGTGACCATTTTATCGCATTTATGTAATTTTCATTATGACGAAACTCCTTTGACTCGTTAATACCCTGTAAAATACCGTTTTCAGGCCAGTGTGACACTTTCATCATTCAGTGCAACCTGATCGTAACTAGGTAACCATAGCCACCCATCGATATTCATGTCTAATAGCAGAGAAGTCACTGTCGCGAAGATAGAAGCTTTAAACGCGTTTGTTAACAGCTCTCATATAGTAAAGAAATCATAAAGAACCTCATATCGAGGTTTAACTATGTAGATGGTATAAAGCCCAGCGACCTGTAACAAAAGGTATCTATACACATTATTTCGTCCCTATGTTAGCAGGTTGCACTATGGACACCGGAATTATATTTGGATTCACACATTGATATTACTATATATACCCAAAATCGCTCACTTACTATGCAGAAGCAGTATTTTATATTGCAATAGTGCTTTAGGTCTCGCCGTAAAATTAATCAAATTCAGAAGCCATCTGGCCATTGCTATTGTCCGTCTTGCTGTCGTCCCTCAGACAATGCAACTCAATTATAACTCTCCGCTCTAAGCCATCCTCGGCCACCGTCGATAGGAAATATTTAAATCAAGGAAGATATTACGGTAATTGAAATTTATGGTCGAGCATAAAAATATTATCAAAAAACTTAGGGTAGAAAGCAAATAAAACCAGCTCAATTCAGTAGATTGAAATCTGCTTAACCGTTACAATTTCTTATCAAATACTACATATTTTGTATGAATGCAGAGATACAATTTTATACCGAATGCTTGATGTGATCCTGTACTATTTATTTTGTGTCAGTTGAAATTTCATACCGAAAATTTCATCCATTGAAAACCCCGCATTATATGTACGAGTAACTACAGTGGTACTTTCACCAAGACCAAAAAGAAGAATGTTGACCAAGAGGCATTACGGTAATAGTTATAATTTGTAATAAGTACGACCCTGACGCGACTCTAATTACCGGCCAGTCTCTTAATCCAATTTTAAGGTTCCGCCGCTAATTTCATCCAGGCAGTGAGAAGCCGCTAGACTAATCTCATTAACGCATTGGCAATGACCACATTATTTAATGCGAATCAATGGCTGTAAGTGCCATGTGGTGTTTTTCTAATTATTATACATTTATATAGTCAAGTTCAGAGAATAAAAGCAAAAGAACAAACGCTTATGAATATAAAATAATATTATGAAGAGTGTAAACTGCGAAACAACCGAAAATTCGATATGAAAATATATCTGCCGTATTATATACCAGTTGGGAATTAAAACACGGGGTCCATTATTCGCCAGGACCTGTAGCAACTTTGTTACAAAATTTTCAAGAAAAATTAACGCCAATTTTGTTTTTATCGATCGCCATGCCCAATTCGTCTATGTGGATGACAAAAACAAATGGATTTGGAAGTGTTCTCAATTTGAATCATCTATCCATGGATCAGTCTTTTGAAATCTGTAGAATATATGCCATAGGCCTTCTGAATTTACTGGCTTCTCACTGTTTTCTCTTGAGTGTTACGTAAAATATTGCAGCGATCACATAAAATCTTTTTACGGATAATGAGAGCTGCAAAATCTCAAAATCATAGTCACTAATATTAACTTAAATTAAGTAAGTCTTATGTAATTCATAATAACATCGATGAGTTCACGCTTTCATCTCAAGACGCAGTTTAAATTTAAAGCATAGCAAAGCATCTTCGTCATCTTGTCTGGGGTACCTTCAAAGTTAGTCAGTTAAACTATTTAGCGAATAGTTATTTATTTAGTAATAACCAAATAACGAACAATAATTAACTGCTGTAGTAAAATTCACAGCAAAGTTAAGGCTACATGAAGCAGAGAAGCATTAAAGAAACTGTTATCGGGATTGTAAATAATCTGTTCCGCAATAAATTAGGGCAAGTAATAATGAGTCCGCTTATTGGAAATCTAGGAATCTGATGGAAAATCTCATTGCTTGGAGGCTGTCGGTAGATTGTCGATTCCAAATCATAATTTTTCTATAATTTAATATATTTTTTTATTTTTGTTTTGCTGGGAGAAACATTCAAGGGTATCTCTTTGGTCGCTCCAAGGATCACGTCCAGGTCATGTGATCACTAAAACCCCTTTAGTAGCTCAATGAGTGCATGCCTATGCTGGTAAAACCGCTCATTTCCATGGACACCCATGAAACCCAGGGTGTGACCGACGCGTTGTTGGTTGAGTATGAAGCGCTGATTTAACTTATTTTCCAGCAAATCTCTCTCAAAATCGTCGTTTTTTGATTTCATTTTAGTCTGCACCAACAAGGTTTTTGTTGGTGCAGACTGAAATAATGTATTTTGGGTCGGACATTTCAGTTACATTTCAGAGATCCAATTTAATGCACTGATGATTTTTCATAAGTGAGGAAGCCCGAAGAGTTACTAATTCCTAAGTTTCAGAAAAACTTAATGACATCTAATTAATTATTCTTTTATGATGTCTCATAAATTGTTTTGTATGTGTGGCAAATGTATTTACCGCTAATGATAATTAACTAAAAAATTCTTGGTCAGATTGTTGTTCATTGTTGAAAGTGTAATCTTCTTTAAGGATGTAAAAACTGTTCGTATGTTGCAATGGGCATTAGCATCAGGTGGATTGCATGATCCAAAATTGGCATTTTGTAAAGAGTTTTTTTTTTACAAATAAGTAACTTACGTTTCAGTGTATCTGAGTGTATTGAGTGTGTGAAGTGTAGTTAAGTACTTTTTTGATTAGGAACATATAAATAAATTAGTCACACTACTATATTCCGATGTATTTTCAATGTAGATAATGGTTATAAAACGCAACCTCCACATTGCGATTCCGACTAATTTTTGCTTAATAATAGGATAAATACGGTAATCATTCTTTTTTCATTTATTCGTAAAAAATAAGGTCGAAGTTTTCCTAAAATCGGACATAATAACGTAAATTACGTTTAAAACACGGCATTATTAAGGCCATATTAAGTCTAATAGTAACGAACAATTTCCATTTGACGTAAATGTGCCAGTGACACTAATGATAGTGAAAATATTAAATAATTTATTTATTAAATCATTGTTCAGGTACAGCTTTACTTTCTTTCTTATTTAGATTCAAACATTGAGATATAATACAGAAGAGCAGCTACGTCAGTGGCTTAAGAATAAGTAAGCTCTAATGGGAGTTTAGTCCGACCGAACATATATGGATAACTCATTTTATGCTGTTATAAATTATACAAGTAGATTTAAATATAATAATGGAGTATTCTTGCGCAAGCCTAAAAATAATTAAATTAGCACAAAATGCAATTTTAGGATTATCTTGGTACTGCTTTCGTTAGGCGGGGAGGAAGATTATATTAAAATGTTATGGAAGTATTCTTATGTTGATTTTAACTTTATCAATTTCAGATTTATTATTAGTAGTAGCAGAACAAGAAAATGACGTGCATAAGTGTATTTACAGAATACCTATATGATTAAATGATTTTGAATTTGAATTTGATTGTACCTATGTCTTGCAAAGCCCGCTTTTGTTTTGGCCGTTCCAACTCGATCCTTTAGGAAGAATCAAAGCATATGTTAAGTTTACGGCATGTTCTAAGAATATTCTTTGTACACATCCATCCTGTTCCTTGTAGAAAATTGCTTTGAATAATTTTCAATCACTGGTTGCCTGAAAATGGTCAGTGTATCAGTGATTAGTGCGCTAATTGTACGTTTAACTCTAATTGCAATAAAATTCAATAAAATCAATTTTGAATCGCACTGCATTGAGTCGATGTAACACTTAGTATTTTAATTACAAAATTATTTAAATACAGGTACAAGTATTTTCTCGAATAAAAGCGGGCTTCATATGTTAAACTGGTAACATTCTATGTAATTTACAAGATCCTTTATACGTGAAGTATTCAGAAAATAACAGTTGTATATTGTTACAGGTGTGAACGCTTCTCACAGTCAGTTGTTCTTATGTTATCTTTTATTTACATACGACCTTCAACGTATTGATACCGATCAAATATTGGACGAAATGTAGCTTGACATAGACATGTTTGAAGCGGCAGCGGTTAATTTGTAATAGCAGTTCCATTTTCGTATTTATTTGAAACTGGCCGTTTCCAACTAGTTTCTGTAAGGAGGAGGTTCTTAATTCGTTTGTATTTCTTTTATGTTTGTTACTTCCGAACTCCGTTATTTATTAACCGATTTGGAAAATTCCTTTTTAATTTAGGATTACACCACTTTCTCGTTAGGTTCCAATTACATTGGGAGAAAAAATACCGCCAGTAAGGGTGAAGAATAGGAGATGATATTATTCATTCATAACCATAATTATTCGTCCTTTGGTCCCAAATTTTATTTATAATTTCAATCGGAAGTCAAAGTCGGTTTTTTTAAATATTTGTCATTACTATATCCATCGTAAATGATCGACTGAGTAAATGTTTTATTTGGTGCATTAAAGTGTGCATAAGAAGACCATTTGCATATTCTTATTATATATTGTTACGAAGGCTTGCGTAGGATCAGCGGAAAACAATACCGGCCATAAAAACCACGTACCTACCGATAAGTACTACCTCGAGCACAGGCGACTCTTGCCCTTATGTGTTGCAAATAAGAGCTAATATCGCCTTTGTTTTATTTGCTGCGCTATGTTCTATTGTTTTCCGAGAATATTGATTCGAAGGGCGTAGAAAGTTCTGGAAGGCCCGTAAATCGGTATAAATAGCGGGCAGGGCTGCTCGCCGATCATTCAGATCTCGAATTCGAAAGCGAAGTTTTTTTTTCTACAAAGGGAAATACCTGCGATCAACGAGTTTATTAGTGTTGAAGTGAAATGAAGTCTCTGCGAAACAACTTTTGCATTTTTCGAACCTGTGTATCCTGACACGTTATAATATTATATTCTGTTGTAAACAAAATCAAACATTTTCAGTGAATAATAATGTTTACTAGCTGGCTCAGCAGACTCTGTTCAACCATTTTGTTGACGTAAGCATGATTGATTATGCTTCATAGTTATAAATTATCGTCTCGATAAAAAGGATTATCTGTGACTATGACCCAAATCGATAAACAATTACTAACAGATGCATCAAAGATATTTATGTCATACAAAATTTTAAATGGAATCTATGTTAATTCTTGTACATCAGCAACTTTGTTGCTTTGATGGTTATTACACATCCGGCTAAAACTAGATGCAGCTTCCAATCAATCAGGATGACAGGGCCTCTGGCGGGGAAATGTATGTTTTACGCTACAAAGTATTCACCTTATGAGCGCTCATAAATAAAACTAATGTACTATTTGTCCAAGCCTTTTGAGGTCTTTATGACACAAAACTTGTCAGACGCCCTTTATGTTTCGCTTACTGAAAGAAGGATAGAATAAAGCGGCCAATTGTGTGTCGGTTCACCATTCACCAAGCCGATTCCTCATTCATTATATTCCATCACAAATTAAACTATTCGAGACTATTTGAACTGACTCTGAAGGGGGACAAATGCAATATTGCAATCTATCTAATATCTCCGTTGTGGGGAGATTCGTGTATTTTATACCTGAATAGTTTTAAGCAATAAGTAAAGTAAACTAAGCCGTAAATATAAATAACTATACATTTAAACCTCAGCCTTGATTTGATTTACAATTACCACATTTTACGATCACCTAGTTTGCAACACGCTATATTCTGGGTCGTCAAAAAGCGGGCCTTTGATACTGCGTCGGCTTTGAGCCGCGATATACACATTTGTTACTCATAGAGAACGATTTCAAAGCATTTCCTTGCTTTGCTTCGCCGTTGAATGAACTCATTTAGTGTTATTTCATACGTTACCCTCGGCTGCAGTATTATTACATTTGCGTCACAAATTAACGAGTGACTCAATTCGTGATCAGATATACCTACTCGGAAATGTTAATGTCAGATTCAGATCTGTTTCAGTTTTATTATTTGTACAGATTTTTACTCATTTATCAATAAAAAAGTAGTTTTAGTGAAATCATCTCAGTACTATTTTCAGTTCAATTTTCAAAAATATGTGACGTCATCGTTAAAATGTTGAAGTTTGGAGGTCCTGGAAATCTATGTTCTTAAATTAACCTTCCAATTGAGTTCATTATTGTATTAGATAAAAAATTAGTTGAAGCTAAGTGCTGGGTTTCTTGATCGTGGGATACATTTTTATGACAGTTTTTGTTCTTAATCGTAATAATGTCTTTAGTAACGTAGTCTAGGTTTATGGGTGCATGAACAATTATTTATTTTATACCTACCAAATGGTCAATGAGTCATGTAAATTTTCAGATTTTTCGTTTTGGTGTATATTTAATGTGGAGGGGAATAAGCGTCATTAAGAATTTATACTATCATATGCTGTGCATGAGAATTGTTTCAAATATGATTTATCGATTTTTTTTTAAATATTTACTCTCCATTATTCTCGTGTCAAAAAATTCCTATTTGTTATTTTATTAATTTCTTTTCAATCTAACTGCATTTTACCGGTCAAAAAGCAGTAAATACGAGGATGTCGTGTACTCTGTTAGACTGCATAGTTACTTATAGCAATAACCCAAACAAAGAGACATTCCACAGGAAAGTACCGATAGTACAATACTACTCTCATGATGCTTATTTTCATGGAAGTTGATCTTAAAATTATATAAATTAAGATTAATAACATGCAGTAAATACTTCATTTTATGAATGATAACTTATTTTTCATAATTATGTGCAAGATAAAAAGATATTGTGTACGTGAAAATGATACCGTTTCGTAAAGGGCTTGTACAAAATCTATCGGTAAGTGGATAATTTTAAAAAGGTATAAATAAATATTTTTTGTTTTACCTACATTTGTTCATATTTCGCCTTTTTAGTTTCCGTTACAGCTTGTAAACACATTGGAAAGAAAGTAGATTAGACTGTTATAAAAGTGCATCTTTGGCTTTTGAATAGTATTAGCTCCTTAGATTGATAAAATTTGGCAAATTTTATATCTGTTATTATTACGATATGATAATATCTGGAGAATGTGATATCATATTTATTGACTAATTTTACTACTTCAAGGTTTCCTGTAAATGCAGTTCAAAAAAAAAATGGATTCGAATTTTGAAACAGATAGGTAGGGTTCCTCATAAAGTTTACTGTAAACTATTTAAGGACAACTATGTCGTTCTACGAAATCACTGACATCTTGTTAATGAAGAATCTATACCTACAAAATTTGTTGGTTAGTTCATTTGAGAGGGCAATAAGTTATATCGATTTACATCAAAGAATTAATGAAAACCAATACTTATTATTATTATTATTATTATTATTATTATTGTTTTCTTCAGTACTTTTTAATGACGTTTTGTTTTATTTCAATCAGTTTACAAATAAAAAAGATATGTTAATATAAAGAATCCTGTCCAATAAGGTTACGTTTAGACGAAGCGAAGTACAGAGAAGTTACTAGAATTAGCATGGCATTATTTATTTTAACGTTAATCAAGAAAATGAATTATATATATCAAAAAACCTGTGATGGAATAGTCTACATTCATGTCGACAATGCATGGTTGTGAATTTGACATCATTAAAAGTCACTCACACAAGTGTCGTTTACAAACACATGCACATGTAGGTTTTGGTGACGCGATGGTGAGATGAGTGTTCGTCTATTATGTTTATATTGTAGCTCTAGTAGTATGGAATGATGTAAACATTTTTGATCTATTGCGTTTATGTTTCAAACAGCTATCAATTACATTATATTAGGCAGTGTAGTCTTAGCGATATCTGTTTACTTACTTGAAGGATATTCAAAGTTCATAATTATGCCTTACCCATGTATCGACTTATTAAGCCGATTATGAGGAATAAGACATCTGTTTAATCTGGATTATTGTTTAGCCTTACGGAAATGGGAGTGGAGAGAGCATAAGGATATTTTTGAATACTGCATGCGCTTCTAATTTTAATACGTGTTTCGGTAAAGAAAAACATTGCGAAGAAACCTGCATATCGTGAACCTGAAACCTGAGAGAATTTTGAGAGAACACCGAGCCTAATAGTGGCAATGTGATGGTTTATGATGATTGTTAACATTGCATGAAAGTAATATTAATCACCTCGTAGATAGATCGCTAGATGGCGTTGTTCTTCACTAGTGACTTGGTCTCGCTTTTCTTTTTTATTAAGTTTCACACAAATAGTTATTGCTCGCGACGCAATAGTTTTTTTTTTTTTCATTATTAAGCTATACACACGATTACCATGAACCACTCTAAGTAAATACTGCATGAAAATCCGTGTTATATAGTTCAATAATATTTCTTAAATTTATTATTATTATTGGATTTTATCATTCCTATAAACGTTGTATTCACAAAACAAATAAATAATACTATGTAATTCAACATAAGTTACTTTAAGTGAAGTGATGAATCATCAGACATCATACGGGTACTAATAGCAATTTACCAAAAATACATGAATATAAAGTTTAAGACAGTTTCAGATGAATAATTATTTCCTTTCAATTTCTCCTATTTTTATCTTACCTACTCTGCGGCCAATCGTCGGTTAATGCAAAGGTTACATACTATTACAAAACGGATATAACCAATCCTCGCCACGTTCTGCCAAGGGCGAGCTGGAATAGTTTCATCGTTAGAATCAAAGAGAGAGATATCCATGGATTCTATAAGTAATGGTGATTACTTATTTAGGTGGTCCGGTTGCTTGCTACCCCTTTATCAAAATACATATGTATATGAGTTACAATAAATAACATTCTTGCACAAAATGTTAAGAAATTCATTCGGCAAGGCTTTCATTGCTTAAGGTAAGTTCACTCGGTGTTCTTATTGTTTCTAAGTAAGTAGTAAGGTTGCCTTTTGTAACCGCAATTGGTACTAGATGCCAGCGTCTCAGCCAGAATATTGTTATTCCCGAAAAGGATCAGTCAAACCGTTATACCTGATTTTGATGAGGCGTAAACAGTTTTTAAGTTTTTGAATCAATACAATAATTATTATGTGAACAAATTAATACTCTATATTATCTATATTCTATATTAATATCTTAAAGAGAGAGAACGAATTTTATGCTTTTCTGTATAAGCGGAAAGTAATCTTCGAAATCATGACACGTGTTTGAAAAATTCTTCTACTATTTGAAAGGCACATTTTTCCGTTTGCACATAGGTTATAATATGTCACCTATATATCTACATTTAATTATTCAACCAGAACAAAATGGGGATGGTCTCGGGGAGTCAATATCAAATTGCAAGATGTCTTTATTTAATGCCCCGGACATTTTTTTTAATTATCTTTATCATGCATAACCAGCGTTGTTAGTATTTACAATATAATAATACATTGTTTAACTTACGAACGGCGTTTTTTGCTATTTATTCACAACCCAGGCGGAAAGTTCAATCCTAGAATCAGTTAAAGTTGCAAATGTAGTTCAAATAATCCTAAGTCATGTCTCTTTATTAAATGTCCATGGATGGTTTGTTGATCCGAATAAAATTAAAAACGCGAGCAGGATTCGAAGCTTGGCCTCCCGTGCTGAAGACCAACCACTAGTCTATTATGAAACGTACGTACAAGAAGCACATTGTTGTGTTTGCAATCTACTACTTGTCCACGCTTTGTTGGAACAAAAAGCAGTTATTTCCCATGAATAGATATTTGAAAGTCCTTTGCAAGCCTTTTATAAGAATGTTCGAAAACTTTGCAGACGTCACTGGTCATTTCCGATGTGATGATTTTTTTTGTTTGCTATAAGTATTAAAAAGAACTCGTGCCCTTTGAAGGTTGAAAAGTATAACGGTGCATAATTATTTTAACGCTTGTAATTTTCAAGTTGTATCTTCACGGACATTACGTATATATTTAGACCGTAACGGGTACTCACGATTTTTGTATTTTATGACGAAATTTCGGCTCAATTATATGAAATATGGTCATGATGAAACTGCGATGGCGGGGTGCAAGTGACAGCTGTGGCTTGACAGACGCTGATGACAGTTAGGCCTGTCAACTTTACGTCTGGTTTGTAATACGTTCTTCGGTACCATATACGTCACGACACTAACAACAATATTGTTTTCAACTGACAAAGTACATATCTACTGACTTCCACGCTTGAGTTAATCTAACCACTTTCCAATGAACACCTGTATTAACACTTATTGTAATAACATTTTCCACTTTGATTTAAATTTAAATACAAAGTTAGAATTTCAATACCAACAATTGAATTAGTATAATGTAATGTAAAATTTAAAAGTTTGCCACATTAAAGTACAAAGAAGCCGATTCAGTCTAGCGCCATCTTGAAGTCACAGCTCAAACTCGCTAACAAGAGTCAATTAATGATTTAATAAAATATAGTAGTAATAATAATAATAATAATAATAATAATAAATATAATATATTGAATTGTGTTCATGATTTCCTAATAGCAATAAGAATTAAACTTCATTAACATGTAATTAAATTGCTTGACTACTATAAGTGACATTGATTTTGGGATAAAAAATCCTCGCAATGAAGCTTTGTCAACTGATATGCATTCAAATTAATTTCCACCCAGAGATCATCTGATACATAACTGTACTAATTGATAAGATAACTTAATGTATAAAGTACTGTTTAATATATAATTGTTTTATTTTTCCTGGCGGTACTGGCATTGTATTTTATTGCCTTATGAATCATAGTGTATTCAAATTTAAATTCAAAATCATTCAATCATGTAGGTATGCTGTAAATACACTTATGCACGTCGTTTTTTGCTTCTACTACCGTTTCGTAAAGGTGCTTTGTACTCTTTATCTGAGTATGTTGGCACTACAATTACTTGAGAATGTATTTTATAATAATCTTAAAGTTGGTTACACTTCGTTTACGATAACGTTTCGGCAGTCTCTCGTGTTATTCCGCGTTGAAGAACAGCTGATTTAATTTTAATGAGATTGTAGGCAAAACAGAGGAGGGGCGAATTAAAATCTACTTTACGCCATCTGGCGAAGGTGGAATTTCAATTTCAAATGAGAAAGTTCGCTTCCACCCCATTCCAAATTAGCAGCCACTAAAGCTTGGTTTATATTGCGAAAATAATAGCGTTTGTGGTGTTGCCTTTCAGTAAATACGACTTTAATTTTACTTGATGTGACGTGTAGATCGGTAAGTGTGGGCTTCGGCGCAAATATTATAAGCTACTAATAATATGTGTCTGTAATTAGCACAGCTATACAAAATCTATAGCTCCAAACTATGGCCGTGGTGATATTTTACCTCACCGCTTCATTGTTTTCGTCTTAAGGCTCGACTGTTACAAGTTAAGGCACACGTGACCCTCAAATATGGTTAATGACTGCAAATTTAATTATGACAACCGGGATCATTGCCTTCACGTACCTCCGTTTCACGGTTCAAGAGATTTTGCCACTAGCGGTCACTTATCAAACTATCTAGCATGTCTGTAGGTTCAACGCGATCGATCACTTGTGATTAACGTAAACCTGGTCATAAGATAGACAGACAAGTAGGTGTAAAAACAATCAGTGTATTAAACAAAAACTCCATCATTAGTTATCCTAAAGTTACAAAATATGCTAGATGATAACGTAAACCTGGTTTACAAGTTTATATCGCAAAGGAAAACTAAATTAATATTGGGTACTTCGTCAGATTTACATTTGTGTCGGCTTTATATATAAAGCTTATATATTATATTTATTAATGAAAATTTTTACTTCATGCCGATTCTTAATATATAAATATGGTTAGGAGTGTAAAAAGAAATTACGAGAAGTGAATGTAAGTATAGAAAGCGGTGTTTCAAATGTATTTCACGGTGATGTAATATGTAAAATTTCCGTCGAAATTATAGTTAATTTGATTGGAGGTAGATATACTTGCTAAATATGAAATACTATAGTTTATAGTATTAGGCGCTACTTTGCGGAAATTCGTTGTTATTAAAGTAATATTAATTTAAATTTAAGTTTTCCTTTGTCGGAGGGGGGAGGTTCTATGCATTTATAGAAGTATATACTATCATTGTTGCAAAGTAAATTAATAAATACTATTTTAATACTATATTATATGGTAATTATTTCTGAATTAGCATTAAGTAATAAGTAATAATGATTTCACATTCTTTTTAATCCTTTCATTATTAATTCGGGTCACGAACACTGGCGGTTTCCACTGATTACTTAATTATAAGTGAAAGGAAATCAAAACTTAAAGGGATTTGTTCTAGAGTCTGTTTAAAAGTTACTCGTTAAAGATAGGGTATAATTAAGAAAAGTGTAATCCTTTTTTTCTGTTTTTGAGGAAAAAAACTTTCGAAAGGTAATCGGTACCGTGGGAACGACGTCGGCTTATGTGGGATTTTTACCGTCCCTGCGGTGAACTTCCTCAGCGCTAAGTAGAGGACTCCGGGATCTCCATAGGAACGCAACCGGAGTGATCTGAGCGCGGTACTCCTATCGGGCTCAGTGATACTTATCCTACTCACTGAATGTTTTCATCGATGATAAATACATGAATTTCGAAGAATGTTCGACTTCAATTCGCGTGATTTTCAGGCTATGCGAAGGAAACTAGCTTGTAGCGTATAATAATTTTAAATGATTTTTCACATACCGATTACGAAATGTTGAATTATTAATTTTATGTTTTCTTATACTCCCCTCAGAATTTGTACGTTAGCTGTCGCAATGCAAACACCATTGTTAAATTTATGTTTTTGTAAACTAATAACATTTTGATCTAAATGCAAAATCTTTTACGAACAAATTAAATTCATATATTATCTAGCGTCAATTTGAAAATTGCGTTAATAAAAACATCACACAGGAACCACATTATGTTGTAAGATAATAAATAATTTAAAGGATAATTTTACCCGGAAAACAAAAGAATATTTCTCGCAGTAGACAGTGTAAGTTTGTGGAAATTGAGAGGTTTCCTACTAAGTTTTAAGTGCTTTGTGGTCATTCAAGTGAATATCGACCCTTAAAAGATAAAGCGGGGTGAAACAAATTGCATGGTTCATCCGGAACGAGAATGTTGTGGTGAAGCGTTTCAGTTTTTGTTTTTTTTTTTTAACAATAACATAGAACATAATTTTTATGTATTGTTCAATTTAAAGGTATCGCATATTTTGCTAAATGTGAACATATGTATTCCAAATTCATAATTAAAGTAATCGAATAGACTGGAATAGAATGGTTGCTGAATAACAGACGAGGAAAATGTGCTAGATTCGTCTCGGAGGGACCTAAGCTCTTAATTACTCAGAGCAACCGCGATGATACCCGTGAATGTTGGTAGGATATTTCATCTGTTTGGCTAGCTACCACCCTTTAAGAATTACAGACTCATCTGCGTTTCCGGGCTCAGCGCTTCCTTAGGCGACAGCTTGTTGGTGAAAATTGGTGTTATTCAATGAGCATGACATTCCATAATCTACCGTAAACGCAGAATAAAAATTGACAGACATTACTCACCCTCGGAAAATATTATGAAGAAGTCTCAGACATATAGATCTCCTTATGACGTTCCTAACACAAGAGCAACTAATTTCAGATAAGCACATAAACGAAAAATTACGGGATTCGAATCCGAGTTCCCGTGCGCATGAGAACAGTTTGTTCATCGTTACACAATATCGTAGGATTAAGAAATAATATAAACTTTACAGAGCTAAATACATAGTTATAGCTCCACGCTGAGAGGAACTTAGAACTATTTATTACAATGGATTGCTCAAACTTGAACTCGATTAGAAACTATGACGACACGTGCTGCCGGCAATTAATGAAGTTAATCTTGGAACGTTATAATATAGATTATCAAGTAACTTTGTGAGACTTTAGAAATCTCCAAACAGATTTTCCTTTAAATATTCAAGGAATTTTTCTCAATTGTCGATCCTTCGAAGGATGTTACGAGCCCATTGCTACTAAAGCTGAATGTTTTTGCGAGTTATATTGGTTGCCCTTGTTGTTGTTTTCACGGATTTCAATGTTGCGGATTTAATTAAGTAGACAAACACCGAAGGTTGTATTTTCTACACCATGTTGCGCGACTTTGAGCGTGAAAAACAACAGATTAACCGAAAATAAAGAATACAAACATTAAAAAAAAGTGTACGGCAATGTCCCTACATGAAATCTGCAATTTTATATACTGACAAACTGTAGTTACAATTTAGTGATAGATGTTAGAAATGCAGCTGCAGTAGCTCTCATGTAGATATATCTTGAAGTAGCAACTTGCAACACATCTTCTTGTGAATCCCAATACGTACTCGTAGTCTATACCTTGGCAACATTCCAACCGAAGCGTGCAGAACGTAGATATGACCATAGAGCGATGACTAAGCACAGTGTGATAAAGACTCTGTGTCTGTCAATAGACAACGAACCTATAGCCCTCTAAGCACTAAACTTACTACTTCAAGAGAAGGATCCGAGATCAATTCTGGCTAAGGTTCCCTATGTCTCCAAACAGCAATTACGCAGACTGCTCAACTAAAATACATAGTGGTAATGATTGGCTGTTGTAAGTCGTCGATACTAATGAGAAAAAAGCACCTTGTCCATGACGGACGAACAGACAATGTATTTCGTAATATACGAACGCGTATCTGTTTTGATAAAAATTGAATCTTTGGCGGATGCAGAATTTCGGAATATTAAATCCATGGTACCTAGTATCCCATGGATATTTATGGCACTAGAGGCCACGACTCTCCGGCAAGAAGCAATCAATGAACGCAGTTGTTAACTGACTCTCTAGTTTTGCAACCGAATAAATCAAAGGTGGCTCGACAGTAAGGTACATAATTCTACTGCTATGTAGAAAAACCATCGAATTACTTTGGGTAACATAAACCGTAGTCATATCCAACAAAAGAGATTTATATGACGGAATCGGGCCTTGCGTTCAGGGCTTTATGTTTTTAGCGTAGGTATATTTTTATTTATTGTAAAATAAGGTAGGCACCTACAGCTACCCTGTATATTTGTCGGGCCACGCCTTTCTATGCCTTTCTAATGAACTGTCAAAATTATCTGGCTACTGAGGAAACATCTAAGAGTAACTAATAAACATCTAAGACTAATAGTAAGACTAACAGTTAAGTACTATAACATAAAATACATCATTTTTACTATAATGTAAGTACGGTTACAATTATTTAAGGGAGTCTGACAACGGGTTGCCACGATACGACATCTGGCAATGTACGAAATTTCTAATATTATTCCGAAGAAAATATAAAACAATATATACTTTACACTGTGACAAATTTAAGTTTCTATTTTATACATCTTTGCCACCTGATGCTTGCCAAAGCCACAATGATTCAAACTTCATAGTAGTTTCTACCCTCGCATATTGAGAGCATACGCTGAGAAACGGCTTTCATAAAACAAGGAAGTTCTGCCTTTCACGGACTCTTGTTCTGTTACTCCAATCACCCGTAAAATACAATATATTAAGGCTCAGAATTATCAAAGTATGCAATACTTGCATACAGTTGGTATTTCGGTCACCAGCTTGCCATCATTTGCCCGGGTTATGCTCGGCATATTTTGGAAACAGTAGTGGAATTCTGTGTTACTATCGCTACAATGTCAACTAGAATTCCTAGCTATAGTTTCGTGACCTAGTTATGTCTTGAATTCTCCTCTACTGCCAGAGTAGGCTGTAGTGATTAATTGAATAAAATTTAACGTTTAAGAAAATGAATTATTTTCGTAAATTAGTTAAAATTTTCAAATTTACAAGTGCGTGTAGAATTCGAAATCACATGCGAAAGACGGATTTGGTCAAACAACTACGCTACCGCTGCTGATAATAAAAATATGTGTGTATAAATATATAACTTCGAAAACTAAATAACTATTAATAATTAAAACGCACACTGGCGATCCCTAGCACGTCAATGTTATGTGCTCTAATCACTTGTATAAAATCTGGACCAATCATGGAGTTCCTCCAGGAACACCTCATTGAGGAACACCTCAATTAATAAGCGTCTTAAAAATAAAAGAACTAACTTAACAAGGCGCTGGCGCTTTATTACAAAACCGGGCGTTGAAGTATGATATCTAAGAGGTATAATTTGCTAAATAACAAATATTTTAACAAAAAAACCGACTTTATTTTGAACAAGGGCAAATATCTCGGTTTCATTTTTTCCGCTTACTTGTGGTATTTTTTCATTAAATTTAAGTGGGGGCAAACTAGAAGTATACTCTCGCAAACTCTTACAAAAGAGTAAATTTTCAAATCGGATAATATGATGGAGTTCTGGAGGTACAAACATTAAAAAAATACAAACGAACTGAGAAACTTCTCCTTTTTTGAAATCTGTTAAAATTAGTAATTAAAGAAAAAAAGGAAAGTAAGACAACATTTATTCCGTCATAAAGACAAACTTATTAATACATTTACAATACAATACGGAATATATGACGAAAGAGGACCGCCCTGACCCTATGCGATGGAACGGTCAAGAAACACTGCCGCTGGTTTTCAGCGCATCTAGTTTGGTAAATTCTATTTGTAGAGGTCAGTTTATATTACAGAATAAAATGGTATATATTACAACATGGTAACGATTGATTTAAATTTATTACATTTTATTTTATTTTAATTTAAACTAATTCAAATTTTGATTATTATTATTTTTGATTATTAATTGTGTTGTTGTTAAGCCAACGTTAATTAATTTGTCTCCTGAGTCAGCGATCCAAGTTTTCCACTGAAATCACTTTGCTCGCACCTTGACCGATGTAGGTAAGTAACACCCGCTGTCGTTTATAACACGATAATTAGCCCTTGAATTTATGAAAGCCAGTCACGCAAGCAGAGCGACGACATATAACGTGGCCCGTGGTGTGCTTCATTTTGTAATCATATTGAATTGATGGTAGTCATAAAAATTGCGGAAATGATTGGTTTCAGTCCGTTATTGAAATCGATTGTTATCAGACTACGACGTACTGAGGTTAAATTTTATAATGAAATAATTTGGTTGTTGGATAAATGTATGTAATGTTTGTATATATAATTATATACAATTGCAAGCGAGGCTAGATTCAACATCCTTTTCATCAAAACGGAAGGTTACTAGAAGAAATTTTACGCGTAAATTATCAAGTGTGTTGGTAGATTTGATCTAGGTGTACCATATACTATTCTGGAGGATTATAAATATATTGACCTCAATAGTGAGTGTTCATTTAATTTTAGTATTTTCTTTATGATATGAAATTTGTCAGATAATACTGTGTGTAGCAAAAATTACTTACAATAAAATATCGACAAACATCAATTGGACAGTCATAGTAATTGTTGTAATATTCATACAGATTATGTAAGGTATCATTACAGATTAAAGAATTTAATTAGACTGGATATTTAATTTAAACAAAGGCCTTATGACTTAAATTATTAAATACAATGCCGGCAATACAAAAACCGAGGGGATTACTTTATTCATAATACACCAGGACGATTTCAGCTCCTTTGAAATTCGTAAGAACTGCCACATTATACTGAATTTCATAGATAGAGGTATTACAATGGTTGTAAAATTAAGCTATCGTTATCTCGCTCGCACTTATTTAAGTTATCGCCTGCGAGTAAGGAGAGCACCCTCCAATACTGTTCGAGACATCTTAGGATATTCTCATCACGGAGTGCCTACTCATGGCTGTAATCTTATCAGAAATGTTCGCAATAACCGTTCTTCGCGATAAGGAGTTAGAGATCAGTTTCCATTGTTAATTTTCAGCGAATCCGATTGAGGAAACTGTGAGACATCGTTAGAAAATATTTGTTCTGTAAAAGTATAGTTTGGTTTTCTTTATATAGTGACATAAATCACCAGGGAATGTTACTCAACGTGGGGAGTTATTGTTAGTGATATTATCTTTATAGTTACGAGTACTTCGTAAATAGGAATTTAATTTTCTGATTACCCAAATTCGTTATTTAGTAGGCGGTGAAAACAATTTTTCTTTTTAAGTGATCGGTAGTGGCAACATTTCATCAGAGCTGCCGTGCTTCAGAGAGTACGTTAACCCGTTGGAGGTATGAAAGTGCGCTGTAAGCAAAATGCCCGTGCGTTGCAAGTGCACCTTTGATGTGTTCAATACCCAACTTCTTCAAATTAAAAGTATTTATTTGTAGGATAATATATTATTGTTATAATAATATACAATAATCGTCGCTCTTTTCCTTACCCGCGATATTTAACTTGATACACAATGTATATGTACTCGTATGTATTTAAGACAGGATGTTCTTAACGAGTTATTTAATTAAATGAACATAGAGAGGCTTTTCATTATAAAATTCAGCGATGGTATATTTTAAAGAGGTTAAACAAGAGGATAATTGTTGTACCAAAGTTACTTTGGGAGCAGAGGAATAAGTTAATTTACCGTTATCTTGAGCATTAACTTTAACGGGTAATTGTGCTGTTAGTTAATTTATTTGCTTTGGAGGAATTTTGATGGCAGATGAATAGGTTTGGAGAATAAATTGAGAAAAAAAATATCCCCTACGATTTTGAATTTATATCATCGCAAACTTATACATTTTAACTGTAACGAGTACTCACGATTCATGATCTATGTATTTGGGTCGTGAAATCGGAATAAAAATAAAAAACACATCGTGAGATAATCCGCATATCTGGGAATTTTTTATAATATTTCCAGAGAATTGTACTTTGCCGTACTTTGCCAATGGGATCTCGGCCATTGTTGTGTTCCATGCCCGTACCACATACTTTGTGATTAGAGAGCCGAGTCCAACAAGAGTAAAATATGTTAAATGTAACATTAATTCACCGATATGATATCAATATCGTCTGATTCTCGTTATGTTTTTAGCATGCCTATCTGTGAAATTAAAAAAAGTTTTGAACTTCATTTGAATTTGTAATCGTTCCTTGTTCTTAAGTCACCTCTAAAAATGATTTTCTGGAGTATTCTTGGTAATTTCTATTTTAAAATGTAGGATATGTTATATCTAATACTAATTCAATGATTTGCGGAACAATTTATAAGACAGATAATAAATATCTCAGCTGCTAATATGACAGTTCCTTATATGTCTACGGTTGAATAGAATTGGCAAGATGCCAAGCGTCACTAATAGGGCTGGCACGTAATTGGAATCAATAAAAAGATCCATAATTGGTTATCGACCTGATGAGTCAACGTTATTCGTGGTTGAGTGACTATGATATATGTTTTTTTTTTTGGTTTTTTTTTTTAAAGATATCCGTTTTCTGTGGGGATTACGTAGAACGTTAAACGTTGAAGTCCTTCAGTGATCATCTAGAAGATGCTGAAATGTACTTTCAGACATTTAGATGGTTACATGGTCGCGTGTGAAAGCACTTATCTCGCAATACTCGGTGGACTCGTCCCAGGAAGACTCTGGAAGATCTATCAATTTTCCTTGCACGCATATAACGATAGCTTGTAACAGCGCGAATGTATCGTCTTCATGATTTCGTAAAGTTGAACATGAGATGTAAGGCAAGCTCCGTGAACACTCGAAATATCTTGGTCGTATTTGATCGCTTCACAGGAGTCAGTCCTCAATTTGATGCTGCGCTGCGAACCGTGAACGCCGCGAATCATTAAGTTATGTACATGTGAGGTTGGTCGCTTGGATTGCTACACTTGAAGACTGAAATGGAAGGTAACAATAATTTAAACAGTAAAGACAAAAACCAAGGTCAAATCCGAATCGAACTCGGATGAACTATAGGGTACAATTTGGAGTGTGCGCAGGAATTGTTCGAATTAATTCCCCCTTCACCGTTCCTCCATCGAACAGCTCAACGTACAGCAGGTATCCATCCTTACATAGTGAATGTACTACTTACATGGACGACCCGATTTGCGTCTTCGTTCATTATACGCACTGCAAAGGATTGGAATAACTTGCCCGCGTCGGTGTTCTCGGCTACTTACGATGTGGGAGTCTACAAGATTAGAGTGAATAGGTTTTTATACGTTAGTGCGTTCAACATCTTAGACATCATCACCACTTACCATCAGGTGGGATTGTTGTCAAGAATTAACTTATTTGATGTAAAAAAAAAAATGGTTTTCATAATGTTTATAATTTAGGTATATTTTTCGTTTCCGTTTAGTTTCTTGACAAGAATAGTAGAAAATAAATTGGTTTCACTAAATGTGACTTTGTGAAATGTGAATAAGAACAAGCCTGTGATCATTGTCGCTTTATAGTATATTTGGTTTAAATGTAAGTCTTTATTTTATTTATCTGTGTAGTGTTTGTGAATAATTTTTTTTTTATTTTAGTTATCGAGTATTGCGATGGACTTACATTTTCCTAGTATATTATTCACGGATTTCATAGTAATAAAATGACTGATAATTTCGCGGTAAACCAATTCATGTGCTATTTATTACGAGACTTACCATATTTTGTTTGCAATAACCTTATGTCGTGGGAAATCATTCTTAAGTCAGTATTAAGATTAATATAAATATTTATTATGGTCAAATTTACCACAATTTGATTATTGATATTATAAGATAAATAATCTTCGTATTTCTATGTGGCATAACTTCGTTTAATTCTCTACTAATTGTTCTGTAATTTTCTCTGTAAGTGATTTCAATGTAAATCTTTTGAGAAAATAAATGTCTCTTACCGTACAATTCAACTCATTACGTTAAATCTTTGTTGGGGTTTTATTAACCATAATTCTTAACATTACAATAATCTCACCGTGGAATAAATGCCACACCGAGAACGACTTCAGATTTTCAAATGAGTTTCCCACTTATTTGTTGTTCTTCTTAATGGTTTGTTAGTTTTCGGATACAACGGATATTGACTCAATTAAGAAAACGAAATCTTTGAGCTTTATGGCTTGTTTGGTTTATTCAGTATGGGGTCAAATATCCTTGGTTTCTTGTCAATTTGCGGTTTGTTAAACAGTGTTATTGTGCGGTTCGCCACCACACTCCACATACCATAGATATCTCATTATACCGAATGTTAGCACAGATTATTACTGTGACAGATATTATGCCTCTAACACTACCATCGTGTAATAATATATTGATTCTGAGTTTTTTTTTATTTAACACCCACTATATGACTGTACATACCTATCCACTTTCCTTCGATATTAAAATTTAAGAAATGAATGAATAAGTTCAAAACTGTCTTCAGTGGTCAGTGCGATCATTATTCCAACCGGACGAATTACCTCGACCTTTGTTCGCTCTACATTCTTTAATATTTCCATTTTCCTCCGCGAATTTTCCATAAAAATATTTTTTTTGTTTCTGTTAGGGTTTACGTTCGTTTATTGCTTAATTGTTTGAAGTACATATTTGTACGCAAATTAAAAAATATAAGGACGGTGTTATTTTTTCATTATTGTTACCCTGATTTATTAGATTTAACTCGCAGTGCGGGATAATAATTTGACTGTAAACCGGTGGATAAAATCTATGTTTTGAACATATTTTCGAGTATATAAGTATTTATTGCGCACTGCAAGGGACTGGAATAACTTGCCCGCGTCGGTGTTCCCACCTTCTGACAATGTGGGAGTCTTCAAGAGGAGAGTGAATAGGCTATTTATAAGTTAGTGCGTTCAACATCTTATACTTCATCACCACTAATTACGAAATGTGATTGTTGTCAAGCAGTAAATATTTATTATATGTAAGAAAAAAAGGTAGGTTTTTTAATAGGAATGGCTAATGACTCTATAGCTCGTTGGTAATAATACGACAAAGTACTAATAAATCTTTTTGGTTTATAAATATAGTACAGACAAGAGTTCTGATTGAATGAGCTAATTAGAATTATAAAGCTAGCAAAATTCCGACATTATCTCATTCAACAGTCAACATGTGAACAGCAGAATGGTGTATGTTGAAGCCCTTAACATGGCCTCAAATGATCTAATATTTTCATATAAATACGAGATCTAAGAGACACGCGAATATATAATCAATAATGAACCAATATAAACCAATTATTGATCCAAATGATATCAATATCATAAAAAATATGTCATATTAATTTGATCCCATGTGTTTAAACTCCATTGTTAAATCTGAGCTAAGAAGACAAAGCTAAAAATAAAATAAAAAACGTCTGAGAGCTATTTTCCACTTGATTTTGTTAAGTCTTGAAAGGGATATTAATTACAGTAGCGGCTGGGCACGGCCTTGCCACGCTCGGTCGCTCGGAGATTTAACTATAATAAATAATGTTATTATACGTTCCAATAATGTACTTAGGTATTAACTATATACTAGTGTACTGTACAGACTACACAAGTCTACCGTACATAATATAATATACGCCATAATACCATATAATACGCAATAGGTATGTGTACAATACAAAACAAGACAAAGATAGCACAGTTTGTATTTAGCACCCCCTCCCTACCCCATGGTTGGGTCCCAGGTTCGATTCACAGAGAGACAGATTACCGTTTCATTCCGAGTCGTGGATGTTTGTGATGTCTAATCTGTGTGTCCATGCCAATCGCGACACGAGGAATCTTAGTGTGGGGCTGTGTGTGTGAACGTATTATTCTATTTATTATTATTATTAAACTTAAAAAATACGTACATATTGTTAAAAATTTGAGTGTAGGAATTAATAAATTTTTATACTGTTTTGTATCATGTAGTTTACATGGTAATATGTGGTTATTATAAGGACAGCCAGAAAAACCCTGAATCTAGCACACTAATTTATTACTGTATTTTAAACACTCAACACTTTACACAGCTTAACACTCCACTTGTAGATAGCACAATAGAATCATCCCAACTGACAGCAAGCTTCTACTTGTATACCCTCAGTATTCGGCATTCTTACCCTTTTACTCTTATATTATTCTTAGTCGCAAACGTGTAGTGTTGCTATTATAAAAATGATTTCCTTACATTATTTATAAGTACGAGAACATTTAACTATACTTGTAATCCTTTATAAAAATTGTGCTCATTTTATTTTATTACCTATACTTCCGTTAGTAATGTAATAAATAATTAAATAGATAAATAAATTAACATGAAACAGTGACATAACAATCTTGCTTCCACAGCAGAACTGAGCACCAGATCATCCATTAAGAAGATGTCATTAATAATTGTTTGGTATTAAAAATAATTGAACAAATAACGTTTCCCGCTGAAAATAGCGTGTTCAGCTTGTTATATGGAACGTCGGTACAAAGCGTGAGACTCGATTATCGGAACTAATTGAGTAAATGTGCGTTTGTATGGAAATGCGGATAATTAAAGTTTAATTTCACGAATTGGTTAGCGCACGCAGAATGACTTGCTGGTAAGTAATTCAGGCCTATTCCTATGTTCTATATTCACAGATATATTCCTAAATATCTTTTCGTAGAAACATTTGCATACAAATGCATGTAACAACCGTGAAAAGATTCATAAATCTTTATTCTGTTAAATGATTATTATTATTTATGAATGATTATTATTATTTATGAAATTTATTAAGCCTGGCACAATTTTTGAAGTCGACTTTGAAGCCACTATGGGTTCTATGGGTTCAAATCCTGTACGCGTATTTTTCAAAGTTGCACGTGTTAGTGAGTAATTATCATGGGCTTTGCTCTTGGCAAAGATCGTGAGGATACTGACATACTTGAGAATTCTATATCTTCAAAATATGTAATCCTGCCAATTGAGTAACAAAGGAGAATATTGCGTGAGACCCTCTTAATATGAGAAATGACCCGGGTCGAGCGACGGGTCTGTTTTCACACATGTTTTCACATGTTAAATTAACTTCTGAACATTCAAACTAATTATAGAGTCAAAGAGCTTGAGACCCAGACAAAGCCCCTAGATAAACAGATGATAAAAGCAGGGATGTTATGGAGCTCCGCAACCGTAACCGAAACTATTAGATATCCGAAATAATAATATACGTAACATCTCTAATATAAAGAAATAACATTAATTCTTTAAAAAATATGCCTTGTCTTACAGTGATATGGTTATAAACATTTCTTAATAGTATTATTTCGAAAACCTGAAGGGAGATAAACTTTAAGAAATTGTTTAACATTTCCCAAATTATGACAATTCTCAGTTCGAGAAATTCGTAGCCCTGCGACGAATTTGTTTAATTTTTTTCCTTTCTATCACACATATTGTTGTTCGCGAAAACTCAAAACTCTGTTAAATGTTATCAAATAAAACGATGACTACGTGTATGTATAACGAACTAAGTTTTCCGGCGGCTCCATCCTGCGATTATAATTTTATCTCACACTGCAGCGTGAAAAGATTTGCCCGTAACCTCTAGCCTCAACGTTGGCTGAAGCACGGTATACTATGAAGAGAGCTCGGTATTTTGCTACGCCACCGAATTAATTATAATGGAAACTAGGCGTAACGAAGCTATTATAATACTTAATATAGTTAGTGGGCTGAAGTGGCAATAGTCAAACCACATCATTCGAAGAACTGGGAAGTAATAGAGGAAGAAAATTAAAATATTAAAAAAAAAAAAATATCTTACAAAAGGCAAACTGTACAGTGCACACAAACTTACTACCTGTACTGTACGTTAGAATTAAATAACTATGATATATTTTATAATTTAATTATGTGTTTGTTCTTTCTACTTTAGTTTTGCTTCTTTCTAATATAACCCTAATATACCCTTATATTATTATCTTTTCAGCTTCCTAGATTAAAACAGCCTGTAATATTCCGCGACCTTTGATAATTTTACAATATAATTAATATTTTTCATTCATAGTACATTAGGATTGTACGGGCTTTCGGCATGAGTTTTAAGTTAACAACATGACGGTTCCATTTATTTTGATGGAATTATATTTTTACACAAATAAATCGTATCAATGGATGATGTGAAACTGGTGGTAGTCGCGACTTTTGTTGCTTAGATCATGGCGGAGGCCAGATGTTGGCTGCTAACAAAATATTACAGGTTTTACGCACAACTTAATTACACTTTCTTAGTGATCTTAAAAAAATCTGAGAAGAATCTTGAGGGTGATAAGAAAACGGTAATCATGAATATAATAATACTACAAACACACGATTTTAGATAATTTATTTTTAGGTTTATATACATACATATGTTGGTATTATAATATTAACGTTATAATACCAACATCACCGAATCATACTGACACAGCACAAAGTAACAGTTAAGATTCCTTTAGTTAACACTGGTAATGTAGGGTAAATGAGGCTTGCTTACACAAACTCTGCTTCGGTGTAATACACTTAGCTTGAATCCACCGGTTGGGTGAGGCACGTCTACATCCCCTGGAGGTTCGGAAGGCAATGGCTGTTTTTGCCGTGCTTTCCAAACAAGATGGCGCCCAATAGGTTGTTTGGAGGGAGGTTGTTTGACTAGTTTTAGAATCATCTCTTATCGATTTAGAGATACTGTTTCGTGTTTCATATAATTACTCCATCATAAATCACATCATTTGGCGACGATAACATGAATTATTTTGTGATCGTTGAGCTATTTTGTTTATGATGACGAACTAACAACGTATAGCACTATTTTAATGATTATTACGTTACATTGTTTTTATTGTGAGGAGGTAACTGTCTAACTTAAGCTATGAGTATATACTGAGGAGGTTCAACAGAACTGAATTAGAAGCTGTCGACAAACTGGCCTATAGTTTGCATACATTAATTTAAGATTACTCTATATATTTTTGTTTTAAAATAATTAAAAAAATTGACCTCCTTAGCAACCTGATGAAACGTCGTACGTCGATAGAAAGGGTACGAATTTCGATTTATAGACATATATTTGTTTACTCCATATCTTAGATTTTTCCAGAAATTGTTTACCTTATGTTCCATCGGGTTGTCTGGAATAAATTATTGGTGTTCTGAAGAGTTCTCAGTTATTTTTCTTTTGCGTTACCAGATCAACAAAAAAGTTTAATCAACGCTATTATTATAAAAAATATATTTATCTCAAGTAAAGGGAACTCTCAAGTATTTATACTTATTTATACCCAAATTGAATAAAAATACGGAGTATAACTGCTTATAAACTAAAAAGTTTCTGTTAACTGACGTCAAGCTCCGGGAAGAAGAAGTTATTACCAAAGCTTGTTATTACTCTACTATGGCCATTACTTAGAAACGGATGTCGGAAGACGTATCGGAAACCTTTCCAGTTTTCTCAGTTGGCGGAAAAGGATAACATTTAAACTCTGAGATTAGAAAGCTTAGGTATATATTTTTTACTAAAGTACTGTGTTATCACTGCGCCGGATCTGTTACAAAGAAACTTGTTAAAACCATAGTTCGCAACGCTGGCGAGTTATAAATAGCGGTGAATAATATCATTACATATAATGGCGACAAATTTTCCAGCCACTACTAGGCTTTAAAGACTTTTTTCGGACTATATAAGGTCGAAAAATAAAAATGAAGCCCCTTGTATCGAGAATGTATACATACAATAGAAGTTCTCTTACAACTTAAATAGATCGTAATATCCTTCGCCATTATGATAAGCAACAGGCGTTCCAAAGTAGTATACGATGCCTACTCAATTTACACGTAACCTTACACAACTCACTCAAGGTCATATTTTCCATTGAACATGGAAATCCGATTCATTCAACGCCTGTGACGCAGTATGACGTAGACCGTCGAAATTTATTTTAGTCGACCTTCGTAACCAACCCGCTACGAGCGTCTACGATCTACATAACTTCGTAGCAAACGGTGACGCGCTACATCATTGCCTATTCATTTCGACATTCGTAGCGATTGCTACATCCTTATTTTGGTTTGAGGTTTCTTTATTTTTAGCGTTTGTGGTCCGATTACACAGAAGCAGGTTGACGATAATATTTAGCGGGTAGTTGATCTTTTCATGATATCGTTTTAAAATATTATTTGGGACGTTCTGTAAAAAATTCTTATAGTTCATAAAATTTAACTATGTTAATTCAATGATGTTCCTAAAATTTATTTACGTACCCCAAAAGAAAAACCCAGTGTAATAATAAAATCTAAACTTTTTAGATTTGGTTCTGCAATAAGGAATAAATGGATTTAACTTTTATATAAGGCACTTAAGGAGGGGCGGGCTATTATCATACCCCTAGGAAATTCGAGCCCAACATTTCGATTGGGCAGATAATTTTTCATCCCTAGCAAGCGTGATTATGGAGGCCTTGCACTCATAATATTAATTATGTAGAATTAAGTAGTCAGGGCGCTATTTTTAATAGGTTTGTTAATATGATTTTAAACATAACATCGTGGCCATTACCTATATATTTTAACTGTAACGAGTACTCACGATTTTTGTTTTCGATACCGATATTTCTATCCAATTCCACAGATCATGGTCACGGCGAGACTTCTATAAAATTAAAAATTCGTGAGTACCTGAACCTAAAGAAGTCTATAACAATGTCAATATTTGACAATGATCAAACACAACCCTTTGCGATATGCTACTCGTATTGCAGCGTCTTGTTAGATAAGCTAAATAATTTCCAAAGCGGTCCCGAGAGCCAAGAGCCCCCCCGTCCCCCCTGTCACAGTTGCCTAAACAGACGTATGTCAGGCCTCCCTGCACCCGACCGTCCAATCTATTTACACTACACATGTATAATCCGTACTCTTGGCAGCTCCCTCAACGATCACAACTTCGGAGTTTTATAAGACCTTTTGGTTATTGCTCATTATAAATATACCTATAGTTAGCTATGTAATAGTATTGTAATAGATGTTAGTATCAGGCGTTACTTTGCGGAAATTCATTGTATTAAAATAGTATTAATTTACTTTGCAACAATCCGCAAACAATGTATGATGATATATATATCTATATATATATTTGCGGTTAACACCCGTAGAGTGATATATATTTGTATACCAACACGTGTTTCGCTCCGAAACAGAACATCATCAGGGTAGTAGACTCCACGAGTGTTAACCGCAAAGATATATATATCATCATACATTGTTTGCGGATTGTTGCAAAGTAAATTAATACTATTTTAGTATTGTAATAATTGAGCGCTTAGTAATTTAAACGTAAGCGTGGGTCTAATTTCGCACTCATCTCTAATTCGTTCAAGCAACGAGCTTGTTAGAAATTAATTATCAATTGGTTTTATGGATCGTTAAGAAACCTTAATGAATATTTGAGAATTCTCAGTAATGCCATCAAAGATGTGTTTGCAAATCAGCACATGGATATTGTGGTGTACTATGTCCATTACCTCTGACATTGTGAGAGGAAACTCAACCCTAGCAATAGGAAAGTTATGGGTTATAATGAATGTTGATATATGACTGCCAACTTTGTCCAGTTGACCCGCCCAAAAGATGCGAAAGTTCATCTGTCCTTCGATGGCAACTATAAACCATTGACTTTTTAAATAATTTTAAATAATAACGAATTGTGGAATCAATTTTCTCGCTCTTAATTACATTACACCGTTAAACACAGGAAGAAGAGAATATGAGTTATATGACAACAGCATGGAGTATTCTAACTTAGTATATAACTGCATATATTAATAATAGACCAATAGTTTATAGTAAGAGTAAGTCATAGTTATTGATGTCCAAATTAAAACCGAAACTAACTAGACAAGCTGAAATCTCGAGAGGGTTTTCACAGCAATAAGATATGACGGTAATGTAACAAAATAATTAGGTGAAATGCGAGTGGCGTTTCCAGCTTATCAAACCGGTTACCATCAACACACTTCTTGGTCAACTGACCGAATGAGATTTTCTTAGGATATGTTAAAACAGCAACAGATCTTTAACCGAACCGAAGTATAGTTTGGATGTCGATCACACTGTCCGGCCGCTCCTCAGACTCAACAAACCACAGTGATTTCTTATGTGCTAAATTAAATAGTTTTCTATTTATAGAATCAACGGCCAAATGTTTTCAACGTGTTCCAGTTTCAGTAGAGAGCTTGTAAAAAGCGAATCTCCCACTTATATAGTATTATATGGGCATGATGCCTTTAGTACTGCGTCCGTAGCGTGATGGCGTCCGCCGTAAGCGGCGGTAAATACTTATCGTCAGCTGGTTGATTTTTCACAACAACTTGTTTTCTTGCAATAGCGTTATTGTTGTAGTAATTGGCGATATAGTAATTTACATTTCCATTACGATATTATATGGAGAATCGTGGTCGTGACGTGAAAGTGATCGACGCCGAGGGAGGAGCTAGCGTCTCGGTCGATATCGCATCGCGTAGTGTCTGGGCGCTATGAATGAGTCATGTAATTCGGTTTACTTACAAAGGCGGTAAAAAATTCTTGCTTGACAGATTCGATTTACCGATATGGAATTGCGAGTTGCGATTTTCGTATAAAAAAGTTTATGAAATAGCGAAGGCTGCATGTCTTGTTAGACGAATTTTACAAGTTAAAAAACCTGCACAGTGGAAGAAAGATAGAGCTCAATTTAATTTCATACATTTAATAATATTATACAACACCAGACGTTACGCGCCCGTTTAGCTAATTATAAGATTTTTTTTTATGGAAAGCTTTTTACTACGAGTTAATAACAGCCTGCAGACTTTGGGCAGAGATTCTCTAGATGGTGGTTAAGATTTAATTAATATATATGTAGTACAGAAAAACAAGTAAATATCTTAACAAAAAAACCGACTTCAATTTGAAGTAGGCCAATTTCTTAGTTCCATCTCATATTTTTCTATTTCGTATTTTTCAGTAAAATTTAAATTGGACCAAACGGGAAGTATCTTAAACAAAAAATGATTTGTCCAAATTGGTTATTAAATGACGGAGTTTTGAGGTAACAAAATAAAAAAAATCTTTATAAAGTTTGAATTTAAAAATATTTTCTTACCTAGGTTACGTAAAACGTAGGACCTTATGTTTGTAAATTTTACTTTATAGTTCCATATTTATTTATGTTTACGTTAAAATTTACGTACATCCCTTGGGCTTAAATTAAATTTATATATCGTATTTTCAATTAAATATTACTTAATATGACTGATAATATGGTTCATTATATTTTATAACACGGCGAAAAAAGAAATCTTCTAGGAGCTAAGTTGCAATTGTAAAAAAATGACTCAATCATGTTTATTCGAAAACATCCGTTATATATCATAAATATTCAATATATTTATGATATATATCAGAAGTTTGATATATATCCATTTTGTATGAAAGCCATTTTACTATTTTATTGTATTATTTATGTATACTGTTTGCATATGTGTTACATAAACATAAAAAAATATTTAAAAATAAAACTAAAATGTTTTTAATGTGTTATTTATTTCGGTACTTAACATCAGACAAATGAAACCAAAACAAAAAATCTTCTTCTAGATCAGGCAAAATCAACTAAAAAACATATATTACATAAACATATAAAAAACAGAAATTTTTCTGACACGACAGACGCCATTAATGCCGGCAGAAGCGTTGTCATTTATGGATTAGAACTTACTATTAGGCAGTATGTTTTAACTCTACTCCAACGCCATCTACATTTGGGAAGTAGAAATACAGTAACAAACGCCAAAAATTATTCAATAATATAAAAATTGATATATATCATAAAAAATCATTTGATATATATCGGATATATATCATGATATATATCCATTGATATACATATATCCTTGAACCCTTTACTTCGAATTTCGAAGTAGGTTTTCGAAAGTCAAATTACGTCACCGCTTCAGCAAATCTTTAACATGAGTAGTTCCGAAGGGAAGTGGCGAGAAGCTTCGAAGGAGGATATTTTCCTTTCCATAACAACTCGTTGGAATCGTCTCGACGAAACCAAATTTGTGTGAATTTTTATTATTACTCCACATTGCAATACCAACACCATTGTTAGTTTTGTATCGATCGAAGTATGCTGGGACATATTTTAAATAAAACTGTTTAACCTTAAAACTCCGGGGGCAGATCAACAACATAAAACATAGTGTTATCGTTTTCCATGTTTATTTAATAAATTAAATTAAATTACATTCTACTAAATTACCTAAATACTTATATAAGAATATAAAAAAAATCCTTCTTATTTAAAACAAGTTGCTTTGTCAACTGAAACGAGGACAAAACTGGCGGTCATTGTGAATTAAGACGTTAGACCTTTCGGTACCTGATATTGGAGACGCTGTGTGTTATTTAATCTGACTTCAATAATAATAGTGTCACTAAATCTAGATAGATAAATTGGCTCGGTAAACTGGTAAGTTTACCGAGCCAATTACAGCGAAATAACGCAAGAGTCTCCGTCGAGTGGAGCTTATTTAATTCCGCTGAAAGTAAAGTCGCGCCACGCCATAAATTTTACCTACAGACTTAATGTATCCGGATTATAACATTATTATAATTTCGTAACAATATTAAGAACCTAGTGAATGATTTGAATTTTTTGATTAAATGGTTGAGAGAGGGATAATCCTACGAAGACTTAAAAGAATTTAGGAAAATTGAAAATGTATTATTAAAGAAAATATTAATCTATACATATAATAAAAGTGTAAAGATGTGGCTAGAAAATTCTAATAGCTATTTGATATATTGTTGACACTAATGATTATTTGAGTCAAGCTACCATCGATCCTCAAATCGGTCAGACTTTCGTTCCGTTCGATCTGGGAAATCTTTTCACGACATAAAATCGACATTGACACTGTTATTAAGTACGACCCCGTTAGACCCGGATTTGGTTCCCGGCCAGTGAAGGCATTTATGTGACATTTAATGTTTGCTCTCAAGTCGTGGGTGTTTATGATATATTTGTACCCATGCCACCCCCAACATAAAGGATCGTAGTGCAGCGTATGTGTGTGAATATTTATTTATAAATCAAATTTATTCTACCCTTACAGACAATCACAAGAACTATCGAGATTAAACTGGCTTGTAAACCAAGTAGTAATAATATAACCAAGCAAACTCAAACGCATGGCAGCTGACGCCATAACCTCGTCTGTTGTTTTGTACGCCGCACCACAAGCAAGTATAGTTGATGATGCACAGTTCTTTACACAGTATGTAAAATATCAAAGTAATCAGTTCACTCAAAGAACTGTCTCGTAGTAATGAAGCTCTGAGAAAATGTAATATTTTACAAACGCGTTGTAATGTAAAAAAATATTGAATTCGTTAAATGTAAAAAATGTGCTTTGTGCTACAAAACGAACTTTTAAACAATAAGCTGGTAAGAAGATAAAAAGGTCGAGTTTAAACACAAAATAATTTTCTATTACTTAATGAAACAAACAAAACAAGATTTAAAAATATAAATTGAGTAAAATAGTTAAACCAATCCGGTCACTGGTTGCGTTGAATTAACCCTCGGATATCACAGGTATATATGTAATTTAACATCGTATATGTTAAATTATCAAACGTTAAAGCATTATTGTGACAGGGTAATGAAAAGTGCCGACAAACACCCAGCACCTGCCACACAAAATATTACAGTTCTGCTGCCTCGCTGAAATTATTTGGGATTATATGAAACATAGAATATTAGTCGTTTTCACTGCATGGATTCACACCAATAGCAGTGGTTTGGTCTGGAACTCCAGTAAGTGCCTCTGCTGCTTCTTCAGACCCGACCCGACCACACAAATGTCTATCACATATACAAACGAAATATTATCCTATTAATTATAATGACAATGTTTGAATCTATTTGTAAAACTGAAATGTCTAATAATGGTCAAGATCAAAGGTTTTTTAAGTAAATATAGTTATTTAGAATGAATCGTTTTTAATATCGATAATATGATCAATCTGCGAAGGCCTTGGGAAGGTGTAACTCTCACGAAAATAAATTTTCTTCGAGAGAATCGACTATCAATTCCGGATCGGATTCCCGTCAAATAGAGTTACATATGGTAAATGTATGCCGGAGTATTTTCAGTTTCCTATGGACATTTTAGGTAAGGATACTTTTTTGAAACTATAAAATCATATAATTATCGTAAAGTTACAGAGTACAGTACTATATCTTTAGGTTAGCAGTTGGTACATCCTATATCATATCACAAAAGTACTGTGAGCAATAATGTTGATACACTTAGATAGTTCGCTAAAAATTATGTATCATTAAAATATCTGTTGGAAAAATAGTTACACCTCAAACTTTAATGGTGTTTCGCTACCGTGACCCGACAAAGGTTAATCTCATTACAGTGGTTTACGCCTGCTGCAAATTGGCTCGACCAAGGGCAATTTATGCGTCGTTCAGTAGGTTAAATGTGCTCACTGATCTCTATACTATAAATATAAATAATGTAACGTAGACTGCCATGATGATATTTTTTGCTTACTTTGTATGAGGCGTTTTGATTGTGGTAACATTAAATTGGACTAAATGACACGGTTGCGTGAAACAATGCGGTTGTTTTAAAACGAGCCGGTGTGGTTTAATGTCAATGAACTTTTACACTTCAAATTAACAAATGTGAAACTTCATATTATTTGTACCATTTACCAGCGACAAGGGCAACGCACTGTTGATTTTAACTTGGATATCAACAAACACCTCGTTGGTTCGCATATTTTTATATCGGTACTAAAATATTTAAGAGGTATCTGACCGTTTTAGGAAAGGGTTCGAGTACTGTGAGATTCCTAATAACAAAAACAAACTAATGAGTATATATAGTCCAAGCCCTTTGATTTCAACCTGAAGTGTATGCCTTGCAGTAGGATTCGGGCTCAAGCCAGACGTAATGTCTATTCTTTTAAAGGTAACGTAATTTGAAATATTACTATAAAAATCTCCCTAAAATGAGCATTAATAGTCACAATAAGCTGTTGTTTTTCATTCATAATCAGTAAGTAGTACCCAAATTTACTTATGAGTTTTATTCATTATTTTCTATGATTTTTATAATGATTTTCTGTTTTTTAACACGCTTTTATTTACCGTTGCACAGATTTGTCATTTCTCTCAAAACGTGTTTTAAGGTTTGACCGGATAATATCATTAGTCGGATCAACCTGAGGCAATTTCAGCTTAACCAACGACACCGGTATTCGAGGCCCAAGTTAGATTAAAATTCAAATTCCCTAATGTAAGTCGCGAACGAAGTTGAAGATTATAATACCTCGGCATTCTGCACTTGGTCAAAGATTTGGGTCTAATAATTAAGGGTTATTTTAAAGAGATTTGTGTCCTTGATATCTCAAAAGACAATAGAGTTAATAGTCTACTGGCGTTACGCTGGAAGCTTTCATAAAAGGTCTCGGAGTATAATCACGGATGTGATTTAGTATCTAAGTATTCTCACATCAAAAGGGTTCGGACATTTTCTATGGGAGCTGGCAAAGCCATTCGCGCAATCTTGTTTTTTGTGAAGTCACCACTATAGTATACCTAAAGTATCCGTGATATCGTTGCCGTGATAATCATTCCAATTAAAATAATTACATACATATATACATTACATTGCAATCAAATAATAGTTCACGCTGTTAACTGACTCGGTGCACAACAGTTATGGCAAATGCGTTTTTTTTGTAAACAGCTGATCTTTGAACCACTCAACTTGTTTTTGTCATATGAATAGCCGACAAACGAGCAGATGAACCACGTAATGGTAAGTAGTCACCGTCGCCTATGGACATGAGTAATACCAAAGGCGTCACAAACGCGTTGTCGGCCGAGAAAGAAGAAGAAATAAATAAAGTAGTGGCTCTCTAGCCTCCCGCCGGAACAGTCGAGTCGTTTGACGGCTGACGTAGACTCAAGCAGGAGTGTGGTATGTAGCCACGGAGGCTTCACGAAAAGATAATAATACCAATAATAATATTAATGATAATATTGATAGTATAATCCTTACGCGAAATCCTACCACCAATCAGGCTGGCGTCTGTCACCTCTTCCGACACCCTTGGGGCGAGCATGGCATTGGGGATAATGTTATAGGCGCACCCAATATAGCACAAACTT